>QVRM01007085.1:312500-864039 GCA_003439945.1 Dermanyssus gallinae | reverse complement strand
GTTGAGTTAAATAAAAAAATATCACAGCTATTCTACAGAAAGTGAAACGATGTTGTATCCTTATGGGCAGAGAAATACCGCACTTAGTTATCTACTTCTAAGTCTCCCTTTCTTAAGACAATGCCAGATACTGTTCAGTACATGCTACATGGCCAACTCATTCCTAAAGTCTCACTTTATAAAAACCTTGGGATAATTTTCGATCGCTAAATAAAGTTTAGATCTCACATGGCCGATGTTGTCAAAGCCGTGTCTCGAATGTGCAATCTCATATTGCAGTCCTTCATTATACAGGATCATATTGTGTGCTTAAGGCTGTAATTATTTTTACTGGTACCAACGTGGAGCTATTGCTCTCGCGTATAGGTGTCATTCTAAAAAAGATATGTTGACTTTTTGCAGAACGTGCAGGATAAATTTGTAAAACGAGTTGCTCGTGGACTTTGTGAACAACTCATTTGCCTGAAGAATTGCACGTAGTTTACAGATTCGAAACGACTCTGCTTCTATTGTAATACCTCTTTTTCAATAAAAGTGATATAATATGATATACTGCATCAATAACTTTGTGTAATACGTCAACACATGGATGTAGTGCACCGTTGTGCAGAGACGTTGTGCTGGTATTTCAACTGACGTGCCATGTTTTTTATTGTAGCAGTTAATATTGTTTTAAAATGTATTTATTTATTAGATTTTCAACCCAAACATGGAAATCTTACGAAACAAATCATGTTTCGACAGTGCCAGAGTCGCTGGTCATCTCCTCGACTGCGTTCCGTCGTCGTTTTCGCCATTGGCACTATCGTTACCATTGTAAATCGAATTATTATTATTGTGGTGGTGGTGGTGGCATTAATGGTTCCTGGAAGTAGTAATACCGGAAAGTGATCGTTTAGCTCTGGGTGGGACGAACGGTTATTGGCAAGCTCCGGCGCCCGGATGTTTTCCGTTGAATCGGAGCCAAAGGCAAGGTCCATGGACAGTTAACGTCGCCGACCAATGGCGTGCATGTTGTCGCAAACAACCAACGACATTACAAATGCTGTGAACCCCATTGTCAACCTGCGCGCACGCAGCAACAAAGGTCAACAGCTAAAGATCGGGTCAGAAGACCTTTCCATCTAAAATAGAAGCATGCTAATTGATACGTGAAAATAGTAATCATGAAAGCATAATTATCATAATCAGTAGATTTATTACACCATTACCATGGTATAATACCCACCATGCCTACCGCAGACCGCGGAAACAATAGAGTGTGCTGTCAAAACACAACGAAGCGAACATTCATACCCGACTGGCAAGACAAAAACCAGTTAAATTCACGCGTTGTAGAGGCATACAGATAGCGCACGCTACAAGCACATTTATACATTAAATTGTGATCCTACAAACACATCATCTCAATTTAATTACTATGTAGTCAACAAAGCTGGTGCTATAAGTGTTAAGTGTGAACAAAGCTAATGCCTACAACCTTACTGATTTATTTGTATTGATCTAGTTATATAACTTTTTTTGTTAGCAACTTTTTTTATGTATGCCTACAACTATAAAACGAGCTAATTAGAGTGCGGTCATTTAACTATATTACGCGCTTTATTCAAACGAGAGAGTCTAAACAAAACTTATTCTCCAGAAGGTTTAGAAGTAGAGATTATTCAACGCACGAGTGTAAGCCACTGAAAAAAGTTTGATTACAGACCTTGAAACTTTGTCTTAGCAAGCTGAGACCTCGATGAGAAAGCGGAGACCTCGATAAGGAAACGCTAAACAAGCAACAGTACGTGTGTGAGTGTGTTTGATCAAGTGAAATCTGCAGAAATGCATTTGGGAAAATGCAAGTCGTTGAGGCAAAGAACAAAGTCAAGACCGTCCAAAGATGTCCAGCTTCAGTTTTTTCTCATTATCGCCGAGTTGGCTAAGATGGTACAATAGGTCACCAGACCGATTAGTATCATCATTCTACACATCATCCGTGCTTGTAAGCCAAATGCGACAATTTTTAGCAACAATTCCAATGCTTCTAGAGACTGCTTAAAATAAAAATATTTAGAGATAGATGGAACAGATAATGCCTAGCCGCTTACTTGTACAGCCGCTGCAGAGAAAACTGAAATTTATCAGGATAGCTACTATTCTACACTGTGTCATTGGGGCTCGTTGCAACTCCACCCCAGCGCATGTTCACCCAAACTGGTGGAGTGGATTAAAAAAACCTAACATCTCCGTCCTTTGACTACTTTTTTAAGCAATACTAAATGCAATCAATATGTTCGTTCTTGTGGAGATATAAAGGATTAGCAAGATCGATATGCCGACCTTAACCGTAGCAAGTTCTTCAGCCACCTCAAGCTTAAGACCACAATGCGCGCAAGTGGCAGCATTTTAATTCTACTAACGCAAATTGAGTACCAAAAAGCTATTACAAAGAAATATGTGTCTGTAAAGGGTGTGAAAATCTCTGCCAACACTATTGTATTATGCTGGTCAGTGTGCAAGCGCGAACTGCTATTTACAACTGGCTAACGCGAAATTCTACGTAGAACTTCACATACTATATGTACATTGACGGGCAAGGGTGTAAACTTAGGCAAACTTTACCCAATTTAGTACGGAAATAAATACGTGATGGTTAGTAGTGTTATTTTTGTTATTCCTGTAGCTAGTGGTGTCTACGGCTGCTGTTGTTGTTGCCGCTTTGATGTTGTTGTTGTCGTCATCCTCATGGTTGTTGTTATTACCGTTACTTTTGACACGAGCAGACTTAACTGTGGACTGCGCACACTTGCCTTGTGTGACTGTGTCACTGTTTGTCACGTTACTGAAGTGCACGAAGCGTAGCGCGAGTGAAAACGAGACATCGTTCAGTTAGTTCCGGCTCCAAGTCAGCTTCGTCCGGCGCGTCGCTTACTTCAAAGTACAGCGGCGGCGGCAGCGTCCCGTCTGGGCACGCTCCGCTGTCATCGACTATTACATGCATCAGCAACAACTACGACCACACCAACAGAAACAACAGAGACAGCAACAACAACAACAACAACCGCTGCGACAACAATAACAACAGCAACAACAATAACGACAGCTCCATACACAAACAACAACAGCAGCAACAACAACAGCAACAGCAACAACAACAATAGCCGCAGCAACGACAACAACAAAAACGTCCAAGAAGTACGTACTGGCCACTCACTGGCCACAAAGCGACCTATCAACAGCCAACCGTCGCCCAATCGTAGTAGTGCGTGCGTGAGGCGTATTGCGATTGGACAAATAGCAACAGCAAACGAGGCGGATAATGACTGTCGCCGCTTCGGATCAGGCGGCGCCGGTTCGAATCCACCACCCGCATGACGAACGAGAGCCGTCGTCTCGGTCAAACAAGGACCTGTGGCGAGCGTCGTGTCGCGTGTCCAGCTGGTCCGCTGCTGCAGCGGCAGCAGCAGCAGCAGTCTTTGGACCCTCCCCACGATCGCCCCCCAACCTCCACCTCCCGTCATCGCCACCTCCCCCCACCCTACCCCACGTACACTCATACATATACAGACACAGACACATGCCTACTTCAGTTTACCGCGAGTAACTCGCGACGTGCGCGCTCGTTCGAGGTGGTTCAGTCACCACGTGGAGGTGTTTGTTGATTCTAGAGGCCAGCGTCAGCAACAGCTACAGCAGCAACTGTATCGGTAGTAGCTGCGGCGACTGGAGTGCAGACACCAGCAGCAACAGCATTGGCAACTTGAGCAACAACAACGACAACGACGACAACAACAACAATTACAACAATTTGGCATTTGAGTAACAATGGATAGAAACAAAGCAGCTCTACGCCGTGCCGTCATACGTCATACAGTACGACGCTATCGTTTGGTCTCCTCATATATATATATATATATATATATATATATATATATATATATATATATATATATAGATTTATATGTATATATACCGTGTATGTTGGCACGCGATGACCTTCCTTCGTAACCAATGGCCGCTCTGTGTCATTGTCCTCGTCGTCTGTCTCGTCTGCTTGTCAGACTGGGTGCCTTCGTGCGTCCAGAGACGTGTGTCGGCGATGATGATGATGTTGATGTTGGTGGTGATGATGATGATTGGCGAACCGGTGATGAGGTTTGGGGGAACTTTCGAGTTCTATAAGCTGCTCAACGACAGCAACAACAACGACAACAACAACTACAACAATGAGAATAACTACTATTACTTCTATTACTATTACTAACTACTACTACTACTACTACTAATCGACCGTTGTGTTCTGTTCCGTAGACTGGCTGGCACGATGAATTGACCGTGACGATACTGTTGATAACAATGATGTAGAATACGCTACCTAACAAAGGTGCCAAAGTGCAGAATACTGATAACAGTGATGATGATGGTGGTGGTGGTAATGCTTCTTTTGTTGATAATGATGCTGATGATGACGACGATAATGTTGATGATGATGACAACAACGCCAACAACAACAATAAGACGACGACAAAGCGTCCGCCGGACGAAACGTCTTCGCCGTCAAATCACTATAGCCAGACCGGCCGGCCGAACTCTGTCTGGGCCCGGTCAGTTATAGCTCATTGTGACGACTATAACGGTTTGGCTCTGAGGCCGTTTGCGTTTCGCCATCGGTCAGCTGCCGTCGCTGTTGTTGTTGTTCTTGTCGCTGTTATTGTTGTTGTCGGTGTTGTTGTTGCTGTTGTTGTCGGTGTTGTTGTTATTGTTGCTGTGGGTGTCGTTGTTGTTGTCGGTGTTATTGTTGCTGATGCTGGTGCTGCTGTCCCCGAGGTGATAGTGCGCCCAGACGACCTGAAATCGTCAAAGCCAATCATTCAGTTGAAACGCCACCTATCGTGCGATGAACGAATTGCAAACGAGAACAATGAATGAATAGATTGATAAAAAGAAATAAGAAAACGAAAATTGATAATGTGTAATGAGTAAACTAAAACCTAAGAGAGAGAGAGAGAGAGAGAGAGAGAGAGAACGCGAGACACATACAGAGAGAGAGAGAGAGAGAGAACACAAAAGGACAGCCAAAGCTGGTCAGGAATCTATACGCGACGTAAAGGGAGAAACCGCCCGCCAGATACTGGTACGCAGATACTGGGAGGCACAAAACGGGTGCACGCACGCACGAACAGGCCACGAGGCGCCTAAAATGACACGTGCATCGCACTAGCGAACGGAAAAAGATTCAGAAAGAGAAACGAAAAAAAAAGGAAAGAGACAGAAACAAAGAAGAGGACACTTTTCGACAGACCAACAGACTACTTGTGAGGGCCAACAACAACAACAGCAGCAGCGTGTCGTCGTGGTCGTCTTCAGCAGTCTACAGCAGGCGTACAACACTCGGACGTTCGAGTACAACAAATCGAAAACAAAAGAGAGAAACGAAAACGCTCGAGGTTCCGTTGGTAGCCGGTCGGTTGTCGTAGAGCAGTGTCACGCTGTTGAGGGACGGATACTACCGAGAGCTAGCAAAGAGACTCGTAGAAGCGCCAATCCCATTTCACGGACGGACAGCCGTCACCCCATCGTCGTACACATGTGCACCTACATACATAGTACATGCATATAGACATACATACGAGTACATACATCCAAATATATATATATATATATATATATATATATATATATATATATATATATATGTACTAGGTGTATGCATACGCGCGTAGTTACGCTGACTGCGTGGACACAGAGAGTGGACGGGTACTCATATACATAGACACTTATATATATATATATATATATATATATATATATATATATATAGTGAAGATAGGGGGTGAGTGAGAGGGAAGGAGCTGTCGTGCCTCATCCAGCCGGCAACAAGAAGCAAGCAGCAACCTACCTGCTTGCTAGATTGATCGCTGTAGAAAATGGGAGACGAAGTCTGCTAGTCTGAAGATCGATTGCGTTGCCGGTTGTCATATAGACATTTATAATTATCTTATATATATACAATTCAGACTTAGTGCAAAATAGTGTGAAAATATATCGCTATAGCAGTTGGTAATATATATATATACATATATATATATATATATATATATATATATATATATATATATATATATGTGACGAAAAACGTTGAAACTTCTTTGAAGATTTATAACTATATATATTTCTATTAGCTTTTTAGATATACTAACTGAAAAAATGCACACCAGGCGTCGTTGTTAAAATCACGGTAGCGTGGGACTCACAAACCGACTAAAATCCAGACGTTGTCGGGAATGGCCGTAATACTTCTTCTCGAGGTTACTTTGCCTGGCCACTCTGAATTGCCATAAAGGCGTCTCGACTTTTTGCGGCGGTTAGTTTTGCTTCCGGGACAAATTCTGTAAATCTCCTTGCGCCTCTACAATGGCTTAGCATAAAAAGAACTTCTCGGTCAGAATCAGGTTCCGAGCGAGTAGCTCTTGCTCAGTATTGAAAAGGACACAGCGTTTGAGTAAACATTGCCTCACGTCATCAGCCTCTCTTGAGTTGTACGTACGGCAAAGCGGAACTCAGCTTTGTCAATGCGATGCAAGTATTGCGTAAAGGAGCTAAGTTGTGCGATTTTTTAGACAGGAAGTATTGTGTTCGTCCAGTATCCAGAGTAACCCGACTGGATTGTCTCCCATTTTTGTTTCCACTTGCAGGATAGAGGGTATCTATTCTGCTGATTAGTAGTTCCTCTGTCCGAGGACTTGATTGGGGAACATCTTGAAACTAGGCGTTCTACTCTTAGGTCTTAGGCGTTCGTCCAGAAAATACATGTATGGCTTCGTCTTGTATGGCTGCTGTGGCCGCCGTGCGACTTGCGATATTGGGCGCCATAGTATTCGTATCTTGTTGAGGAGACGGCGTGCTATAGCCTAGGCAGACGTGCGCACATAGATAGCATTACACTATCGGCTAAAAGGGGCGGTGCAGCAAATCGGTTGTTTCTTTGTTTCGCAGGAAGATTTTCTCGAAGTTTATTGAGAGTTTTGGCAGCTTGCTTTTTCTACGTAGCGCATATGATGTGTTCCCGTGAGAGCCTTATCCAGGATCACACTCAGGCGACTTAGCCATGGATGTGGAAGTTACTGGTTGCCCCCCCGGGCGTAAGTTTTAGACTCTGGGAGCTAGCTTCGGGCCGTTTAAAATAATTGTTTTCGTTTTGTATAAAACTCATTTGAGCCCTTGCGTGTCGAGGTCATGTAGAATATCCACTAAGGCGCCGTTTGCTATTTCCTTGAGTAGATTTTTATTCCGGGCGTTGACGATCAGTCAATTGGGGCATCAGCAACGCTTAGCATATTGTTGGTGTGGCTGAGTGTCTGGAATGTCGGGCCCAAAAAACGTGCTGCTTTTCGTCAGTGCCTCTTCAATTCTCAGCTTTAGTACTAACCATTTGTTGATAATGCGCTTAGCTGCTTTGGATAGGCACGAACGCATTCGTATACGTCGCCTTGTAGTTTGCCGAGTTTCGTTTAAGGCTTAAACGTGCCGTTTTCCAAGGATTAGGATAGTCTCCGCCAGCGAACGATTTTATCCATCCTATGTCTGAATACCTTTGGTTTTTTTTCTGTAACTGAACGGCCTGAACTGCATACAGCGAGAGTGATTCTGCTTCATGATAACGCGCGTACACACGACTTCTAGGTCACACATAAAGTTTACACAAAGTGCCAAGTTCAAGTGGGAGCAGCTTGAATCCCAAACAGCCCTCACATGTTTTCCTGCAACATAGCGATTTCCGAAAGCATAATTTGACCAGAGCGAGCCATACCATGATGAATTTTTGTAGCTTTCTAAGTAGTAAACATGTCGAAGTTAGGTGCCACAAGAAAATTTGTCTAAGATATTCAGAATTTAGGGATCATCTGTTGTGAGATCTGCGGTCTTTAGTGGCGTCCGCTCCATATAGCCGAATATCTGCAAACATTTCTAAACGGCTGTGCTCTTCTGTACGATTCCCTGAGCAGAGTACTTGCACTCTGTATGGCTGTACCGCTGTATCACTACCTTTGGAATTGGAAACTTTATTATTACGTCAAAATCGCGTATCAAAGCGACGGATGCAGAGTATATATAACAAACGAGTTTTCTCCTTCTGGTGCGACCCGTGGCGACTGGAGATGCATATAGACATATATGTAAGTCCAGTATCTAGAGAACAATTTTAATTGCGTTTGTTCTTATCAAACTAATACATTTGAGAAACTGCAAATCAAATGACATTCTCTAATATATATATATATATATATTCTCTCTCTCTTTTTCTCAATTTTTCAAAATCACGCCGATACGTTGCACGGGAAAAGCGATCAAACGAAATCGCAACGGCCAATCACCATAATATTTTGACTGCTAGCATTCGAAAAGTTGCCGTTTCCAATAGCGGTAAAAGTGCGAAAAAATTCGAATTCTGAAAAGCTCATTTTAAGAACTTGTAGAACTACCTGTATATATATATATATATATATATATATATATATATGCATGCGTTTTCTCAAGTGTACGTATATACAATGGCGGATCGGAACAGAGAAGATGGGAACTCTGTCATTAAGGGTCGCAAGTTTAATTCTGGCGCGACACAGCCACGCAATGAGGTCTTTTAAGATCTGCAACTTTGAGTTAAAATCTATATTAAATAATTTTAAAAATACATGGGTGCACATAGATTTGTACAAACAACATATTGGGTCTACAAAAAAATTGTCGGTTTTTTTATGTTTCTCTACGGACAAAACCGAACAATTTTTTTTGTAGCCATATATATATGCATACTTGAGTATATACATTCCACATACACTCATATGCTTCCAAATGTGTATACTCATATGCTTGTATACACTAGCCATATGAGTAGTGATGCATGTATGTACATATATGCCTTTATGTACGTGCCTACGTAAATACATGTGTGTTGTATACTTGTATATACGTTGTATATATACGACACTATATACTTATGCGTATTTGAAACAATGAGTATATATATATATATATATATATATATACACATGCACATGCATGACTATGCAAGTGTATGTATGTGCGCATCTTTGTCTGTTTGTGCATGGTTATTTAAGGGAAAAAGTGAAGTGATTGTGCGTGAGGTATTGCCCCTCTCCTCTCCGTCCTCCACCTCCTGCAGTCCCGCCTGAGGCATCAGCAAAGATCATCATCGCCATCATCATCACTACGTATCATCATCGCGGCTGCCGTGACCATCAAGCAACCACTGTGGATTCGTGGTCTGTCGGTGTTCGCCCCCATCCACTCAGCTGGGTGGTCTCGTGGCGTGTCGGTCGGTCGGTACTGTCTATCTTCTGCTCCGGGCTTCTTCTTAGCTTCTTCGACGATCAGCCGTGATCAGATAACGCCTCTATCACAGCTATCTCTGCACTAACGACGACAATTACTACCATTACTACTACGACTACTACAATGATGATGATGATGATGATGATCTTTGCTGATGCTGTCGCTACCGCCGTCGTCTTCGTCGTCTAAAAGCCGTCATCGCTGATGGATTTGCGGTCGTCTTTGTGTTCTAAGTGTTGACTTCTCGTCAAGCCAACGCAATTCTGGCGGGAACCATTTAGGATTTGTATGACATTGCATAAGTATATCTACACATTTATATATATACATATATATATATATATATATATATATATATATATATATATATATATATATATATATGCCCACGTTCATGTTTTCTGTCGTGACAGCGATACAGGAAAGAAATTAATAATACTCACATACATCTTGTCGATTTACGATGACGATATATATTGTGGATGATCATTGCCGATAAATTCTATTGTTTGACTTATACCACCAGCACGACTAATCGATCCTGTTTGCATACGCGTTGCTTTTCCCTAATTGTAATGCGTATTATGTGCCATATGAGAAATCTGCCAGTCATGCATGAAGTTCCATCAACCGTCGGCACAAAGATGTGTGAGATGCACCGTTTGAACGTGAGATACAGCTGCCGCCATCGCCGCCTAACTAACCAGGCGATAATGAAATATTTCAGTTTTCGCTCATGGGGCAGCCAGACTCGGTGCTGCATGCAATGCAGTACACTGAGATCGTTTTGTTTCGGACAATGTTTCGGTGCTGTTTGCACCGAGACAGTTTTGTTTCGGCAATGTTTTATACGTATTTGTATATCGCCCATGTCAATTGGGTCGGTACTGGATAGACAAGTGATTGGAAAGCTCGATCAGGCAAGATCGATCAAAGTCCAAGTAAGTGCTAAGAACTAGCGTAAGAACGACCGAGACAAGATACAGACAAGAAGAAATCTAGAGAGAGAGAGAGAGATACCTAAGAAGAGAAACGACAGGAGACAAGACCTCGTCCTTTCGACTCACTGATTTGTCTGAGAACAATCAGTCCTTCAGTCAGCCCGTCTGGTTAGACGTCTGATTGGTGACTGAAGCGTCCGATTGTAAGAGTGGCTGTAGTGGAAGTTGTTGATGCAGAAGTCACCCTCATTGTCGTTGTCGTCGTCGTCGTTCTAGTTCTAGTAGAGCTAGGCCATCTGCACGTAAGAAACCCCTCTCCGCCCCGAGCAGGTGGCTGACGAACTTCATGCTCTCCTTGTATATCCAACTAAGCGACTTGGCAACCTCGGCGGCGGCGGCGGTGGTGGTGGTGGTGGTCGGGTCTGGTCACGCTAGAAGTCGATCGCGCGTCTCATTTAGCCCATTATTCGCCCATTAATCTCGCGCTGTAAGGCACGGCTTCGTCGCCAGTGCGCCGTCAGAAGACACCCATCACTTAGTTGGCCCACCACGACGCAGACTTTTATTCTGTTCCTATTCCTTTTGACTTTTCGTCTACTTTCGGTTGCTGTATGTCCATGTATGGTGTACGAACGTACGTACAAATTCATTCATTGTTTTCATTCTTTCATTCTTGGTTGAGTCAAACATCTGTCTGCCTGTCTGTTTTTTCACCACCAACTGACGAACTAAGCGAGTCGCCTCTGACGTTTCATGCATTTAGGATTGGTTGTGGTTTGTTGAAATTATTTTGGAGTTTAACTCCATTTGATGAATGAATGTCAGTCTTCTCAACAAATGCATGTATAAGTAAGTTAAAAACATATATATATATATATATATATATATATATATATTTATACTATATATATACATATATATATATGCGCGTTTACATAATGCAGTTAAAGAGCTACTTACGTAATGCAAAAGAACATACAGACACTTTTGTTTGAAGTCTATGCATAGCTGTGTCTCTGTAGTTGTCGAGTATGTCTTCTATTCGAGTGATATCTATTCCGTGTTTTGCCCACGCTTCTAAGCGAGTGTAAAAGATCTTTGCCCGGTTACGATCATCACAACCGCGCCACCGTTAAAGCTGACAGAAATAAGTTTGTTGTAATAACAACAACTTATATATATATATATATATATATATATATATATATATAACACATTATTGAGATATATGGACTCTGATGCGGTTCTCGTATGGCCAACTGTGACGTGTATATATGTATATATACATTATATTTATCTAGCCAGCTTCTCGAGTTAAGGTGAGTACTTTGAGACGGCCAAGCAAGCCGCTTTGCTGCACTGGCAGGTCACGTTGCTGTGTCGCAGTGTTGCCCTGCCCCAGACACGACGAAGTAGTGATGATGATTATGATGTCAAAGTATCGACGAAGCAAGGTGTGCGCGAAACACGAGACGCATCGTGTCCATGTTGATAGCGATGATGTTTGTACAACACGACGGTCTACCACTAACGGAATCGGTCGATATTCGACGCGTTGCGAACGCTGGTAGCGACCCGGCCAGCGTCATGGTAGCACTACCAACGACAACAACAACGACAACACCAATTCTGACGGCACGTTCCGGCCAGATCAAGATGTATCATCTCGACACTCTCGAAGGATTAAGTTGCCGACGGGGATCATTACCTCATTATGTTATCTCTCTGTCAATTGTATCTCTGTTGCCCCCGTCTCTCTCTCTCTCTCTCTCGATCTGTATATACACAACGTTTCATTTCGATCCATACCTTTCTTCCTTCCGATCGTTGTCACGTTGTTGTAGTAGTTGTTGTCGTTGTTGTTGCTGTTGTTGCTGTCGCTGCTGTCAAAGACGGCGTACTCTGCCAACAAAAACACGCCGTCTAACAGCACACCGGCGAGCTGTTTACGAGTAGCCCGGCGCACGCAAATACAGGTAGGTAGATGAGGCGGAGGAGCATAGATGCTCAGAGGAGTGGAGTAGGAAACATGGAAACCCATTCTCGTTTCGTTGTGTTTTGTTTCGTTACTCCACCGGCTGTGGCGAGCGGCGATTCACCAAGCGCGCGAGGGCAATGCTGTGTCAATGCTGTGTCTCTTCCAGTAAAGATGATCTGCAGGACCGAAACGTTGAGCAGAGCAGAGAGCAGGACAGTTGCTGCTGCCGCTGCCGCTGCTGTTTTAGTTTCATCGTTCGGAGCTTGCTTGTTTGTGCTCGAGAGTTTTGCTAAGTCAGGATCTAGTGCTGGATGGTCTACACCACATAGATACGCTGGTAAACGACAGGTACAGTCGAAGTAGTATGTTTCTATCTGCAGATGGACGAAGATGACAACAACGACGATGATGATGATAAGGGTTCAGATTGCCATGTATGCCGTTATGGACGGTGAATTCGATCTGCTGTCGACACGGCTGTACTGCAAGAGCGCGCTGTGACAGATACCGTGATGAACCTGATCGATCGAGCCGGCGACAACGGCGAACTAGAAGGTGTTGGTGGCCTTGTTGTTGTTGTTCTCGTCGTTGTTGTTGTTTTTGTTGTTGCTATTGTTGTTGTTCTCGTCGTCGTTGTTGTTGTTATGGTTGTTCATGTTGTGTTGCTGTTGTTGATCTTGTTGTTAGTTTGATTGTTGACGTTCATTAGAATGATGATCGCTTCTAGTTTCTTTTCTAAACAAGGGTTCTTGAAACCACCATGGCTATTGTAGTGTGTTTCAACTTTTTAGAACACTCCGAGCTCCGAACACACATTGGACACAATTAGACGTAATCTACCGCTGCCCTACTATTGCCGATACGTTAGATAGACTCGTCGCATCACTAGACAGCGTTTAGCTATGTTGAAAAAAGGAGATTTCCCGATTGGAACCGAGTCGTGGTCGCTCACGCTTCATAGCAACCTATGGAAGCGATGTAGCTGATTCATAGCTCCGGTCAAAGTGCAACGGTAGTCTAGTTTCGTAAGACTTGAATGTGCTCACCCTGTGCACCTAACGGTTGGTCTGTAAAACAGCATTAAGCGAAAATCCGACGGCCGGCTGATTGTCGTCTGCTAGGATTGGATTTATATTTTGTTTGTCTCCAGGTACCCATTAGATCAGTAATAGATACACATATACTTGTGTTAACAAATATGTTGCTGTGAAAGCCAAGCTCGAGCTAATTTAAGCTTAAATATCATCTGCGTATCACCCGATGTCAAAATATGTATTTCCTTTATAACTTGTATAAAGCTATATGGAAGTACATATTCTGCTTACATAAATGCATAGGCTATTCGAAAAATCAGTAATAAATATCATTGCAAATAAGGCAATATATGCGAGTACCGCTTGCAGTTTATTTGCGACCGCAAATGAGCCTACAAATTATGTTATTTAAATCCAGTTGTCCGACTCATTCGTTATGAGATTATATAGTATGCATTCCTCTAATCGAGGTCGATTTTGACTGGCGGCTAGCGCGTTCTACCGGGTGGCTGTTGTCTTTAAGGAAAGGCTAATTTATGATAGTTTTTTCGATAACGCGAAATTTCCAATTTGTTTATGGAAAAATACCAATGCCATTATAATTGCCAAGTTCATCCGACTCACACAGTGTGCAAGAACAATATTGTAAAATATATCGTTTTTAGTAGTTTCGAAGAGCCTGACGTACGCGTCTAAGTGAAGGTCAAACATATTTAGATCGTTGTGGGTAAAGCAATTTCGTAAATACACGACTGTTGTGTATTCTGCCGTTGCAAGATTATACAGATTCAGACTCGGCAAATGCAATAATGGAGCAACATGACCGGCCCTTACGCAAAAATTGCTGCACTGCCTTTCTCGAATGACATGCCTCGAATAATACACAAGCGAATTGTTATGATGTTACGTATACTCCATTTGAGATTCAGTATGCATAACATTCAGTTTGAAATAAATGGATTAGTTATGAACAAAAGGACAACCGTACCGATCCATTACAGTTTACAGCTTTGTGAAGATAAACAACAAACATTCGGAACTTATCCCAAATTAATCAAATTCCGTCGGAGCAAAAACGGTACCCGTGCATTGCCCCTTCTTGCTACAGCTAAAACATACTTAAGTGACTAAGCGTAAATAAAATATGCAACGTTTTTTGCGAACGACTAACGTTTGGCAAAACGCATTATATAGCTGTATAAGTTGTCACTGTTGTATAAGTTGTGACTGTGTCATCAAGGTTTATGCTTAATTAAAGATTGCCGCCAGATATCCGAATTCAATAGACAGATACACACGTGTGTAGAATATAAGTTCGTCATGAGCTCTCACAGAAATTCCCAAAACCTTAGCAGAAATATATATATATATATATATAATGTTAAAGTGCTTCCGCACATATATGTTGTTTCGCTGTTGAACTTAAATTGGTGACATCCCCCTAGTTAAGCGCCCCAATCGCATCCGGCAATTAGGGCAACACACATTACACGTCGACCATATACGGCTGTGTAGGCATTTGCGTATGAGATACATGTGACACAATCATACAAACAATACGACAGACAACCTCAACCATCAACTCATTCTCTTCAATGCATATGCAAATAGAGGCTGTCCTACCTACCTACGGCTGCTATTACTACAACCTGGCTACTATACGGCTCATTCATTCAGTCACTCACCCATTCGAACGAATTCAGTCATTCGGGAGTTATCGTCTCAGCTCAGATTCTAGTTGTAGCTAAAGTAGAAGAAATTTTGAAATAGTCGAGCTGGTCGTGTCGAGCTACAACAACAGTCAATAGTAACCTGCTGCTGCTGTTGTTGTCACTGAAGGTTAGGAGCAAGGTTCCGGCACCCATTCGCGTACGGGGCGGCGCGGCCAACCAAGCCTACATACGTTTATTGTCGTAGCTGTCATCGTCGTCGTTGTCATCAGCGACGAACATCTCAATCAGCGGACAAAGTCATCGAATGGGCGAACAAGCAAATAAACGTCGAAAGAAAGCGTTAGCGACTCCCAACCGCCAGAAGCGGGCGACGAATGATGATACCGCCGCCCGGCCGCCTGACAGCCAGTCAGTCAGCAATATGCGTAACCCGGTAACCCAACCCAGCCGTTGCCCTAGTGGTCCCTAATAGTAGCCGTGTTTCTCGTAGTAGTAGTATTACTACTAGTAGTAGTAGTAGTATTACTACTACTTACTACTACGAGAGAATTGTTGGAGAATCAGTAACAGGAAAGTAGTATTAGCAAGGGTAGCAATCATTGCCACAGTCATATTAGCAATAGTAATAGCAGTGGTGGTGGTGGTGGTGGTGGTGGTGGTGGTGGTGGTGGCGGAGGTGCGTAGAGTGATGATTGGTGCGATGGTTAGTGTACGCACGGTGTGTGATGTGTCGCATTTTTATTGTCTTTCTCGTAATGACGCCGCCATTACGACGGGACTGGTCCGGCGACCCAACCCCCGAACCCCACCGCCCTGGCTGCTATTATGGCGTCTTCGGCTACTACAGCCGCTGCTGCTTCTGCTACTAATGTTATTAGTTTTATTATTATCATATATATATATATATATATATATATATACACAAGAAGAAGATTACGTCATTATTTCTTCTTCTGCTGCTGCTGCTGCTGATGCTGGTGAAGCTGATGGCGCGGTTATTACGCGCCCTCTTCGGTAGTGCTACCGTGCCTGTGGTTGCTGAGTAGGGTGCTCGCTTCGTCGTCCGCTCTTCACTGCTTATCGTTCGCTCTTCATCCTTTTTCTTAGGCAGGATTTTGGGCCAAATGTTGACCTTGGACCCACCATTCTCATTAGGCTTGCTGCGTCTATGGGCCGCCGTGTTCAGCGACTGACGGTAAATGTACGAAAGAGCCACCAGGACGACACTACTACAACAAACAGGCTTTGGAAGTCCCACACACTCAATGGGTATTGGAGGAGGATACATTATGGTTATGTGGATGCTTAGGTAAAATATGTATGTAAACGAAAACCTAAGCATTGCAAAGTTCCGCCGTTACCGTAAACAAGCCTCAAACTTAAAATTCAAGTTAAAAAAATCAAATGCAGATACTCTAGGCGCAGCCTCTAATAGAATTAGGGTGCATGCGTGCTTAGGCATAATGTATATGGATACGGCAACACCATGGCGTCATGGCGTTTACCACCATCTGGTTCCACTGCTATGTTGTGCCACCGGGGTAACATTGATTGGGACTAGTTGGGTCTCGTTGGCCGTTAACCTCTTTTTATGTTTATGTCACCCTCTTATTTACTTCTACCTGTATTCTTATTTTTAGTTTTCTTGTTTTTTTTTGTTTTCCGTGTTTTGCTTCTTCCTTTCCATTAGTTGTTTTTCCTCTTGATCTTTGAGTCTGTTTGTTGTTCGGGACAATATAAAACTGTAACTTCTTCAACTAGAACAACACTAATATCTGACAACAGCAACAACAACAACAACAACAACAACAACAACAAGAGTAACAATACCGACGACAATATCAACATCAACAACAGCGAATATACCAATAACGTCATGCACTGTATAGGTTAGTTCGTTGCTACTCAAACTACTCGTAATCCTACGACACATTGGTCCTTTCATTGTCGAGCCCGGTGGCGTGGTGGTATGCGTCTGCGCCTCGCGACCGGAGGAGACACATAGGTGCGCGGGATCGAGCCCCACCGTTGCACATTTGTATTTATGGGGGTCCGTCTGTGAAGCAATGCGCAAAGCAGTCCCATGGACGTTAAATCTTGGCTGAGAGTCAGTCCCGAAAGGATTTTTTGGGTCCTTTTATTGTCGAGCTGCCGCCACCAGTTACGTCTTCCGTATTGCATACGGATATGATCAGCTCAACTAATGGCTGTGTCTGAAGACACACAGAAGTGTAATCGGGGGTGCAGACGGCGAGACAGGAACAAGACAGACCACGACGACATTCAGTGGCGGGAACCCTACTCCCTGTGTCACCCAATCGGGCCCGACTCACTCAGGGTGACTCGGGGCACCGCTGACGGAGTCTGCGAGGATACGTGCGTCGATACGTACGTAATGTTTGTCTTTGGCCGTCAAATCTTCCGCGTCGTCATCATCATCATAATAATAATCACCATTCGACATGATGTGATAAAGTAGACGATAATCGCTGTTGCTGCTGTTCAAGCTATTATTGTCGTCCCTTTTTTCCCAACCCAAATAGCCCACGATGGCGCCGGTTGTTGTCGCCGCTACGGGCGGGTGTGACTGGTATATTAGTGTTGCTGTTGTTGTTGACGATGATAATTATGTATGATAGTTTTAGTGCTACTGTTGTCAATATTGCTGTTGTGCTTGTTGTTGTGGTTGTTGTTGTTATTTCACATTTGTCGGTTATAGATTAATGCTGTTTAAATCGAGTCGTAACCATTGTTGTTGTCGTTGTTGTTGCTCTTGGTGTTGACATCGCTGTAGAAGATGTCGTCGTTTCGTTAGGTTAGTACTGATGATGCTGATGCTGATGATGATGATGCTGTCATTGTTGTGGTTGTTGTTGTCATTGCTGTGATTGTTGTTGTTGTTATTTCTGTTGTCGTCGTCGTTAACTTCAGACGCTCTCTAGCCGAAGCCGATGAGCGTCAATACGTACGTACGCTAAGTACGTGCAGGTCAGATGGTGTCAGCTGCCGCAGGTGACAGCAACTTCGTTGGATGCGCCGAAGTATCGTAGTTTTCGTCGTCTGCCGCCGACCTGCAGCCGCTGCTGAGGCTGTTAGCTGAGGTTCGACACGAAAAACACGAACCAGCGGTAGCAGCAGAGGGCAGCAGTTTCATTCCGATGAACTAGTTGATTGTTGCTGGCTGGCTCTGTCTGTATGTACCTTGTCGTTGCTGATTGCGGTTCAAGATCTATCTGTGATTCGCTCGCTTTTGCTCCGTTCGGTCTCTCCGGTCTTGCTGATTCGCTTTTCTCGTCGCCCCGGTATATACCCGATGTTCGGAGGTTTTGTTGCTCCGTTGCTGGCTGACGTTGCTGTCTGGACGTTTGCTGCTGCGTGTTACGGCTGCTGGCGTATGGTGGTTGACTAGTAAATAATAAGTAGTACACTGTGGGTGTGTTTTTCTACGGTCTAGTTTTCTGCTTTCTTCTGCCCCCCCCCCCTCTCACTATCGCGCTCACACTCTCGATTTCTCTCTCTCTCTATATATCTCTCTTCTCTAGGTTTGTTTCGGGTTTTGTCGCAACAAAAAACCTGCTGATGCTGCCGTTGCTGTTTCTGTCTCCTGTCGTGTTGTAACGTTCCCCCATCGGCGAGCAGCAACATCTACGCAGCGGAGTCTGTTGCTTGGGTCAGGATCGCGTGGACAAACTCCACAACCCTATTGCTTGCTGGTTCCGTGTGGTTGTTGTTGCTGTTGTTGTTGCTGCTGCTGCTGATGTTGTTGCTGTCGTTACTGCTGACGTTGTTGCGGTTGTTGCTGCTGATGTTGTACTGTTGTTGTGCTTGCTGCTGCTGTTGTTGTTGTTGTTGTTACCGTGTATAGATTGTAGTCAGTCATCGGAAAATCAAACGAGCGAGAAAGGATCACAGCCAGCGTAGATTCGGAGCGTGGTGTTGGTGGTAGGGGCGATGGTGATGATGATTATGGTGATGACAAAGTTTGTGGTGGTGGTGATGATGATGATGATAGTAAAACTTGCTGTGCTGCTGGTTGGTGGCTAGTGGCGACATCAGCACCAGTTTGCTAGTGGTCACAGCCTTTCGAACTAATGATAATGATGATGGTGGTGAGTGAATGACGTCGCCGACGACGACGACGTCAGCCGATAGGGGCGGCAACGCCACTGCCAGGGGCGGTGGCGACTGTTCGGCGATTTGTCGCGTTTCTTTCCCCTTCTTCAGTCAGCGATGGGATCGGGTGCGATGGGGTAATCCCAGCACCCCTCTCCCCCTCGTCCCTCTGTACGCCCGTCGACGTGACGGCTGTTCCGTCCGTTCGTCCCAGGCTCTGAGCATTGAAGATCAGAGAGCGGCGAGACACGAAACGATATATATATATATATATATATATATAAAGAGAGAGGTGAGAGATAAAGAAAGGGACTAAACGAATGAAAGCGAAAACGAAGCTACTTGAGAACAAGCAAACCAAATGAATGAATGAATGGAGAATAGGCAAAGAAACGACGAGCAGCGACGAGATCGATTGAAATGACGAGACAAACATGTGCACGGTAAAACAGCGTGCCCGTGATGGGAATGCTGCTAAAACACAGTAGCTGTAGACGCAGCGGCGGCACCAGCAGCCGCAGGAGCAGCAAAGAGGATCTACGGTGATTCATTCAAGAAAATGAGGTTCTCCGTCATTTGGGTCATCATACCTTCGTCGTCGATATGACGTGGCGCCAATCGTCCCTGATCTTTTTCTCGCCGAACGGTTTACGGGTGGTGTGAGCGTATGCATGAATGCATGTATGTCTGTATGTATGAATGAGGTAAAGTCGAAGATACACCACAGAGAGAGAGAGAGAGCACGCAAGAGGGATAGAAAACGAAAGCTCAGACGCGTTCAACCACAAGGCAGACATGCTACTGCTGTTGTTGCTGCATCTGCGGCTGGCTGAGTTGACGATTACGTGCGCCTGTTAATGGATGAGCGTAGGTTTTGCTGCTTGATTGTTGTTGTTGTTGCTGCTGCTGTTGTTGTTATTGTTGTTGTTGCTGTTGTTGCTGTTGTTGTTGTTGTTTTCCTGCTTCATCATCTCCAGACAACAACATTCAGCATTGACATGTGCGATCTTGTGTTACTAATCTAAGCGAAAGATCGCCCGTGTTAATGGGAATCGTCTTCGATTTTGCGACACTTTCTTCGTTTACTTCGTCGCTTCTTTGTAGTAGTCGCTCTAGCTAGGAAAGCAGGCGTAGTTGTTGTTGTTGTGGTTGTTGTTGTTGTTGTGGGTGTTGTTGTTGTGGTTGTTGTTGTTGTTGTTGTTGTTGTGACAATTCAAAGATGGCAACTACCAACCTTTAACAATGGTTTCATTTACATCTCGGAGCGCTACTCGAAGCTTTTGTTGCGTCATGTCGCCGTGCCTAGCTGCTAAATGACGATTGAAAGCATTTAGCAATTTACCATAATAATCATAATAGTAATTATTTAACGAAACAGACTGCAGGTAGCTGCGGAAATTGCAATAGGTGGAAAAAATAATCGTAGCCTTTTATACGCCTTTTATAAACTTGTAGTCCTTTTTTTACTTCTTCATCATCTTCTTCCTTTCATTATTATTATTAATAATATTATCAGGCAAAACTACTGGTTGAATATATATATATATATATATATATATATATATATATATATATATATATATATATATAACGTATTTGTGTTATCAGTATACAGCTGTGAGATACAAACGAGTGGCGTCGACTCGCTTGTGGTGTCGTGCAAGTGCTATTAAGCTGCTCATCCCATGGCGCCGATTATAGCAAAGCGGCATTGCATTGCTATTATTATTAAACTATTTATATTATCTATAATGCTGCGATAGCAGCAATAAAAGTATAAACAACTATTTTCGAGATGGAAAACAGAGGTTCTGGCGGCCCTCGGCTTACTCGCTTGCTCGTTGCATATCGCCTTGTTTTAGGGAACAAAATATTCATTCAAAGTATTAATATGCACAACATTTGCTTCCTTTTACATTAAACTCATACATAATAATAATAGCAATATGTATTATACCAATGATCGAGAAAAGAAACTAATAGATCTGTGAGATATTGTATGCCAACAACCAGTTGTACAGGGCATTTTCAAGCGCAAATTTTCTACCACCGATACTGCTGCAACTTGTATAAGTCGTTATCATCGTGACATGGTATAGCTTGCTTCGGGTACTACAACCACCATGGACCCATTGCAATATCTGGCGACAGTGAGGGTGGTGGGCGTTTGATTCATGTGTTGTTGTTGTTGTTGTTGTTGTTGTTGTTGTTGTTGTTGTTGTTGTTGTTGTTGTTGTTGTTGTTGTTGTTGTTGTCGTTGTCGTTGTTGTTGTTGTTCCTGTCGTTGTTGCTGCCGTTGCTGTTCTCGTTGTTATTGTTGTTGCCGTTGTTGTTGCTGTTGGTATTGTTGTTGTCGTTGCTGTTATTGTTGTCGTCGTTGTCACTACTGCTGTTGTTGCTTTTCACCATCAGCAGCATAATTTCTATCATCATCATCAGCATCGTCATCATCAGCAGCATCAACACAATCAACAGCGTCAACATTATCACCATCAACGTAAGCATCTTCACCATCAACATCGGAGTTTTCATCATCAGCATAGAGTTTTCAATCATCAACATCACCATCCTCACCATCAACATAGTCGCCACCATCAACAGAGTCACCACCATCAACATCAGCAGCAGCACCACCACCATCAGCATCTTTTTGCTGCGTCGCCAACTGCCGTGGTTGTTGTCTGCTGCTGCAGTAGCAGTAGAAGCAGCATACGTCGGGGGTGATCCATCAAAACGTTAACTAGTTCCCCCCCCCCCTCTGGCAGCTCAATTACGCTTCTTAAACACTCTGTCACGTTCCCCTCGCGTTATCTCTCTCTCTATCTCTGTCCCAGACACACACGCATATTCACACTCTTCTTTCTCGAGCTGTGTCCTCTGCTCGCTTCTTTACGCTTGCTGTTTTTCTATGCATTCAAAGTTTCTCGTTAGTTGTAGGCTGCTGCTTCCCTCGCTCGATATGTACATGCACAATATACAAATTTGATTCAATATATATATATATATATATATATATACGTTGGCAAAGCTTTTAAAACTTATACGGCAAAATATGAATTGAATAAAAACACAATTGTTTTGCTGAAGGTAGAATAACTATTTAGATGTCGATGTGATTTCTATCAAATTTATCTACACATTTTTGGAAAAAGGAACAAATCGCTGAAGATAGAACAACTATTTAGATGCTGAAAGTAGAATACCTATTTAGATGTCGATGTATCTTCTACCGAATTCTATACGTTTTTGGAAAGAAGAACAAATCGCCTGATGCCAGGTCGGGTAAACAAGTTGGATGTTTCACAAGCGTGATTCCAGCCGTTTTTAGCCGAGTTGTCTGACTGTCTTTGTGGGGAATCCCTTGTATAAGGGAGATCTTTAGAGCTCTTCCTGGTTCACGCGCGGTGAAAACTTTTAGTAGGCATTCTGTAGCGCGTACCAATCGCTTGTCAAAGTATCGCCTTCTTCCAGTTCGAGCGTTGCCACAGTTTCACTCCTGGTGTGAGTAGAAAATGTCGACCATCACCGTGTCAGCCGACCGTTGACGCTTCACTTTTGCGGGTGGGGGCGCTCCAACGCGTTTATGCATTTACCTTACGCTAACACATTTCGTTATGAATAATATCCCTAGAATTAAAAACAATTTTTAAGGAAGTGGTTTTTAAAGAAGAATATACCTAATGCGTGACTAATCGATCTCGCTAAGGGTCCAGTGGTTTCAGCGTAGCTACCTCAGCTAACAGGCACGCTTTGTCACGTTGCAATTGTTTTGCCCTCATCAAAAGTTTGTCTAAGCAGCCTTTCTGTCTTGTGCGCTTTTTCTCTCTCTCCTCTCGATAGTTCGTTCTCCTTTGGAGACCTCCCCCGCAATTAACTTATTGTGTCTAGTGTTTTCCAATCGCAGTTCTTTGCAGCGCTTAACGTGCGGCTTGCACGAATGTCTGGAAAAGATACTCGTGACTGCCTATCCGCTTATGTTTGCAAATTTACCAAATTGTGATGAAATAACCGTCAGGCGATTTCAACGTGTAGGTACCCTGCTGGCTCGCTTGTTCAGACGCACGTACTTGTAAACCGTTGTAAAAACCATGAAAGTAATATATATATATATATATATATATATATATGAAAACCGTGTGTCTCTCATCTATGAGATCGTTGAGAATTACATCTCGAAAAGGAACAGCCGCAGAGCAGATCGGGCAGATCTTTACAGAACTGAAACGCGATCAACGCAACTAATGAGACGTTGTTATCCCGACCTGACGACCGCTGTCAATTGCGACCGTTCCCAGCGGTCGAGGCGGCAACGACAGCAACAACAGCAGGAGCGGCGGCATTGTTTTTGGGTGGCAAGAATTACATACAGTGGGGTTCCGGGCGGCCGCACGCGGATTTTTTGTTCGTTTGTTCGTCCATCGATTTATCCATCCAGCCATTCATCTATTCATTGATTGATTAAATCCTTCATTCATTGATCGTCCACCCTTTAGAGAACACACAAAGAGAACATTCTAAAGCGATGGCCGGCGATTTTTTTTGTGCGTGCTGATGCTCTCTCCCCCGCTCCCCTCACTAAAGCCGTGGCCGTAACGCCATAAAGGGCCGCTGTCAACGTTTGACGGTCATCACATGAGGCCATTGGCCGCAATAGGTCCAAGGGCCGCTTTTTGGCTTTGCTCTAGTTGCCGTCTTTGTTGTTGTTGTTGTTCTTATTATTGTTGTTGTTCTTAATGTTGTTGCTGCTGTTGTTCTTATTGTTGTTGCTATTGTTGTTCTTATTGTTGTTGTTGTTGTTGTTGTTGCCGTCGTCGTTAATATTTGCCAGCCCTTGTTCGCAGCACTGCTAATCAGGCTCTGGCAGGGTTGGAAACTAACAAACAGCGCCAATGCCACGAAGTTGACCAGTGGACGATCGTCTATTCCTCCTGCCCACTCCCTCCACCTCCCATGCCCATCACTCGCCCCTCCCCCCTCCCGTGCAGACGAAGTCGTCATCCAATCACTCTGCATTGCTTACCTAGATACGCATCCTCGTTCTCGGTCGGTTGTCCTGCTTCACTTCACTGTTTTCTTGATTATCGATCTTCTGGCGATTTTCGGATCGATATTCGTAGTGTGTTTACGTCCGCCTGTCCGTTCGCCTGTCTGGCCGGGAATGTCCGAGATTGAGCCGGGTGTGCGGATGGGAAAATGAAAACGAAGAAGAACCCGAACAAGAAAAAGTAAAAGCAAAAGCGAACGGCGCAGCTAAACTCGTTCTGTTCTAAAGTGTGTCCAACACAACAATGGCAGCAGATACAACAACGACAGCAACAATGGCCAGCGCGGACCGCTTTGCGGCGCCGTTTCACTTCACATCGGGTTTATCACGTCGATTTACTCAGTCGTTATGCGATTTCCAGATTGTCTTGGCTGTCGGCGACTTCCAACATCAAACGCTTATCTGGACCCAGCGTCGATGTTGTTGCTGTCGCTGTCGAGGTCGATGTTGTTGTTGTTGTTGTCGTCGTCGATGTTGTCGTCGCTAATCGCTGGTGCCATTTGTGCCTGCTTGTACCGCACCGTATCGTGCACTTTAGAGATGTCACCATTAAGCCACGTTTCGGTTCTGATTAGCGGAAACTACCGGTTGATACTTGCCTGGGGGGGGGGGGGGGTGTAGACAGTTATACAAACAATGAAATGAGTGAAACGAGCGGCTGACCTCTGCTGTGCAGTATGTAGTGGTCAAGGGCTGGAAGTTAGGCGCTGTTTGAGAGGAATGATGGAAATCGAATACAGTCAGTCGGCCAGGTCAGTCTACCTGCAATGGTGGGATTATAGTCGTTAAAATTAACTTCACGTTCACTTACACAATATTATTGATGAAAAAAATCACAGTCGTTAATTGCGCTTATAGGCGAGCAGGCCAGGGCTCAGCGGAGCATCACTAGCACTGTTTAAGATGAAAAAAGTGCAATGCTGCCATTTAAGACATGCTGCTGACATGACCGTTTCTGTTGTTGGTAATATTTTCTAGCTGTTGTTGTTATCATCGGCGCCAACTTTGGTTTATAAATGAGATGGAACCAAATATCGCTATTTCTCTGACGGATGACGGCAAATAGATATTATATATGTATAACAAAGAGCCGAAATAGAGAATGACAGTCCGCATAAAGGAACATAGAATTGAGATAAAGGCAGAAACATATACACATATAGAGTGTTACAATCAAAGAGAGTCATCTCCTAGAGGCGGCTGACCAACCTCTCCTAGAGTTGCTGTTGTGGTTGTTGCTGTTTCTGCTGTTGTCGAACCCTGTTGACAAAATCTCCTTCAAGATAAAGCCGTACTGCCATGTATTTGGCATACACACGTCTATACATAAACTTATATTTACGAATATGCATGCGTTCAACGAACCAGGTACCAAACCTAAAATAACGAGCTGAAGGCGTACACGTCTAGCAGATCGAGTCCTAAAAAGACGAATAAGCCACTAATTAGAAAGGACCTAGACCGAATAACGCCAGTTTCTAGCTAGATATACTTATAATTTCCGACAGAACTAATACAACCTTACAGCTCTCTGTAAACACGCTAGTAGAGAGCATAAAAGCAAAAAGGGTATGCAATTAAGCATCTGCGCTAAGTGTACCTCCTTGACGCGCTCTTCGCGTTATACGAGATGGTAGAAACTAAGATACATGACACTCCGGCTGCTCGACCGAAGAGCTCTATTCTCTTGTGGCCTGCAGTTATGATAGGTGACACACTTAAATAAAGCAAATAAACTCTCCGACAATATTCTCGTCCCTGGATTGCTGAACGCTGCCGGTGTTAGCCAAGCCCAGCTGAGCGCTGTGGCCAGGCTTACTTTGAATGCCTCGATGTGCTAGACTCTAAGGAGATTGCTAGAAACCGTAGTTTAAGGTCCGACTCGGAGTTCTGCGGACGAGATGCTTCCTCATTTCAAGATCAAGGAAAGCAATATATAGATATAAGTTTGACTTTTGGACGCTGGCAGTCTCTGCTAGGCGAAACTGCAGTCAACGCAAAAAGAGGCTGCAAACGCATCCACCAATATATACGTTTAATTGCCTCTGTTTTATCTATATTGACGCCAAGACCGTTGACTTCCACACTTTTTCGCAAAGTAGCGAGTACCCTTAACGGGTACTCGCTACTTTGCGAAAAAGTGTGGAAGTCAACGGTCTTGGCGTCAATATAGATAAAACAGAGGCAATTAAACGTAGGTAATGCAGATCAATCTAGTTTGTCAAACATTTCTTGTAGTTTGGGTGTGGAGCTATTAATCGCAGGGCTAATTGGCACTCATCATGTCCGACAGCGGATCCAAAAGGTTGTCCTGTCGTTTCACAGTATCCTGAGCACCTCCGCTTTTGTGCATCAAGATTACATCGACGACTAGCTATACCCAATTATGCTTTCATAAGACGGTAAAAAGTCGTATTTGTAGTCGCTACGGGCATACCTGTTACTTACTCACCTGTCCTAACCCGGTTGCTTAAAACCATTTAATGAAATTATTATTATGCATACATACCCGTTAAGGGTAAAATTTGCTTATCGGGTACAGGGCTAGATTGCCAGCGTAAATATGGGATTTGCGTGCTTATGATATTTTGTGAGTGTTCACGAACAATCCGAAATTAGAACTAATAGTAGTAGGCTGAGGATACCCTTGAAGCATGCTCAGAAGTACCATCATCTAATACTAGTGTTCCTCCTAAAGGATACTGACCAGAACTATTCAGTTAGCTGCGTTCCCTTTGTCGTGAGCTGTTGTAGAGGAAGTTTCAAGCAAAGGCAGAATGAAAGATGTGACTTTGCACCGATTGTCTTTAGGTGGATTTGTACGCTTTGAAACCTTACGACAAATCCACTGAGCTTTGAAATTCCTGATCATATATATGTATATATATATATATATATATATATATATATATATATATATATATACTGAAGTTTGTATGTATAATAATAAAAAGATTGGTTAAACCAGGGCAGTTACGGCAGGGAAGCCTATAATGTTAAGCGCTAACTAGTACATTCCACGACCATGGTCTCTGAGCCACACATTGAGGGTCACCGGTTTATTTAGTGGACAATTTAAGTTGGCACACAATACCGTTGTGTGTTTCTGCAGATTGACTGCGTCACCAAGCAAGATGGCATTCGGGAGGACTGGGTTCGAGACCCAGACCGGCCACTCTTAAATTGGTTTGCATGGTTTCCAGTTTAGAGAAGGTAAATGCCGGAGTGGATTAAAAATTAGCGATGACATGAAAAAACCGTGCACGGGCAATAACCTTGCGGAAAAAGCATCAAAAAAACATTATGCATTTTTTGAGCAAATTTGAGACGGGTTTGGCTCTGTTAGAGCATAGTTATTATTATTCTCGAAGTATTGTCCAACACAATTGCGAACCTTGGGGGGGTAGGTGGGGAGGACTGGAGTTTTTAGTGAGTGAGAGTTCCAAATTAGGTTTTGTTGATTGCCAACACCGACCGTCCATTATGCATTTTCTAAACCTCCCATATAAACAAGAAAAGAGTATAACTATTACAATATTATTATGAGCAATCAATACGACGCAATTATCTTCTCTATTTACTGTCCTTGTTTCAGGACAGTACTTTCATATATATATATATATATATATATTTTTTTTTTTTTAATATACATATATATTCCTGAAAACACTTAGAACTATATATATAATTTATAATTACATATAGATATATTATGCATACATGTTGAGCAAGAGCGGAGACAAAACGATATAGGTTTAGTGAATTCGTCGTAAGAGAGAGCGCCTAAGTAAAATACATTTCTCGTTAGAGATGCGTTCGCATCAGCCTACGGGAGTGTACAACTCATCGCCCCTACGCGCAGGCGTATGGCCAGGCTGCTGTCAGAATTCATAGATATTTAAAAATGTAGAACGCTAACCAGGCGCACTTAATTCGCTGGTTTCCTGTTCCGGTGCACTCACCGAGCACAGCAGTGGCCTAGTGTGGGGGTCTCTCTCAGCCATGGGTAAATCAAAACAGAGCCAAAACCATTGTATCTCATACATACATATGTACATACATGCATACGAGTATATGCATACGGAAAATGAAAAAACGTCGTTTCGACTTGCCGTCGGCTTTACGGACGCGGGCTAGACCGGCCTCGGCGAATAACTCGGCTAACTATGAGACGAAAACGAGAGTGACAGGATGGAACAGCCCAAGGCGCGAGCACGCAGGCCTTGCCAACTAAGCATCCAAGGAAAATAATAATTCAAATATGCACGTATATACGGCGGGGTGGAATGGGGGGAGGAGATGGCCGGCGACTTCTAGATGAGAGTCGCGATTTCTATCCCGGCAGTACACATGCTCTTTTGGTGCGATATTTCATGATATTTGCAGATTTTGCTGAAATATATATGCTATAATAAATAATAAAGATACCTGTGAAAAGTGATAAAAAAATCATATACAATGTGTGTATGCATGTACATGTCTGCAGTACACAATAATATATGTGGGGTATTAGTTATTAGTATTATTATTAATAGTAATTGTGTGTACTTGTTCATTTAGAATTACTAGTGGAGGGATCTAAAAAGATACAATATGTCTCTATCTAGTTTTGTTTTCGCTGTAGACTATGCACCTCTAGTCAGCTTTATTTAATCTATAGGTTTTAACAGCCCCCCTCGCCATACGTATATACTAACATTACCTAGTGCTCCAACGGGCCCTTTTATATCGATGCAAAAGCGCTCGCTCAACAATTAACCGCATTGAGCGCGAAGAGATTTTTTTTATTTTAGCTGTGTTGAGGCTTGTCAGCAGATGTATCTGTGAAGGGTTTCGATGACAGTCAGCTGGAACGGTTTTGGAGAATGCCGCCCATCCTCATAGCCACTAAGGAACATGAGCTCTGGAAAAATGCCTGAAAGCTGCCGAAATTTGGCCGCAACATGTGTTATTTGTTTGCTACAGGTACACACATACGCCGTATCAACATCGCCTAAAGCGTGCACAAGGGGACAAATCATGATGCGCAGAATCACACTCGTAACAGGTCTTCTTGCCAAACTCATTGACAGGAGTAACAGCCGTACACATAGATTGTATGCATGTGCATATTTATATACAATTATATAAAGCGCGGAAAAAAAAATTATGTATATTCATTTGCTTATGAAAGAGCGCGAGAGCGCGAAACTCTGCTAGATCAGACCGGATACGGCCAAACCTGGAGAATATGTGACGTTTTCATACATTTAATCCAGTGCATACGATCATAAAAAGACAAGTGTTACTTATATATATATATATATATATATATATATATATATTATATATCTGTAAACAAAATAATGACTTTTTTTTAACAAAGGAGTATCTGCCTTTTATCGTATAGGCAACGTATCCCTCTACGAGTAACGTCCGCGAAGTGGCAATGTTTGAATCTGTTTTGCAAACCTGTTTCAAGTGTTTGTATATACACATCTATTATAGTTCTTGTTGTTGTCGACAGGCAGTGACGTACCCACATAACCGCCTAATTTAGCAATAGCCTGGCATTTTTATACTATTATAAAGTACTATACGAGTAATATTAATAATAATACTATTTAATACATCTGAAGTCTACCCATAATAGTACAGCTGCTGGCGTTCATATCGCCGTAGTTTTTTCTATTGCGCATCTGCCGCGTCGCACTTCTGCCCCAACACGTGTGTCTACTACTTCATAAACCGCACTCTACTAGACGAGGGCCTAGATCGCAACCTACTACTAGATAATCTGTCTGCTACAAGGATTGCAAAACACAATCAGGCTGCTACTATCCTTTCAAATGGTTGAGTCTTAGCGTGCAGAATTGCATCTTCGATTGTAACTGTCTCAGCCCTACCATCTGCCTGCACGCGAGGACTGTCGATAGGTACAGCCCGCCGTTGATGCTAGTGTAGTAGGTGCTTTGCTTCGCCGGTTTCCGAAGTCATCACGGTAATAGCACCCCGGGCCACGGGGGTAACAGCAGCAGCAGCAGAGACGCCAGTGGCGACAGCAGGAACGACGCTGGCCGCTGCCCTTGCCAGCACCACAACGAGTTACGACAAACTAACGCGATCGTAACATCTCGTGGCTAATAGTATACAATACCAGGAACTTTATGCAATAATCTTTACTCCCACCCAACGGGCTTCAGTGCCGTCCTTTTTTCCGCTCTGCGCGCGCGCCCATCATACTGGGCACTGAAGCGAGTGCCCGAGTTTGGCTACAGGAGCGGCCAATAGATGAATGTCGCCGACTGTTTCGTGATGTCCCGACGAGTCCCTTTGGCCCCGCACCCCCACCCACAGGGCGATTTACCGCGCCATACCATGTCCGCGGTGCGCGCAAACCCCTCTAAGCTGCTGCGGCTGCTACCGCCGCCTTTGCAAAGAAAAAGGGGTTCCACTCGTAGCACTCGGTTTTTCGTTCGTTTCGCTCGTAAGTGGGAGCTTCATTGAGGACAGATTTTTGCTCAGTAAATTCTCCTCGTTTTTTTTCCCACTTTTCCTCTGCCCTCGCCCTGAATACCCCATCCTCCACCCCACCCCGCTCTAGTGGACTTTCCTCCTAACCTTGCCGGTTGTCCGCAATCTCCCTCGCTTTCCTTCTCCGTGCAGCTTCGATGCCTCCCCCCCGACCCGTTGGCAGCACCCCGAACCCACGGGGGCGAAACCACCCGCCCGTTCGCCAACTAACTCTAGTGGTAGTACTAGTTGTCCTTGCGTTGCCTTGTAGGAGCGGCTTTCAAGAAGGCTGCGTCCGTTGCGACTGCTTTCAGGGAGAAGGCGACAATGTCAAAGGGAAGAGAAACAACACGGGATAAGAACAAGGAAAGAAGAGGTCGAAAGAGAGAAGGAGAAGTATATACAAATAAAAGCGGACTTATAGGAAAAAAATGCAGAGAACGAAGGGGAGAGAGGGAGTGAGACAGAACTAGAGAAGGGGGGAGAAAAAGATAATTGAGAGAGCGGGTTTTAAAGGGCACCGCGGGTTAAGATCTTGGGTCTGCGCGACGAGAAGGCAGGCAGACAGGCACACACGGGCCGTCGTCGTCGTCGTTGTTGTTGTTGTTGTTGTTGTACTCATCGTCGCTGTTGTCGAGTTGTAGGCCGGGTTGGCTGAGGGCAGCAGTCAGAGTTCTCAAACTCGTAGACCGCCGTCATCTCACCGTGTCGCTGGGCGGGCCAGTCCAATGCAGTCGGAGTGGGCCAGGGGTGAGTGGGTATCTGTCTGGCTGAATGTCTGAGTGGGTGGATGTAGCGCACGCATATGAGTAGCGCACCTCGACGCGGGGGCGGCTGAACTGCAGTGTACGGCACGGCATGGGGCAGCTGTGCGTATACCGCCAAGTAGGCCTATCTGGCTGCTGCCGCCGCCGCCGCTCGAAGTAGAGAAGAAGGACGACGAGTTCGAGGGGGAGGATAAAGGGTTGTGACAGTCGTAACAACAGCAGCAGCAGTAACGGCAGTGGCAACCCACCAACCTCCGACGACGACGACGAGTGAACGAACGAAACAGCGAGCAAAAAGAAAAAAGGGGCGAATGAGGGCTAAGCGACGTGGGCCGCCAGGCCAGCGAGCACAGCTAGGTCGAAAAGAAAGACAAGCAATATCTCCGTAGACCTCTTGCTCCTTGTACTCGCTGTCCTCTGGAGCGATGGTGGTGGTAGTGGTGGTACCATTGCTGTTCTTCGAGTGAGTCAGCATACTTTGTCGTTGTTGTTGTTGTTGTCGTCGTCGTTCGTTCTCGTCGTTGCCGTTGTAGCCTTCGCTTATCAGTAGCGTTCGCCTTTGGCCGCTAGCATCGCCATCGCTGGCGGCCGCACTGTGGCCCCCACCAGTTTCGCTTCTGCGGGGTTCCGGAGACCACCGACGCCACGAGTCCACCCCGCCATCGCTGCGGCCTGCCAACACTGGTGCTGCTGCCGCTGACGCTGCTCTCCTTCTGCATATATATCTTATAACAGCGTAGCAACAATAAGCAGACGTACCACGAGACGCGCAAGCTATAGACAGATGGACAGACACACAGAGATAGATAGACACAGCGTTGTCGTTGTCGCTGTTTTGTTGTTGTTGTCGTTGTCGTCGCCGTCGTATATGAGAAAGGGAGCATTTCAAATTTGAGCAGAAAAATTCTGTTCGAGTTTAGTCGCAGCCCCGTGGTCGAACGTATGGCGGTGCGGACGGAACGAAGCTGGGGGCGGGAAGGGAAAACTGGGCAGCAACGGAAGGTTGGGAAGTGCGGGGGGTGGGGAAGACAGGAGAGACAACCAGTCGGGGGGAACGGGACGAAATATAAAGGGTTTAGACCGACGAGTAGTAGAGGCAGCAGCCGCAGCAATAGTGGTAGTGCTGGTAGTAGCAACTTCAGTAGAAAAAGAAGATGTTGTAGTTGAGGTAGTAGTAGTAGTAAGAGTCGTCGTCGTTGGTTGCCCATAGGTGCTGTATCGCCTCAAGCGGGAATATCGTAAGCCAACGATGCGCAGCCGAATGAAAATAGACTCAGACTGGCCAGATCTTAGGCTAAAGTGCTAGATACACTTGGGCCGTTCGTGAAATGGGAAGGTGACAGTCTGTCCGATGGCCACTGGATGGAGAGAGAGAGAGAGAAAGAGAGACGGCAACAATGGCAATGGGAGACGCAGGTTAAATGCCGGTGCGACCATAAAAAGAGTGCTTTTTCAAGACGTACATATTTGGGTTAAGGTTATTAGAAACAAAATAAAACACACAGTAGCAGGAGCGATGGCCACAACAGTTCGTCACACAATCTTAGTTGTACTTTCCTACATACTACTAAAGTAGGTGTACTTCTGCAATCGTACGTGGTTGAAATCAATTAGTGCATTATTAGACAGGAATTGCTCTTCGAGAGACGAATCGAATAGGCTTAGCATGATTGAGCATTTTTAGTATGGCAAACAGCTGTGCCTGTAGTTACTCTAAATCGTTGTCGAGGTTTTGCGATAGTACTGTCGCACTTTTTGCTACGCATCCTATGGGCTGCTGCCGCTATTTATTTTTTAAATGCTAAAGCTTACGACTTATATGTTATGCAATTATTTATGAAACGGCGTTTACATAAATACAGTTTATCACCTCATTGTGTGATACGAAATTATTAGTGCCAGATGTCTGTACAAATATACCTTCAGGTATACGTAGGGACATGCATGAACTAAATGCATGCGTATGTGTATATAATTCTGTCGGCTAAGTGCGCAAAGAAGCTGCCGCTGCACCTAGCTTAGTTAACGTACATACCTTTTTGCGCATACTATAGCTAGTTATTCAAAATCGAACGCGATTTAGCAAAACAACGCTCTTCTTAGCTATTGCTGTCTGAACGACATGCTATGCCAGAATCATATACTTTTTTTAAATTAGTAACCCAATTTGAAAATTCCTAAAAAAAATTGCCTCAAAAGTGCCGGGAATGCTGGGATATCTAGAGTTTTCCCAACAGTCCTGATTTGATTCTGATTGGCCGCTGATTGATTCTCAGCAGTATGGTCTATCAAATATTTTTAATGAGCATCGCTCTCAGATAATTTGATCAATAATAGGGATCGAACCGGGGACACCCTGGTAGATGACAACCATGACAAACCCATTAGACCTCGCCACATAGCATTTTTAATATACTGTGCATTTGTATCTTTATCTTTTTGTTTAGCTTCACTTGTTGTTTTGCAAAGCATTTGTCTTAAAATCCTGCTCTTTAAATACTAACGCCAGGGTGCATGAAATATGCACAAAATCCGCGTGACTTGCTACGCGCGAATAATGTGCGAATAATTTAATTGTTTTATCGCACACGCTTTATATTATGTATGTTTTTTACGCAAGTCATATATATGTTTACAGGTCGTCTTTTATAAATGTAGACTCAGCTCTGGCAGAAAAGAAGGTGCGAGACGGTGCGTTGGAAGTGGTGAGATATGGCCAGATTTAACTGTGCACTAGTACGTTACTAACGTACGCTATGTCATTTGTCCACACCGAGCACACATGCAGAGTTCAAGCGGCTAATAATTAGTGTACGATAATCGAGACGTAGACATCAGCTGCGTCGAATATCTGCGACGTCGAAAACGGGGGCAGCGATAACAGCTGGCGCAAAAATCTCTCAGAGAAACTTGATAACTTCGAGACGTCAAACTCACACATAAACCTGCATATATCTCTATGACAGCTGTTGGCACGTTTGTGTGTATGTCTGAATGTGCGTGACTCTTTTAAGTCATGCTTCTACTGGTTTTCTTCCCGTGGCTCCTCTTCTTGTTACCCTGTCGTCGTGCGTTCATTCCGTTCTCTGTTCGTCGTTCTGCGCTACAACCACGTGCGTCAGTCCCGTACGGTAGCTGTCCGATTCGCGCGCGTGTTTCCAAGTCGGTTGGCAGACCGCCATTAGTTGACGCTGCAGGGCAGACAACATCACATCGTCCTCCGCACGCCACGCGACCGTGAGCGTTTGTTCAGTGGTCTATTCGTACGCCCAGCGCCAGTTATATATCCCCCCTTTCGCCTCCCTCCTCCCCCAAAGTGCTCGCCGTCTGCCCTTTAGTTCCTCAGACCTCGAGGCTCTCAGCCTTTCAGACGTCAGTCTTCAGTCCTTTGGCTCTCAGTCTTCAGCCCTAAGCATAGCTCGCTTGCTCACCCCCACCCCCGTCTGCCTGTCTGCCTGCCCATCAGGTTGACGAATACGACGACAACTTCGGCGGCGGGGGTGTTCGGGGCAAACACGAAGCTACCCCTCGTCAACGATGGCCGCCAAGCCTTGAACGAGCGAAACGAGCTCACCACTAGTGCCTGCCCAGCAAAAACGACGACAACGACGAGGGTAGTATCGACAACAGCGACGATGGTAGTATCGACAACAGCGACGATAACGACAGCGACTAGCGATGACGAAATGATTTCAGAGGCCTACTTATCGTGGCACGAGCGGGAGAGTAGGCAAGCAAGCCCCTTCGAATAAGACAGCTAGCCCCCAGCCAGCAGCTTACTGAACAAGTCTACTGCCGTGGCCACAGCCGAAGCCGCCTACCGGTACCACCACCCCACCCCCCCACCCCCGCTGTCTGTCCGACGATCCGTATGTCCGTCCGTGTGTCCATTTGCTGTTTGTCGATAGGCCGCCTTGCTCCTAAACACATGCTCAGTCTTGCCATCATCAAATTCTTGCCAAAAATGAGGGCCTACATACACCTCTGCTCATCATCGTGCTTCTTCGTCCTCCTCTTTTCCTCTTCCTCGCCACCACCTCATCCTCGCCTTCGTCCTCGTATGCGAAATAAACTCGTCATACCCCCCCCCTTGCGACCGCCTTAGCCCAATACCTACCCCAACTCAGCCCGTTCGTTGGCCGTATCCCGCCCGGAGATCTTCGCCTTCAATTCAACCCCGACGCCGCCCACGCCGCCCCCGCGTGGTCTCATAGCGCATCGCGCCGTGTACACACCAGGTCTACTACTACTACTACTACATACTACTGCATACATATACATAGACATAGAACATAGACATCTACAACGCAGCACGCTCGCACAGACGCTATCCATATCCACCCATGATTTTCACCCTTTCACCCCCTCCTTAGACAGCAGAACCTTGTTCTTCTCGTTCCCCCCCATCCCCATCTCCTCGACAAGCTCCGCATCAATCGGGCTGTATCGTCGTCATCATTATTATCGTCTGCATCGTGCAGCAGTCGCAGAACCATCGACTTACCTGGGTTTGGTTATGTCGGTCCCCCACTCTTCCCCACCTCTCTTCATATATATATGTGTATACATACACATGTATATATCTATACACATCAACATATCATTCTGCCTGTTTTTCCATCCTCACTCTCAATACTCATCTGCTACTACTACAACTACTACTCGTAGATGTACTACTACTGCCACTTCCATTCCTGCTTTTCCCTTTTTCTCGGATCCAAGGGAAAGCCGCTATTCTCTCAAAATGTGTCCAAATAGGTCTACGGCACCCCATGTGGCTAAATATCTTCCTTGTGCTGTCAAATCGCACAAGCGGATAGCCGATGAATGCGGGGATATGGCCGCTGCTCTAAATGACGCTGTCTGCCAAGCAAGAGGAACCACCAGAAAGAAAAAAAAAGAAGGAAGAGAAACAGGCCAACAGTAGCAATAGATGGCGATGATCTTATCGAGATAAGCCAGTCTGTTTGCTGTCACAACTACACGTCTTTCTCTATTCGGGTAGCTTGGATCACCTTGTTTAATATATATATATATATATATATATATATATAGAGAGAGAGAGAGAAAGATAAGAGAGAGATGGATAGAGAGAGAGCAAACGTAGTTTAGAATAAATTAAAGGAGGCAGCGCCTTAATTGCCAATAAAATTATATAGGATAACACCTGTAGGACTAACCTAGCACTATTGTAGATAGGCATACATTCTAGGGCGTCATCTCTAATTGAAATATTCATAGTAAGTGTCATTGCCTGACAAAATATTTATTCATCACCTTCATGAACATGTGAGGAATATCTGCATTACGGATGCTATGGGGCGCTTGTTTCAGGTATAATACTTTTTTCACGCACCTCCTTTTGGAATTACAGCATTCATTTAGAATTTAGGGGTAGACAAGAAGCAGGTCTTCGCATCTACCTATTATGTCTCGTGTCTATAACAGCGTCATGCCCGACTATAATACAGAGATGTATGTGACATATATACATGACTGTGCATAAAAATTATGACGAGATAGTTATGTTGAAATAGAAAGGAACAACTGGCTGGGATACAAAAAAAAGTATATTATCATGTGTGTTAATAATACAAATAATATTAATAATAATCATTAGTATTATCATAGTACTACTGATTATTATTAGTATTAGTATTAGTAATAATATTAATACACAGACTAATATTTCTATTGATCTACGTAAAATTAAATAAGGATAAAAGTTCACCTCGGTAGTTGCTAGAAGAGGAAGGACAGCAGCATATCGTCAACAATCGAATTTTAGTCGAAAGTGTCTTCTGAACGCCTTTCGATAAGACGCAGGCGAGAACGAACGAGGACCTATTGCAGGCCGCGTGCCGCCTGCCCGGCCAGACGAATAGACAGACGCATGGCGATGGAAATGAGCCTACGTTTCGCCTTTTTCCCCTCTGATTCGGCTCCTCTTTGACTCTGATCTTCTTCGCGCCGGCCGCTGTCGAAAGCCGCTGGTCGTAAGACGCTGGCGGTGGTGGGTTTGAAGCCTACAGCGGCAACGGCGGTTCTGTACAGCAATAACAACAATTGCAACAGCAACAACAATAGCAATAGCAGCAACAACAGCGACAGCAACAATATCAGCGAGTGTTGCGTGGTGGTGAAAGCTAAAGATTGTCATGATAGTGCCGACGCCGATATCATTCAAATGCAAATCGCGCACGTCCTTTCTTTCTGCTACCCCTTTGGTTTCCTGTTCGTCGTAAAGAGGAGTTTAGGGGCAGAAGTGTGGCAACACACTTACACCGGGCCGGCGGGAACGAGATGGTCTCGCCGAACGTGAGCGAACCACTTGACGTCGGTGTTGTTGCTGTTGTTGTCATGCTTGTTGTTGTTGTTGTTGTTGTTGGAGTTGCAATTGTTGCTGTCATTATTGTTGTTGCTGTCAATTTTTGTTGTTGCTGCTGCCGCTCTGTCATGGTTGCATAAACAGGCACCTGTTAGCTGACCAACTCGATGGCAATTGAACGCATCCTCGTGTATGGAACGCATCCGTGTGTTGTGCCCTGTACAGCCAAAAGGACCAGGCCACCATGTTTGTGCCTTCAAAATACAAGACACCGATATACATATTGAACATGTTAGAGGAAGAACTTTCTATTATACATCGAGAGAGCAAGAACGAACAACCTAGCGATATATGAATAATAACGCTATCGGGTCGACGATAAAGGTCGTTAGTAGCTGCGACCACCGCTATAAGGTCAAGTAATGATGCAAGAATGATAAATATATATATATATATATATATATTGAAATCGTACGCATAATTTAGCATTCGTGATCTCGCTAACCATCTTCTCTTGGCCAACTGCTCTTAGCTAATCAGACGACGTGGTTACTCTGTGATCATTAAGTGAAAGAATGAGACTGTTTTAAGAATTCATGATGAAAGATGTGGATGCATACAATAATGGCGGGCTTACGAGTACCATTAGCAATATATCGTGTTCGTCCTATATGAGCAGTAGATATTTCAGCAACAGAGACAGACGCAGTATAAACGCGTTTTTGTACACTAGAAAAGCTTGACCAAAAAGATGGCTAAACAAAGCGCCAGTAGAATCAAATATGTTTACAATACAACCGAAAATTTACGAGCTTGTCTCCTATTTGCATGTGTGGAAAACTTTGGTCAAGGCAAATGCTTGCTCACACTGACTCTAAGAGTTACAGTTGTTAAAATGTCTGTAAGTCCTTGTTAGTATTAAGAGATAAAAAGAGAGAGCTTGTCGCGCCAGTATCATACAAGCTGAACGTTGCGTCATGGTGGAATCAGGGTGTGGCTAAATACATGTATATTTGAACACTGTTATGAATCGTGCACGTATATATATATATATATATTACTCTTTTAGTTTTCTCGATTTAGAGATACATGATGTAGTTTGGCATACACGCATGCACATATGTCAGCCTAATAAATGTACAGTGAGTAAAAGTGTGAAACCAAGCAAGAACGCTTACCACAGCCTGCAGACATTGCGTATATATATATATATATATATATATATATATATATTGAAGTTGTGTGGACAAGCGCCAAATCGCTGCCTGCAGCAGAAACAACAACAGTAACAGCCACAACAGCAGCAACAACAACAGTAACAGCCACAACAGCAGCAGCAGAAATATGTAGATAAATGTTTGGCCTAGTGTGTAATGTAGTAATCCTACAGTGGTCTGCTCGAGATTTGTACAGATCATAATGACGAACGCCACCACAACCCATTAAGCCCTCTTTCCTGTCGGATATCTTCCCGCGCACCGGTCTTACTGTTTCGGCCGCTGCTGCGGCTAAACAACCGTACGACTGTTCGTACGAAGACGATTTTGACTACCACTACTACTACTACTACTACTGCTACTACAGCCATTACTGATATATCTGCTGCTGCTGTAAATAATAACGATGCTCTCTGATACAAGCAGATTAAAACAGACGCCGACTGAAGGTAATAATCCCCCGCGTTGATCTATAAATCAAACCATTCGATGGCTTTTTGCCTGCAGTATTATCTCTATCAATTGTTGATGGATAGAGTATATATATATATATATATATATATATATATATATATATATATATATATATATATATATATGGTAACAACGCGTTGCTTCGGAGCGCGGCGTTACACAAAGATATACTATGTTGCAACTATAATTGATTACGAAAGGAACGGTAATCACCGTCACTGTACTGGCATATCAGAACCCTTGTGCTATATGTTTTTTACAGATAGTAGCAATACTAGCCTATTCTAGCTTAGCCCGAAAACTATATGAACAACTGCAACAAGATGCTATTTTGACTCCGATTCACAATTTGCAGTCTGTACGGCAAAAGTCTAGACTGTCATACTCGTCATTTTGAGTCGAAGGGTTTTGACTTTACTTTCTTGGACCAACTGTAAAGGACTGTAACGATATTATACATTGTTTTATTATAGCAATGATAATGTCAATGGCAACAACGTCTATTCTCTACATGCAACTTAAACAATGTCGTTGGGGTTGTTTGTAATTTGTTTCTGTTTCCGCATGACACCTTTACGACTTAGAATATTTAAACATCATGAGATGCTTGTTTCCATTCGCCAAAGTGGTAAATTGGTCTGTACCAGCCGTTGAAGTGCGGCCTGACCATTTTGTGTCAATAATGCCAAAAGCTACAGCATGAAACTACACAAACCGTTTTCGCAAAGCCGATCATTAGCAGCATTTTCTACTTTATGGAAGCGTTGACGAATAGATGGCGATTACGCTCAGAAATATCAATTAGGAATCCTAACGATGAAGTAAAACCTTAGTATATCATCAGAAGTGAGTCAATATGTCACTGGACGGCTGCTTTGACTCAATTCCTATGTTATATATATATATATATATATATATATATATATATATATATATATATATATATTTATATACATATATACATATATATAAGATGAGTAATTGGTACAGACTTCCTAATCGACCCGGGACGTGAACCTTGAACTAATTAGATCCAGCAATGTTGCATATTCTAAAGGTTGCTGTTGTTAGGTACGTGAAGATTACGTACACCGACTGTGTATGCACGCCATCTTAGTCTAGTCTTAGTGCTTTGGGGACGCTGTATCTGTCCGGTTCTGCCGGCTCTTAGCGTTCCCGCCTCGTAGCGCGAGAGTCTTTGCTTCGACTCACAGTGGACTTAACTTACCTTATTTATTTTTTTTGGTGAGAGGGAAAAATGCTTTTACGCACACCCAAAGCGGGTAGTGTGGGACTCGATTCCGATGTTGTTGGCATAACACCCACTACTAAAAACCTCTCACCTAAATGGCCTCAGCAAGAGGCGAGGAGCTGGAACCATTCTTTAATACTACTTCAACTTACCTTACTACTACGACTACCATCACACTTGCTGTGACGTTGCCGTCAAACCGGAGCATACCGAAGTGCTGTCGCCGCCGTCCACCGTATGCTTCTGGGCCGGGGCACCCAGACGCCAGCAGTACTGCCAACGCCCACCGAGGCCCATCGAGCCACCTGTTTGTCCAGGTCTCTTTCCGCTTACCTCCACCCTAGACAGGACAGTGCTCGTCTCTTTGCCTCTCTTTTGCTGTCCGGCCGTCTGTCTCTCGGGCTAATATTTCTTGATAAATTTCGTTCTCCTATAAGCAGTTTGGTGGCGCGGTCGGTCGGACTGCTGCCGAGTCAGTAGTCTTCGTCGCCTACAGCCGCCGCCGTCGTCGTCGTCGTCATCATCATCGTCGTCGTCGTCGGTAATCGCTCGTCCTAAGGCGACCTGCCTCTCTTGGGCGAGCGGACGGGCGTTCCGATGATTTCGAAATGCCTCAGGGATCGAGGCGTTATCCGGTCGACGTCGACCGTCGGAGCCACTACTATTACTACTACTACAACAACTACTACCACCTACATCTGATCTTGATGACGAGCGCGAAAGGCATCGAGAACGAGGTATAGAAAGAGAGAAGGCGAAGGGGGGGAGAGAAAGAGGAAAAGTAGTTCTGTGAGATTGAGGGGAAACTTGCACCTCGTGCTGTCAGATCTGCCGGCGAGTGATCTTGGTTGCGTGATGATGGCTGATGGCTTATTTCCAAGCGTTCAAGGCAGGCAAGAAACTGACGTGAGGGTAACTGGCAGATAGACAGGCCTCCTTCTTCTTCTTCTTCCGCCATCTAGGGCACTCCTCACCGCTCCTCCCCCCGTCCTACGCCCCCGCGCGAGGACAGGGTGGGCCCGTGCATGAAGCTCGTTGTGGATACTGCTAGACTTAGGAGGGCAATGTGGAGAACAGTGGCAGAAGAAACGAAAACGGAGAAGTCGAAGAAAAGGAATAAGAAGAAGAAGTCGAAGTCGAAGAAAAGGAAAAAACGAAACGCCGAGAGAAGTGAGAGAAAGGTGAGAAGCGAATGGAAATTCGGCAAGAAAGCGAAGCTGGCTGTATGTCCTAAAAAGGCTTGCAAAGAGTGGGTGCGCCGTCGGCGGCGGCGCCAGGGGGGAATCGAAGAAAACGCATGGGAAAGCGAAAGTCGATTGACTATGGACTTCACAGCTCGTTCCTTGTGCTTTCCTTGTGATGCCGTCCGGCCTGTGATCCGGCACACCGACGACTGTCTACGGATGCGTATGCGCACATACGCCTCTATATATATATATATATATTGATAGACCCACACTACTTATCCGCCCATACACATGTATATTGCAGAGTAGGCAAAAGCATAATAATCGTACGTGTCTCTAGAACCGGCGTCCCTAGACAGGGAGCGAAAAGGCTAACTTTGGGGGCTAGCTTTGCACGTTTAACAGTGAAGGGTTTTACGCTCGATGAAAAACAACCTATTGAACTCAATAACCTAAGCTTAGTATGCTTCGTAAAGTAGGCGTTATAATCACGTAGTCATTGAAATGCATCAGCAAAATTTCATTAATGCAGCGTAGGATCGCCATGAGAATTTGCAGCATTGTGTTAGGCTATGGTAGACTGAGATGGCCAGAGTAACAAAGTTGTAGTCTTGTTCCTGACCACAGCTAAGCATGAAGAGACGGAAAACGAAACCAGTTTACGCACCCGGCAGTGATAGTGGATGCTTGACCCCACCCATCGCCTTCGAAGTGTCCACTTATATGTGTGTATGTGTAAATTGGCAATTTAGTGCTGACTTGCCCAAGATTATTATTTAAGATTTCTACTTTCGGAGATACTCCTTGAAGGACACAATCGCAAGTATCTTGCCCGTTAGTTTCTTAGGGATGTAGTGGAGCATACGAAACGCTTTTGGGTATAACTTCAATCTGTTTGTACAGCTTTATCCAGTTTGCTATTCCGCGTTCAATTTGCGTTAAATGAAACAGATGTTTACTCCAGAGTCTGTTACTCAAAGTCAGATTCTAGGAATCTCAGCAGATGCCGGCTGAATCTATTGTACGAATATGCACGCTTAAAATGTGCAGCTCGATAGACGATCTCTGGCGTAAGCAAATTTTGGCAATTTGCATTGCATGCAAAATGTTAATTGGAATTTTAAGCCTTAAGAATAACCGCGTCAACACACAAAGCAAAAACCTTCAATTTGGAAGAACAGGTGACATTTTTCGACTTAACCAGGTAGCTTGTTGGCCACAAAGGGCGTACGCGTCATTTTAATATTCAATGTAGCATTGCCTAATATACCTTACGTTATTATCTTAAAGAGATCTTGCGAGTCAACTTATAGTTAGAGCACCATAGGTTTAGCTTGTCAAGTGTTGATCCTATCTAATATCAACCCTAGACTGGTACACCAACGCACTTAGGCTAATCATAGGAGGCCTTAAGGTAGCATGACAAGTTTTGTTACCTACCTCTCTGATTGTTATGACACTACTTACAACGGTAATAAGCAGTTACTGTCAGATACCACATACACGCATGAGGTAGTCTTTTTCGATTAATAATCATTGTATATATATGCGTATATGTTATGGTATATAAACGTATATACTTGATTCATCAGTAGTAAGTCAACGAGGCGTGGACACGATTCGAGGGGTAGCCCTCTCATTTCCTCTGAGATGGATTTGTCGAGGCGTTGCCAGGGTGGTCGGGAAGGAGCTATGCTGAACAGCTTGACGGCTGCATTGTATCGATACGGACGAAAGTCTCACCGCGGCGTTCCAACAGGTTTCTCCTGCGACCCATTCACTCGTCCGCGTTTTCTCTGACCCGTTCGTTTTTCCATTTTAGCTAGTCCCGAGACCGTTTGCCATGCTCTTCTCTCTCTCTCTCTCCCTCTGTCTGTCTCTCTAGCTGTCTCGCTCGTTGCCCACGGCCGCCGCCCAGCGCCTTCTAATAGGAATTCCTATAATATCGAGATTCCTGCTTCGGCTGAATGTCCCACTCGTGCCCAGCCTTTCAGTCTGCTTCACGTTCGGCCTGTCCGTCTGCTCTACTCCCTTCCGCGGACCTCGCGGAATAGCAAAAGGGGAACCTCAGGCGCCAGCGAGCCGGCCGCCGGGGCCGTGCTTCGCCCTGCCGTCAGGGGGTGTCAATCAGGATTGCAGCAGCTACCCCCCCCACACACACACTCCTCACTAAAGTGCGCAGCGCGGCCGTTCTCCGCCCAACCCGAACCCAATGGCCTGGCGTTTCCTAGGACGAGATGTCCTATTTTTTCTTCTGCCTGAGTAAAACTCCAATTCGACAGTACCTATCGGTGGCAGCGTCAACCAGTGCGCCGTTCTTTTTCGTCTGCCTTACTACACAGTTGGTCAATTGGCTGGCAGCTTTTGCTGGGGCAATGCGTTACGTAATCTCATGCTGTGACAGAAAGAGTACGTGACGAGGCGTACGTGACGTAAAATTTGACTTATATATATATATATATATATATATGCATATATCGTACGTCTGCCTTACAAATAGTACTCATCTAGATGATGTCACGGTGATCCTCTTTCAGTTCAATTACGATGCTCTGTATTTATTTATATATATATTCAGAGCGGCGATCTGTGTTCCATGTACTGTATACATATATATATATATATATATATATATATATATATATATACATATATATATATATACATGGAACACAAATCGCCGACCGTACGAGTTTTTACGAAGAAATATATATATATATATATATATATATATACAATTGCAATAATAACCGATGTGCAAAAATTCGCCAAAAGAGTGCTATAATGAGCGCGGTGTAATTATATTCCAAGTATTCGCAATTTTCGACGAAACACCCGTCGTCATCAACTTAAATTTGGTCAGCTTCGAACGTCGACCAGCGGGTGACTTTCGAGCTGACCTTTATCCTCCACTGCCACGTCTCTTGGATGATAGATAACTTGCAGGCAACCGGTGTTTACGTTGGCCACTGTCCACAAAAGCAGCGGTACAGCGCATCAACATGGTCGCGAGACGTCGTCAAGAACGAGTTGCCCGAGTCCCGGCGGCTGGATGATGGCGCGGGCAATGAAAGAGGATCACCGGCAAAAGGCTGCTGATACGGCTGATATTCAAATCGAGCGCGCCGATCGGCCGTGACGCCGTCATTTCGTCTGCTCCCATCTTCGAGTCTCAAGTCGTCCTTTAGCCTAGAGCAGCTAGGCCTATGTGTTGTCTGTGTGTAGATGAGGCTGGATAGATGACACTAGGCTATCCCGTCAGCGTTTCAACAGCGCAGTAGAGAGCACAACTCGCGTTCGACTTTTTCTCAAGATTCGTTTTTTCTTTCTCCTGTCTAGCCTTCTCAGTCTTCACACGGCAGCATAGAATACGGCAGCATAGGTGGACAAACCGACGCCCACATATTCGAGGTCTCATTTCATTTCAGACAGAGACACACTATTGTATTCTCTGTGCTCGTATGTATGTTTGCATATATATATATATATATATTTATATATATATATGCTTGTGTAAACCTTTCTATATGTATTATGTGTAAATTACACTAGTTGTTGTTTATGTACAGATACGTCTTTGCGTCGTCAGTCGTTCATACATAAAGCCACATTTTGCTGCCGACCTATGCTGCGTACTTCGCTGCGTCTAGCGACGGTCGAGTTGCGAATGGACGCAGAGACGAAGCCACTGACGAAAAGCCTTCTATCCACCACTCTGTTCAGTCAGTTCTTCATCACACTCTCTCTCTCTCTCCCTCGATATATATATATATATATACCTAGACCCGTCCTCTTTCCTTTCCTCTTTTGCCTTTTTCCCCCGTATCTCCCTCGTATGTTCTCATCTCGTGTCGAGTTCGTTTCTTTTCTTCGGACCTCGTCGTTCGGTCTGGGTTTGTTCCCGTATTGCTATGCGCACTCAACCGACCGAACGGGCCGACAGACCGAGAAGACAAGCGGATTCGTCGTCGATGGATCTCTGTGGATCTCAAGCGGGATAGATAGATAGATAGATAGATAGATAGGTTTTAGATGCGCCAGCTCTAACTGCCTACTCCTGCTACGAATACTACAGCAGCTCGTACGGCTCGACGGCCATACTATTAGTGCAGCTCCTTGCCACCTCAAGAAAAAGGGTAGTATCATCTACCTCACAGGATCGCTTCCAGTGACCGTTGCAAGAAGGTAAGCACTTTTCTCCCCATTGAGCTTTTTGCTTGGGTTCTCGGCCAAGCAGGCCGGCGGATGACGGAAGGAAACGTAAGCATATCGCAAGACAAGCTTGCTACACAAAACGATTACCGATATGTGTTAATTTATGTTTGTTTTTTTGGTCTACTGTTGTCGTGCTTATTATTGATGTCGTGTTCGCAGCTGGAATTTTTAATTAGTAGTGGTGGCATCGGTGGAATCAAGAGTAGTTTTAGTTTTATAACCTGGTGGTTTAAAATAAGGCTAAAGTAACCACGTTGTCGGAGCTGGTTGTTTCTTTTGTCCGAAATATTGATGTACCAGATATGCGAATGATCAGGGAAACGCAGCAGCAGAAGCCGTATGAAGCCGCTATGTCCATAGTTACGTCGGTTTTCTCGATGTCTGGACATTCTAGATTTCTGCTTTAAGCGACAACTTGCAGGGTGACTAAAAAAAGGACCAAGACGCCAGATCATCATGACTTGAAGTTCGGACTGCTAAGTCTGTATCAGAAAAGAAGCAAAAGCCGATGCTATCATCAAAAATGTGCTGCTTTCGATACATCTCTACAAGCTTCCTGTGCTTCTTCCTAGAACGGTGTTAACCCACGACAACGTAAACTCACATCCTTTTGAGACACGTATGCAAATCTACACAGATCCTCAGTTTATGATGTGTCCTTAATACCGTAAGCTATGACGTGATCAGATGACAAGATTAGGTCTATGTTCTTTCATATATTATACGATGAGAATATATATATATATATATATATATATATATTATAGAAAAATGTTTCTATCATGTTGAACTTAATGTGTGAAAATGATTTTACGAATATATAATTACTCTTAGTTAATGGCATACCAAAGCATACACGCATTATGAGCAAACTAACACTAGATATAATTAAGAGGAAATAGAGGAACATTTAGCACAGTTTATTTGGGATCTACAAACTATCCTGTAAACATAGCTTTACCTAGTTTGTTTGCAGCCTAAGATAGCATTCCACATTTCCAGGGCAGTTGATATCACGATTAAATTAGACTGGTTATTTGTGTGGTTCTCGTAACTCTACGTTCTGTTTTCTTAAAAATTAGGCCCACGTTACTGATAGTGTTACGTTGACTAAGACTAGAGCTATCACTCGTTTGAGTGACTAGTGAGCCGCCACGTTATGAAAAGCAAGTTACGCCATAGAACGCTTGAGCCTTCGTTACTGTCGGCATGTTCGGCGTTGTAGCCGCTACGTACCCCTCAGGTCGCACACACACGTTAAAGCGCCATTCCCGCTTCCACATCCCCCCCCCGAAGACGACTCGCTTCCGATTCTAGTAGCCTTTTCCTTTAAGAGCTAGCTGGATTTTGAGGCAGGTGCCCCTCTGGGCCGGCAGGCCGTTCATTTGTGTCCAGCCTCGTGGTCGTCTCCCGGCGAGACGCAGTAGGCCGAGAGGCCTTACCAAGTCCTATTGCCAAGCATGATGTTTGCTTTGTGTGCCGCTCTCTGTTTTCCCTCTTCCTGCGTTTATTTCTTCCCGTCTTCCCTCTAGCTCTTTCTGCAGCTCTCTTTTGCTATCTCGGTATCCGCCTTGCCCTGTTCTGCTTGCTGCTCGCTGGCCATAATCAAATCATATCACCACTGTCCGTTCGCGGAATTCAATCGTGAGGCTTTCGTCTTATTTTTTTTTTGTTCGCTCGGCAGGCCCAGTAGGCTCGGCGGTGATGGTCCCAGGAGTCTGTCCTACTTTCCCTACTGCATTTTCTACGGCTACCTCGACCGCTACCTCCCTTCGCCGCAGTCCGTGTCTCTCTATAGCAGTCGTTGGTCACACGACATTGGCGCGATCTCAGCCTAAGAGTGTCCTCGTGCCAACTCCTTGAAGCAAGTCTCTTCGTCTTCTTTATTTTCGTACTGTTCGCCGGTTCTTCTCTTTCTTTTTTTCGATGTCTTCTTGTCCTTTCGTCTTCGTGTACTGCTTCTTATTCTTATTTTTCTTCTTCGTCACTTCTTTCGGCAACCGAAACCCCCGGGAGCCACTGCAAGGGGGAACAATGAATGTGATCCCTCTATTGGTCGAAGTCGGAATCGTGTTGCGATTCGTCGACATTGTCGTATTTGCAATCAAGGTTTAGTTCCAGGCTAGCAGGCAGAGGGTGCTTGGCAGATGGTCCGCTCGCCACTTTATGCTTCTGTGTACACTGTGATGCTCTTGCGTGCATCACCTCTGTACGTACATTGTATTGTTTTTACCTGAGAAGGTAAGATTACACTTTCTTTGTAACATTGTTTTTTTACGCGCTTTCTTATATATATATATATATATATATATATATATATACACTACAATCGTGGGACCCAAAGGTGGGCGAGATTTGCTGACGCAGAAACTCACCCTCGCGCTGGTCACCCGTGTTAGCACTAATTTTGATACCTAGGTCTTTGAGGAAGATATTTGTGCTGATTGGGCCCATCGTTTCCATGGCACCGGTAACGATGTTGTATCTTCAATATATATATATATATATATATATATATATATATATATATATATATATATATATATAACGCTGAAAGTATCACTGGAATAGGCCTAAGGATTTTCGAACCAGTGCTCTACAGTCCAATTGAAGTGAATATGCAAAATAATTCGTATTGTTTGTTCTCTATTGTAATGATTATACTATATTGCAACGCCGCCAAAGCGCCTATTTGACAGGTCATTACTAGATCGAATCCGGAAATCATAGCTACGTTTGAAACAAAGGTAAATGTCTAGATAACAGCTAAATAGCTGTACCTATTTACTTAATTTTAAACGTTTGCCGGCTGTTCGCGAGGAGACTAGGTAGAAACTGTGATACATATTAGATCGACTAGGAAAACCGCTGCCTGCCACCACAGCCAGTCCCGTTTTAGATCGTGTGAAAACATTTGTAACACGTCGGATCTGATATAGTAATGTAGGCAGAAAGCCTTCTGATCAGAGAGACGTTCTTACAGTCTTCTCAAGTGAAACGTATGCAATATCGTTGACTAAATATCAAAAGCATTGCTTATGTTGAACATTTGGGAAGGTCTGAAAAAATTCTCTGCTGCCAACAACTGCAATATTTCCAAAATAGAAAAATTGTTTAGGTGCGTTCGCAACTCATCAACTTGTCGTTCGGTAAAACAGCATACGCCCGCACATAAACCGTTCCAGTCGTCAAAAATAGATGAATTGGACCGATAACTCGTTGAGCATCTGCCACGTTCAATAGACCTGATTTTTTCAGACTATCAATAATAATAATAATAACAGATTAGCTGGTCGTACCAAATGCAATCATTGCAACCACAATACGCGGAAAACGTACGAGTATGACCAGATCGTTGCGCAGACGAAAAATGAGCTTTTGAGCCTTAGACGGGCACGAAAAGCGCGACGGCCTGTAGAAGTTTACCTTGGCAGGATGTTTACCACCACCAACGCTGGCATGATGATCGTCACAAACACCCTCCATCTGCCATCACTGCTCCCGCAACGTGTCGATACCAGTCCGAGTAGTAAATATCGGAATGCTTCCGAAGTCTATCCCAAGCGAGAGAGCCTCAGTCTGCCTATCTCGCTAGCTGGTTGTCTGTCCGTCGAGTGGCACAAAACTTTCTCCCCACTGACGCGCACCCCACTGATCGTGGGTGGCGGGTGGCGCCGACATTCGCTGCACCGCGGCGACGAGCTAGGTCCAGCCATCCGCCAGCCAGTTCCAGCCGTTCCGCTGCCCTGTTCGAGCGCGCTCCGGCAGGTCAATGTATTTGGCCGTAGGCACTGTTTTTGACCCTTGTATTGGGTGCCTTGGCCCGGACCCCTTCTCCACTTGCGCCCCCGGCAACTACCACTTCTACAGCACGCCGTTGCTATCGTGTTGTTGTTGTTGCCTTGTTGTCATCGTCGTCGTCGTCGTCGTTGTTGTTGTTGTTGTTGTTGTTGTTGTTGTTGTTGTTGCTGATGTTGTTGTTGTTGTTGTTGTCGTCATCGTTGTTGTTGTTGCTGTTGGTGTTGCCTTTTGTCGTCGTTGCCACCGCTACCGCCATCGTCATCATCGTTGTCCTTTCCTCGTTGCTGCCGTATTCGAGAAGGGCACGCTTCGGAGGGACGTCGGCAACGTGGTGTGAGCAACGCTTGCCGACTGGCTCCTTGTGGAACCAAACGCATATGGCGTGGGATACTGCATCTGCTGATGCTGCTACTGCTGCTACTGCTGCTGATGATGACGATTCTGCTATTCCCGCTGGCGTCAGTGCGACGTGGAGCCGGCGGTGGGGATCTCCTGCTGCCAAATAAAGCACGTATTAATAGTGAACAAACTCTTTTTTGCGCTGCATGCGGGCGGGCGGGCGGGCGGCCGGCGGCAGGCTTGACGCCGATGACGATGGCAGTGGTGTCGAACCCCCTAGAAGGGGGTCAGCGAACGGACCACGACCAAGAAACATCAGGAGAGGGGTGGAAAAACGAGAGAAAGGTAGAAGCAAAGCAAGGAAGCAAGAAAGACAGAGAGGAATAGAGAGAGAGAGAGGGGAATAGAGTGAGAGATGAAGTACGAGAGAGAGAGAGGAATAGAGAAAGAGATGAAGTGCGAGAGAGATATAGGGATAGGTGAAGAACATTTCCGACGAGTCACGAGGCAGAAAAACACGCTACACAGCTTCGGGGGCCTGCTGCTTGCCTCTGTGGCCCCTTTCCCCTTTTTCCCGGCTCTAGGCTTTCATCGCCTCGTCGTTGTCGTCGTCGTTTCAAACGAAGAAACCAACCGCTTAGCGCTTTCGGCAGCGGCGAGGCCGAAGGCAGTCGCTCGCTCGCTGGCCCGCTTGCGAGGCCGGCTACGTTTCGTGACGCCGTGTGCTGCCAAGTATATGCCAAGCAATTAGCGAGTTTGCGGAGACTGCACGAAGACCAGCAAGATGCGCACCCCCGTTCCGTTCCCGGTGGCGCCCGTTTTCCCCTCTGTTTTGTCTGTCTTCCTCCGCTTTGTGCCTCGAGCTCTTCTCTCGAAGAGCGGTAAACAACAGTTAGCGTCGGAGCTGCAGCTGTCACTGCTGCTGCTGATGAGGAGGATGATGTCCGGGTCGTCAGACGCCTCCGTTGTCATTCTATTGCAGGAAAAAGCAAAGAAAAAGTCAGAGAGATGGAGAGAGAAAAAGAGAAAGCCCGATAGCACAGTAGGCAAATGAGACTAGAGAAGAGAGCAACACTTCGATTTGGTGATGGTGTGAAGGGCGGGGGGGAGTTCTCTCGTGCCAAGTAGCCACATCATCATTATCGTCCTCTTACGATTTTGTTTGGTTGAACAGACAAATGCCGACGTTGTTGCCAACTGCACTCTTGTCCTCTATCATTGCTTCCTCCTTCTCTTTCTAATTCTTCGCTCGATAGATGACGACGACGACGTCGGATGGACTACTACAGCCTATTCTAAGGCTAACACCCGCGACATGGGACGATGAAGCACAAAAAGAACAATGCATCCTCCTCGAGTAGGTCAATATCTGCCTGTTTCCGACGTGTCTGCGTTTCGTGGAGTTTGTGCCACTACTGTAAAGCGTAGGCGTTAAGTCGTTACGCTAATGCCTGCCTTGTCGATCCCTCACGAGCGCACTAATCATGTGATATTTTAATCGCCTTAGTTAGGCGAGTTACACCTTTCTTTTGAAGTGCCTGGTAGCAGATGGAGACAGGGGATTTAAAAATTCTAGGAACGAAACGACGTATTCGCAGAATTCACAACGCGGCGTAATAGTGGCACCGGTCAGCTAATATACGTATCAAAGCTAATATATATATATACATATATATATATATATATATACATTTATATATATATATATATATATACATTTATATATATGGCACCTTTTTCCACCTGACGCTAAACAGTGGTCAGTCTCACGCCAGGTTGGGCCGAAAACCGTATATTTGTCGCACGGCGCATTTTGTAGAACGAAATTGGGCAAACGATAAAAACTGCCACGTAGGGTGTTACTTTATAGAAACAAACTTACTTTTATTTACAGTGAGCGGCCCAAGCTATAAATTTATATTTAATATTATTAAAAAAAATATGTTAAATAATAGTTTTTCGTTTATTTGGATCGCCATGAGTAGCTCCCACAACTGTTTTTTTTTAAACTAAAAACTATTGTCATCACGTTAGCACAGATATGGAGAATACAGTGAAAAAAATTGTTACCCAGTTTTAATTTCCTTGGTTATTGGTCTCATAATTTATTATCGTCCCTTGCTTAATAGACGTGAATATGACGCGGATCCATCGTGAAGTCAGACATTACATCTCGATTACCATGCCAACAACAATCGATGTTTTTGCCAGGAGACTGAAGATTTAAAGCCAAACATATGTTTCTTTCTCTGTCACTATAGTCAACGTCTCTTCCTCGCTTAGCCACGGACAAGATAGAACCTTTACGGTATGCGATACCATTTTGATCACGCCGCCATACATTGCAAAATACGTATTAAGACAGATACACGACTAAAACAGTTTATATGCCTATCTAGACAACGTACTTTACGCGTAGGTTTCTGCGATACTATGTCCGCTTATTCCATTAACTTCTTTCCGACCCAAAGTGCAAGGACAGCACAAATATAGAACATAGCAATGGACTGAATACTTTTATTTTGCAAACTTACAGCTATGTCGACTTGCTCTCGGGAAATACCTTCGCCCTTTAAGTATTCAATTTATTGAATATATAATTATATATACATATGTTGTTTCTTAAATTAAAAAAATTAAGACCCACATGTGTCCCTATATATATATATATATACAATTGTCCCTATATATATATATATATATATATATATATATATATATATTTTATTTATATATATATATATATATATATATATATATATATATATATATTTAGGGGACTGCCCTCCCTCAGGTGAGCATGAAGTGCGTCGAACAAGAAGTGGAAACATCAGGCAACCAATCAAGCAACCGGCTCTGCCCTGCATATGCATGCGTTTTCCGTGACATCGGTCGTGATGATAGCAGCCATGGCAAGATCGAGACGGCGCCGCAATTTGAGTGCACTTTTTGCCATCGGAGCTCAATTAACCCGAGTCTAGCTCGGCCTGGCCTGGCCTGGCCTCGCCGACCCGACCCGATCCGACCGCTGGCTGTCGGGGCCGGCGGCGTACACGGACCCCTGGCCCCACCATTACCAAAAATAGGCGAACAACGAACCGGCCGCCGGAGGCAGCTAGGTGTGTTAGCTTATGTCGTCGTTGGGGTACGGGGCTGGGGTACAACAACACCCCCGGTGTGTATGTACTCTCCTGCTGCGGCCCACACGGCCAACTCGAAGCGTGGCCGTGGTGCGCCGGCACCGGCACCGGCAAAGTGGTGCGCTACGGCCTCGCGGTTCCTCCCGGTGCAAGATTGCTCTCTTACGACAAGATTGCCACTTTTTGCATTTTTCGCCTGGCATACAGACGTTCATACGCTCGCCACGGTGGGGGGCACGAGCCAACGAGCACACACAAGCAAGCATACATGATGCAGACATACATACGTACAGAGAGACATGCGGTCGGCAGGTAGACTAAGTTGACTTGACTTTGAACAGCTGTTAACGGCTTTTTGCGGCGGCAACACTTGCAAGCAGCTTGCTACGTAGCGGCAAGCACTTCTCTGCTCTTTCGTCTTCCGTCTACGCTCGTTTTGTCACTTTCACTCTCTGTCTATCCGTTTTCGTGCTTGGTACTACTGCTTGGCGCTACTCTCGGGTGCTTTTACTTATGTGGCTGTGTGGTGTTTGCACAAATCCAGTCGCTCAAGTTCTATTTAAATATATGTCTATCGTTTTACGTCTCTGCGAGTGTGTGTGTGTGTGTGGGGGGGGGGGTGGAGACGTACTGTGCGCTGGAACAGAGAATGCCCGTCTTCGAATGAGACGCAACGCAGCAACCGTAGCAGCACGGGAAACGCCCCCGGTTGCACGGGCGGTACGAAAGAACGATTCGTACACGAGCATTGGGCAAATGTTGGACCGGCAAGGAAGGTCGGCCGCTCGCATCGTATCGTCAGATGTCAGATGTTACTTCTTAGACTTAGTAGAAACCTGCCCGCTCTGCTTCTTAATTTGCTTGGCTGGCGCTGGCTCGCTGGCTTAGCGCCTAGTCCAGGCCTGTATGCCCCCGCCACAATGATGCGATGTACGCGAACGTATGCATTGCGTTGTTTTTGGCAGCGACTCTTGCATGTTTCGTTTCCTCCCTGTGTGTCATCATCATCATCGTCGTTGTTGTTTGTCTTGCCTTCCGCTTCTTCCTCGGTAGAGCAGCTTGGTCTGCTGCCGCTATTTCGACTTGTACGGCTACGATTACTACAGGTAACTAGATCTGGAACTATCACAGTTACCACTGTTATGATCACACATCACTACTCATATTGTTGTACCGCTGTCGGTACTTCTCAGTGCCTCAGTACGTGTCGCAGCAGCGATTGCTAAACAACTGCCTTTGCAAACTAACTGTCTGTTTGTCTGTCTGTCTGTCTGATAATGCGGATGCAGCACACACTCCGCCGGTGCTACTAAATTGGTACCTTTGTTTTCACACTTTTCTCTTGTTTTTTTTTGTGCAGCCTGTTCTAGCCTAGTCTTATTTGTAGCTTCTGCATCTCTGTGTTTGCCTCCCAATCCAGATCGAACACTCTAACGGCGCAACAACACAACCGAACGAGTGCTAATTGCTCAATTAGCAGTGACGCACATCGAACTGTCCGGTACTGCATTTTTTTAAAGTGTTTAGTCATCGTTGTCGTCGTCGTCATCGTCGTCGCAGCAGTAGTAGTAGTAGTAGTGAAATAAGTAGTGTGCGAACTAAACGAGACTGGCATTCATAGCAAACGCAAGATTAGCCAAAGCTCCTAATGAGTCGGCAGCCCCGACGACGACAATGACGACGACAGAGACAACAAATATGATCCTGCAATAGACAACGCTTCATAAGCACAACACGAATAGCAACAGTGGAATAAGAGCAAACAAACGAGAAGAAGAACAGCACAATCATTATAGCAAGAAAGAAAAAATAACAGTATAATTATGAAATGAAAAAATTGTTAAAGCAATAATGCAGTAGTGGAAAGAAGAGGACAACAACAACCACGACGACGACAACAACAACAACAACAACAACAACAACAACAACAACAACAACAACGACGACGACGACGACGACAACAACAACCACGACGACAACAACCACCAATAGCAGCTTGCCAGCCATGTCTTGCCAGCAATAGCAAAAAGCCGAATAACAACAATACCACCGGGTAACAATGACAAGAGAGTAACTATGTACAGCGAACGCTACAGCCTCACCTACTACTACTGATATTCCTGCAGCTAAAACTGCTGCTGCTGCCGCCGCCACGACAGCGGTCTACTGTTAGCTACAGAAGCTACTGCCGCAGGGGTATTTTTTAGCTAGGACTTTGTTATCTCACCTCTTCGCTTAGTAGGCATTTTGCATCGGCGGGGGTGGTGGCGATAGCGGTGCAGAGTTCGGTGGTGAGCGGGGAGTGCGGTGTGCAGCCGCGAGTTCCACGCGGCGGAGACGCGCGCGAGAGAGATTTCGCAGGAGAAAGTGTAGTTGGTTGGTTGTCCGACCAACCAGCAGCAGCAGCGGCAGATCGACAACCGCTCATCTGACATTGGCCAGGCACGAGCTTAGTCATTTTTAGAATGAAAGAATCGAAAGGGGTAGGCGGACAACGAGCACCACGATGGCGACGACGACGACGACGACGACAGCAGCAACAACAAGAAAAAACGACACGAAAAATACTCTGCCAGCAAGCCTTCTTCTTACTCGCAGAAAGGGATCTCCAGGCACGAGGGATCTAGGCCGACGAATTGTAGCGAGAGTAGGAACGAACAGATAGCCGGACTCGCTCACTCGGGTGAGAGGCTGACGGGCAAAGAGCAGTAGAGAAATAGAGAGCGAGAGATATAGAAGGGTCAGGGGTGGCTGCTGCTGCAAGCTGCGAACCGACGAGAAGGAAATTTGAATATGTACTTTTTAGTCGAAAAACTCGTGTTTTGAGGCAAATGTCTGCCGTCGCCAGGGGTTCTCCCTAGACCGGACGGGACAGAAGAGGTTTCCGCCGCCGCCGCCGCAGAACAGTGCAAAGTATGAAAGGGTTGTAGTTTAAGGGCTTCTCGCGCGCTCTCTGTCCGCCCATCGGAGGCGCTGTTCCCTCGGCGTGCTTCGTTTTTCTTTTTGTTCTCTTCTCTTTCTTCTTGCCACGTTTGAGGAATACTTGTACATTCTCGCAGAGTCGCCTGGCCGGTCCCCCCTCCCCCGCCTCTGCCCGCAGTCTCCCCACACACATCAGCCTCCAACCGTCTTCAACCATGATCACCCCTTTAAGAGAACGGCGGGATAGAAGAGGCCGTTTGAAACCAGAGGCAACATTCATTCGGTATAGTTTGCAGGCATGCAGGGCAAGGGAAAGACCGAAGGGGCGGTGTGTGCGCGTGCGACGCACTTCATGTTCGCGTTCCGTCGGTGAACTACCGTCGCTCGCATTCGTGCCTCACTTCGGTGAAGGGTTTAACAATATTTGATGTTGAATGAGTAACATTGTCGAGCGCACATGTACTACACGAAGAGAGAGAGAGAGAGACGAAAGGACCAGGGAATAGGGAGTTTGGGGGAGGTAGACCTGTAGTCGTAGTCGTAGTAGTAGTAGTAGTAGGTCGACAAAAACGAAACGAGAAATAAAACGTGGCGGTGGTGATGCTGGATGGAGGTGGAGGTGGCACGGTCGCTCGCACAAGGGGCGAACAGCAAGTCCTGTTAGGCTTGGTTGGGCATAGTTGGCCGTGGCGCGATCGCCATGCGGGCGTACCATGAATGTGCATATATATATATATATATATATATATATATATAAAGAGCGTCTTAGTGTCCTGGGACAAGATAGGGCTTGGTAGTGGCGGACGGGGTACGGGGGGTGGAGGGTAGACTAGCGTCCTTCGGCCCCCCGTTCAGAAGCTGGCGGCCAGCGTGGATGTCTTGCTTTTGGGGAAATGAGTGGTAGATAGATGCCAGCTGCAAGAGGAAAAAAGACAGGAAGAGGGAAACGACGATGAAGAGAAAAAAGAGGAAGAAATTGAGACTACAAGGTTACGGCAAACGAGGTGCAAGCGCAGATGAGGCTGACGCAAACCAGTCTGCAGGCGCATACGCCGGCTGGTTTACATCGTCATTTGGACTAGGTCAGAGGCGAGCTACGTTGCTGTTACTCGTATATATATATATATATATATATATATATATATATATATATGTGAGTGCGTCAGAGTCCGCAGAGGCGGCGGGAGGCGCAGTAGCGACCCTGCGAGATCGAGCGTCACCGATGATATGGGCTAGCTGGCCGGCAGACCAACCCGCGCTCAAGGCACGACAACGGCAAATACACGAGCACGGAGGCGCCAAATGGCTGCGACGACGAAACGAAGGCAATCTGTCTACTGCCGCCGCCGCGAAAGCTGCCTAGCAAGAGCGCAGCGTTAGCACAGGGGGGCGGCAGATTAGGGGTGGTACGGTAGGCGCCCCGACGTAGGGGGGGGGCGGGCCGGGCCGGGCCTTGCGTTGATCAGGCGGCGATGATCAACGGAAGCAAAGCCATGTCATACCGCCGGTCGTCGAAGCTCTCCCCTCAAGTGACGCTCACGCATACCCGCTCGCAGCTCCAGTACAGACGCACCGCATTCGCTAACAGCATGTCGTGTCGAGTGCAACGGCTTCGTACATCGCGTAGCCCAGAGATGCACGCGGGGGGGGGGCATGCGTCAGCTAGAGATATTGGCGTACGGCGAATCGACAGATATGAGCACACATCACTATCCTCGCGCGCAGCACCGAGTTAGGGCACCGGTAGGAGACGCGCCCCCCCCCCCCCCGCCCGCTACCCGCCGCCAACACGACGCTGACGACGGACGCCGGGGGTGAAAATTTGATTTGCCAGTTTGCGCTGCTCGCAAGTTTAGCTGCGACACATCGTGCCAATCAGTAGTAACAACAGAACAGTTTGGCGGGACAGTTGAGTAAACTAACCAACTGTGATGATACGACGGCGCGGCACGACGAACCTACTCTACTCTAGAAGGAGGAGCGCGCACACCAATTGACGACCCTGCATGCCTCAATGGATCGTCTCGACCTTCTTCTTCTAGCCTCGGACGAGGCCGCTCTATCGCTCACTCGCAGTGGCAGTTAAACTACTTTTTAAAATGCGTTTCTACTTCTGCTAGTTGTAGTCGTAAAGCTAACGTATACCTCACGCATATTGGAGGCACTTCCATAAAGTAAGAAGGGCGCGGGTGTACCGGTGGCCTCAATTTCAGCAGGGAAAGGACATGGAGAAAGTCGATAAAGTTTATATGTATAAGCGTTACTTAATTTTGCAATTACTCGACGCCAGTATAAATTTAGATGTATATTGAAAAAATAAAAAACAAATATATATATATATATTTTTTTTAATACATATTTTGCTGCTTATACACTCTTTCACTGAAGAAGATAGGTCGCACGGGATGACTCGTCGAGAAAAATAGGGAGAAAGTACTTTCAAGCATCGCAAACAAGGCGAAAACCAACGGTTAACTAACGGAAAACGTGGATTTGATTATGCAGTCACACAGAGTGGCAGAAGTTAAGAGGTTACAGCCGCGTCTCAAACCTGTGCTGCAGAATGATCTAAGAGCATTACTTTTCTTGATTATGTATACATAACATCTTCCCCTGTAGCTAACGAGTACAGAGTAGTAGAGTATTCATCGCTATGATCATTATCATAGCTGTTAACAAAACCGTGCCCAGCCTGGAACGGATAACTTTATTAAACGTATTGAACTCTACTGAACGTATTGAAATCCATTGCCAGATAAACATGTTATCTCAACAGAGATACTGTGTCGCTGCTTACATTGTGCCATGCTTACCATATAGCAAGAATAAATCTACGCTACATGGGTTTTGTATTTAGCCCCTTAAACGTATTTATGAGTATTAACATGAGCTTGCTACTCTGTAACGTATTTGTAAAATTATATATTTATCAATCGCACACACTGTGATGCCAAAATTAGAGTGCACGCATATGATTGTCATACCTATTGACGCACACAAAACAAACTTTTAACTAGTTTATTATTTGTCGTAAGAATATTTGCATTAGCTTGAAAGTGTGTTCGTACCTCACTAATAGCCAAAAGGTTTTCATAGTATCGTACTTTTTGAAAAACATGTGTTTTCATTCTGCGTGAGCGTACATTAGCCTCGCCCAAAGCGAGAGTCAGGCCGAAATAATGAGGAATTTCTAGAGAACACACCCTTAAGAGCTGTATGAATGCCAACCTAGAGTCAGGTTACCACTTTAAAGGGATACTTGGTGTGCGTAATATGGCCCAAGTATGCTTTCAGCATAGCCGAACCTTCGAAAATGTATCTCCGATCAATGAAGTAAGCTTCACAACCTTGCTCATTATGTCTCAACGACTAGCAAACATACCCGTGTTGTTTCGCTCCGATGAAAGCACGTTATGACAGTGTTATTAACAGTTACTAACAAATGTGGTTAGCTGACATTGATCACACAGTACAGTTAGTGATATGATATTCTTCGATCTACATATGGGCAATTCTGAGAGAACATGCAAGCAGCCTCTATAAAGAACAGGTTGCCGCCATAAGCACAATTTATACGTTTACGTACCTCTATGTGTGTGCGTATATATATATATATATATATATAAGAGAAATTCAAGACTGCTTCAGCTTTCTTTCGTTTGCTTACGATTTCGGCCCATTTGGCTCAATTGCCTATTACGGGCTCGATGCGTCGTACTCCACCGCATTGATTGCGCCTCTAGCCAATGCACTCGCGCACCTCCCCCCACATTCACACACCTCCATACGAAGGCACACCGGCGTCAGTCGCGTCGACTCACTGACTGACTGACTCTCTAATCTAACTTCAATTTCTAACTTCGATTTTCGAGCTTTTGCTTGTCGCCGACTTTCGGGCCCAAAGTAGAGAGCGACTTACTTACCCGGCAGGGTGACCATACTACTCGTCACTGTTGTTGCAGCTTTTTGTTTCCTTTTGCCACTTCTCTATCCCTGCCCATCTCTCTTACTCATCTCTCTCCCTTACTCTCGCGTTCGCGCGCGCGGGTGTTCTCTCTCTATCTCTCTCTCTCTGTCTCTCTGTCGTTCGAGGTGACTGTCCTTCGAACGATGTCTTCGTCCTCGGCGCCTTATTCCCGCTGGCTGCCATTAACTCCTCTGCATGCTCTCGTTCGCCTAGCAGCAACATTCCCTTGTCCTTTCACCCTTAATGCCTCTAGTACTATTACTACTACGACTACTGCTACTACTACGACTACTGCTGCTGCAACTTCTTCTTTGTCTGCTGCTGCTACTGCTTCGTACTGTTGGGTTTTTTGTGGGCTCGTCTTACGATCCGCATCGTCAACTACCCACCCACTCACGAGCTCATTCACGCGCCGGGGCCAGCCGACACCACCATCACGACGAGCAAAAGAACACAGAGCTCACTGAGCAGCAACATGAGTTTTGCATACACACGACAGGCCTTGTCAATTCGAGCTCTCCTCTAAATAGGGCCCGTTTGGCCATGGACCATTCGCGTGGTCAAAATCCTACCCCCGTCTCCCCGACCGCGCCCGCCCCCTCCGCCTCCGCCGCCAACACGAGTTGGCACGAGTTTTTCTATACTATTCCTATGTCTACCTACTAACCTACTGTCCTCGTAGTAGTAGTAGTAGTGGTAGTAGGATGGCTATTACCTTGGCTGAGGGTCAGCCCGAAAACTTTACTTTTTTAGGATGGCTATTACAGCCGTCACTGCTGGGCTTCACTCGTTGGTCGTCCTTTCGACATCCTTCGCTGCCGCTGCTACAGATATCTGTATGTCCCCCTTTCATTCTGTCTAACTGGCACGCTTGCTCAATATAGCACCGTGGCTGCTGCTGCTGTTGGTATTGTTGTTATTGTAAATCGACGGCCTATTTTTCTAGTTTCAAGCTGTGGTGCGGGCGGGTTGGCGAGCTTGCGGGCGGGCAGACTGGCACAGTTGGACCAGCAGATAACCAGCCGGTCGTCTACAGGCCGGACGCATGCACATACACATACATGAGAGAGAGAGAGAGAGAGATTCGTCCAATTTTAAGTTGAAGATCTATGAAGTCTGTGTGACCCTTTGTCTGTCTGTCTGTCTGCCTGCCTCTCTGTCTATATGTATGTATGTATGTTGGCCTGTCCGCTGGCTATCTTCACCGGTCATAGCCAGACTGCATAGGCGAAATCCTTGCCTCGCGGAGAAACGGAAAGAAATAGAGGAAAATAGGAAATAAAGAGAGATAGATAGAGAGAGAGAGGGGGGAAGCGAAATGAGAAGAAAAATCCTAAAAGGGATATATATAAAGAGGGAAAAAAGTAGAAAAATTGCGCAAAACTGCTTTCATCTCTCAGCGATAGCTAGCTGACTGACTACATCACGAGCTACCCCCACCACCGCCGCCGACGCGTTACCCCACGGCGACTATTTCTACTACTACCACTACGACTATTGCTACTGATGCCACTACTACACTACTATTATTCCTGTGGCTACTACTGGGATATGCCGCCGCCGCCTCCTCCACCACCTCAAGGGACTCTATACACTACTGCCAAGTCTCCCCTACGCCCCCACATATGCACGCACACATTGCCTGCTGCTGCCGCTCTTTAGGGATCTACGAAGCAGAGCCCTCATTTCTTGTTTTTTTGTAGATCACCTCACTCTTCCCCCCCCCCCCGCCCGATGGTCCCCCAACCCCTCTTATTTCTTACTCTTTCGTTCTGTATGCTTCTCAACCTATGTATGTATACATATGTGCGGCGCCTCCTGCATTCTCTCTCTCTTTCTCTCGTTATTCCTCTCGCCTCGCGAATTCAACGCTTCATGGCGGAGGAATTCCCAATTTCAGCTTCCCCGGCCCGTCGTCTGCGCCTGCTCGGTATAAGATCCTTTCGAGCGTCGTTTGTCTACTCTCGCTTGCCGTAGAGCTACTAGCAGTGGTTGTTGTTGTTGTTGTTCAAGCCTGGCTCTCGGCTATCTCTCTGTGTCTCTCTCAGTCTCTCTATAACGCGCTCGCTTTCTCTTTTGGCTCTTCCCTTAGTGACCTTGGTGACCAACCGAGCACCCCTTTTCGGCGGCGACCGCCATCGCCGCCGCCGTCGTCGTAGTCGTCGGCTGGCACTGATGTGAGCAGCCGCCCACGGATGAGTCCCTCCGTCCATTCGTCCGCTCGTCCGTCGGTCGAAACAGCGCACAATTTTTCGCTCCCAAGTTTTCTCTTTCGTTCGTTCGTTTTACATAATTCCAGTTTACGACAGGATATAAATTTAATCCCCCGCCGACTCCTACCTAGCAGAGGCAGAGGCCATGCGGCGGCGACAGCAGCAGCAGCGGCAAGGGCCAGCAAGAACTAGCTAGCGTCTAGATAGGGGGGGGGGGAAAGCTGCCGCTGAAGGGCCAGGCGGCCGGGCTGAGGTACTGCTTGAGGTATACCTGTACTGTATGTGGATGTGGAGGTCCGTTCGGGTGTCTCTTTGGATTTAGCGAACGAGCGGTCCGTTGGGCAAGCCGTTGGGCACTGCCGAACATTCATATTATTGGCTATAACTAGCGTTGGCCGGCTGATGTGCCGTTGTGGCAAGTGTTTAGGGCAGTTCTATGTCGTTGCAGTAGTGTCCCCAGTTTAAACGCAGAAAATATTGTGATGATTTATTAATTAATTACAATACGTTCGGCATGCATACTCGGCAGTGCTCGCCTTCTCGCTCGCGGGGTAGTTATAGTAGTAATGACTTCAGCTGTACCACAGCTGAAGTAGTGACTGTGATAAAAGTAAAGATGGCTGGGTGTTTTAATAGTGGCGGCCGTAACCAACCGCAGCCATTTCTCGCAGCAAACAATAGCGGTGGCATATCACGACGGCGGTCGGTGATAATGAGCCTAACGTCTGACCGCAACTCAATTATTACGTACACTTTGTATAATATCGTTCACTACGAGTGCGTTTATTGGAGTTTGTATTCAAATACATAATGGGAATGACGATGCTGTTGATGATGATGATGGTGGTGATGACGATAGTGATGGTAAAAGTGTAAAGTTAGCTGCTTATAGATGTCTCATAAATGTCGAGCCCAGGTGGCGTGGTGCGTTGGCTTGCGTTTCGCGATCGGAGAAGACACATAGGTGCGCGGGATCGAGCCCCACCTTTGTTGCACATTTGTATTTATGGGGTCCGTTTATGAAGCAATGCGATAGGCAGTGCCGTGGACATTAAGTCTTGGCTAAGGGTCAGTCCGAAACGTTTGTTTTAGAAGTCTCATAAATGTATGTGTCCGTAGACGAAAACGTGATTGGCTTAGACGTTGGACGGTTAACGGGATCCGCGTACACAAACATAACTGGTGAATGCCGCACTTTTTACAGGGTGTCAAGCGACATGGGGTCGTTATAATTATACTTGTAACCAGACCTTTAATATATCTCACTTATATTCATTTCCTAAGCAATGCAGCAGCTGGTTAAAATAAATTAACTAAAAATTAAAATGCGTAAGTATATGGCTTGCGTAAATAAAAAGTGGGCACGTGTGACTGCGTCATAATTAAAGTTCCGTCATTTGGGGTTGTAACGGAACATTCGGGTAGTGTATCGAGGTTTGCGTGTAGCCGATTCACCTATCTGTTAGAGAGCATCAAAAGTTCATTTATTGCCTAGTAACAGTATATCCGCCCAGAAGGTGTAAACAATGTGCAGTAATACGATTTTTAGCAATAGAACCGGCTGGTCACGTCGGTCAATGCCGTCATTTATAGTTGCATGGCCAGCATTGTTTAGGACGAAAGCTCTGAATAAATGGTATAAAAAATTTCGTCAAGAGCGAAAATCAATATCGGACCTGCCCGGACAAGAGCATGCAAGTACCGTGATCGGCACTGAACCCATTGCTGCTGCTGTTGACAAAATGATTAGAGATAACGATTTCCGCCCGAAGCGATTTACGAAAGCTTTTCTTACACCACTTGTGCATAGATGTTTGTCCTAAACAGTGCTAGCCATAAACAGCAACCATTCGAAGATAAATGCCGTCATAACGATCTAGAATACGGCTGCACGCTGTTTTGTTTCGGACGCTTCAAGGCGCTAAGCTCAATTTTAGTTTAGAAAAATCATACAAATTGGTACACAGGAACGCTGTGTCAAATTGCACTTGCGGTAAACACTATACTTGTAGTTTTAATCAGATAGTGGGAAGGGTAGTTATGGACGTTCGGTTTTATTAAGACATGTCTACTCCCCATTTTGTGCAGTCTCTTGCAAAAGGGTATATATATATATATATATATATATATATATATATATATATATATATATATATATATGACAGCATAACATTGTTGCGAATCTCACAACTCTTGGCGCGCTTGCTACAACGAGGTTTCAGATACATATTTAACCTGTGCATCATGGGAGTCATCCCATTAGCAACGAGCTCGGCAGCTAAAGCTCTGCGTCACGACGGCCGGATACATTGTAAATCTGTTGTGCATGATGCATTCTTTCTTAACGAGGAAACAATAGCAGCAGCAACAACAACAAATGGGCTTACAAGATTTACATACACGATACAGACGGACATGCGACTCAGGCGCGCAAACACACAACGCCACCAAGGCGACAACTTGCAATCTCAAACTTAGTCTTACCTTCTCTTCAACGAGCCGATAGGGTGCGGCGCATACAGAGTCAGCAGGTTGGCTGGACGGCTGTCACCAGCACTCCATATAATAAATATCCTCACTCCAACCTTGCTGACCGAGACGCCCGGCTCTGTCCAGCGGTTGTAAGCGCTGACAAGGAGCAAGACAGGCGGACGGAAGAACGAACGAAAGAAACGCATCCAAGACAAACAACTAAAAGCGGCAGAACTCTTTCTCTCGGCTAGCTTTTCTATGTCTGGTTGGCGCTTTTTTTCGCTTTGCCTTTAGCGACGCATTGTGCGGGCCGCCGGGGGCACATAAGCCAGGACTGCGTAAGGGACCGTTTGTTTGCCGGCGTGCCTCGCCCTTGTTGCTACGGGAAAAAGGTTAAAGTCGTCGACGACGATAACAACAACAAAAACGACGACGACGACGACAACAACAACAAAAACGACGACGACGACGACAACAACATCAACGACGTGTCCACGATGCTTGGTCTTACGGCGGCGCCAGGAGGCGATGCTACTGCTGGCGCCGGCGTGACTACCGCCTTCTCCCAGGAGTGTCGTTGCAAGGATTTTATTACATCGCCTCCTCACCCTCGTGGATGGCATGCTCTCGTCGGTGCCGACCAGGGCGTCTTTCTTTGGACTGGCAGAAGGGGAACGGGGATAAGGCAAATGTTGGTAGCCGATCGACCGTCGTACAGACATACAGACGTACCACCGTACATCCAGAACAGGCAGAGATTCGGGTCTTCTTCGGAGCTGCCGACGGAATATGAAGAATATGAAGAAGGGCAAAAACGAACCGAACTGCCTTGTTTGCCTCCTCCTGGTTTCTCGTCTCCTCGTTCTTTTAACGCTTGGCACATGCTATGTGTTATTGTAGCTACAAAGCTGGACCAAGGAGGTGGAAGCCTCCTGCGCACCTCTCCAGTCGTCATAGTCTACGCACCATATGATGGCGGAAACATAATGTGAGCTGGCTCTTCTCACGTCACGCTAGCGGAATGCTACTAGATAGTATTTATCTGTTTTTACTTTGAATGAGATATATATATATATATATATATATATATATGAAGTAAGCATATATTTATTTTCCTCATAATGGGGTGTAAACAGTTGTCCCCCAGTGAACGTGACGACAAACCACATCAGCCCTAGGCCCAGACCTGGTGTGGTCGACCACCTGCACAAGGTGCCAAACACCGCCGTGGCGTGTCCGCGTCGTATATCCAATGACAACCTTTGCTGGAAAAATTTACCAGTGCGTAGATCTCCCGTGTCTACTCTGAGACACTTGCATACCTTAGCAATAACTACCTCAGTGATTTTACCTGGGCTTCTCGACGGCAAAAAGTCGAAAATCCAAAGAGTCTCCGATAAATATCCCCGATATATATATATATATATATATATATATATATATATATATAGTACCGCACATTTTATTTAACTCATAATAGAATGTTAACAATTGTCCCTTAGTGAACGTGAGGACAAACGACATTCGCCCTAGGTTTAAGCCTAGTGTCGACCACCTGAACAAGGTGCCAAGCACCGCCGATCTCCCCGATATATACAAATATATATATATATATATATATATATATATATATATATATATATATATATATATATATATATTTATATATATATAATCTGTCAATCAGGGAGAGGGACATGGGCACGAAGTGCAGTGCATCGCTCGTTTAGGCTAGTCGTGATAGTAGAGATTACTCGTTATTGCTGTTTTTGTTGTTGCTGTCGTTGTCGTTGTTGTTGTTCGATCGCTATTGTTGTTATTGTTACTTTTGCTACTACTGTTGTTGCTGTTGTTGTTATGCTCGTTGGTGTTGCTGCTACGACCCCTTTACTTGGTGCAGTGGACGACGCTCCACATAGTTAGCGGCAAGCTGGCCATTATCAATACGGCCTTTCATAACAAGTTTAGTTTGACCGCTTTTGTTTCGCTAGGCCGAACAACGAGTACGAAAAGCGAAGTGGCGCTCTTTTAGAGGGCGTTGCCGTACAGCGCCATTGCACGCTCATTCATGTAGGTCAGCGTTGTGTCCACCACCACCGCAACCACTAGTCGATAGTTGTATCGTGTCTTTCATTGCAACTATCTACTCTATCGTATCAGCTTGTGGTCACTCAGAACGACCTGTATGGCGTATTGAATCGGGGTGCAACGCAGGACATCTGTGGATGTTTGGTCTAGGCCTTTACACTATACATATTTGGTCTGGGTCCTTACACTCATGCAAACGCTATTCATGCACTTGTGTAAACATTTTATAGGGTAGGTTGCGTGATGCGCCCACGAGTGGCGGATTACCACGGAGCACACTCGTCCGGCAGAAAATATCACCGCTGTGACCGACAGTAACAATGTTGGAACAATGTCCGGAATTTCTTTTCACTCCAACGTGGATCGCAGGCGTCATCGCAGCATGATGCACGATAATCATCAGCCGAAATTCGACGGTATTGGTGCGAGTGAACTCCCTTTTCGACAAGACTGTACCACAAGCGACAAAGGCGGCGATACAATTGAGCTTTTGCGAACGAGATGCTCCTGCATATGATATCGCGTTACCGGGCTATTCACTGTCCTTTCAGATCTTACGATTTAACTCCGTTAGACTTTTTAAAAAGTAACGTGTATGCTAATAATACTATACGAACATTAGCACACTGGAGACCGACAATAAAGTGTGCATTAGAACAATTGAGCCTGATTTGTGTGAAAAAGTGCTAAACAATTGGGTATTCCGTACACAGTCTGCAAAAAACAACGAGGTCACGACCTCACGGATATTTTATTTTATAAATAATAACATATTACATATTTTAAAATTAAAACAGAAAATATTGAAACACCTCATATATACATAGAGTATATGCACATATATTATATTACATTACATTGTTTTCTGAATTTTACAGCTATCTATCCGCTATTTTACGTATCCGCCGGAATGGTGACCCGAATAAAATGACTCTAAAAAACGCAGCCTTTCGTGTAACCTTACGCACGTCCCTGACATAAGTCGCTTTAAGTGGTCTACAAGTAGCCGATCATCGCGGAACGCAACAAAAGTGAATACAACAACATGTTTACGGCGTGTAGGAATAGACTGTCTAAAACGTTCATAAACATTATGACGCCTAGAACCGTAAGCGCCGGGTCTGAAAGTAAGATAGATTCGTATGGTCCAAGTGGCTGCAGAAGTTCGCTAATGCTAGTTACAGCTTGGCGGTCGTGCAGGTCGCGTTCAGCAGAACGAAATGGTGGGAGCGAGGAACAAAGGAATCGAAGCATTCAGTCGATTCATCAGCGTCGCACTCATCAGCAGATCGTCCGGGCTGGCCCGGGCCGATCGCCCCGGGCCGATCGGGTCGGTGGCGGGACCGACTTTAACGTCGAACGATTCCAACCAAGTCTTTTTCGCGTTTCCGCGCGATTGCAAGTCGGACCCGGAGACCCTACGAAGCAAAGTGAAGTAGCAAGTGGTGCCGTTCGGCGGTTCGTCGTTCTTATCCTTTCCATCGTTGCCACTCTAAGCGCGTTTCCCATTCCATTACTTTTCCCTTAGCCATCCTCTCTCGTAAGAGGCAACACCAGACAACACAAGACGACACTGTTTAGCCCGCGCGGGCGTCAGCACCACCATCATCAGCGTGTGCCGTACTGACTGCGGCAGACGGGCCCGTACGCAACCACTCTCTGGCTGTAGTGTTAGTAGTAGCAGCAGCAGCCACCGTTGATTTACCAACCTGAACTAACTGCCTTAAAGACCAGAGGAGCCACCGAGCGGTGAGTTCTCGACCGAGCTTATCAGCCAGCCAGCCACCCAGTCGGGGGTGATGGAGACGAAGAAGGGCTGACGCGCTCAGGGGTGGGCCGTTTGCTAGCCGTTGGAGGGCGGTAACGCACTGCTTGCCGCAAAACGCCCGCCCGGACGCACGTCGCTACCTGATGCGCAATCGAAGAGCTGCCGGCTCGGTTTTAACTCGAATCTCCAACTGGGAAATCATCCCACGGCCCGAGGCGGTCGGTCCAAAGGCGTGAGGCGCTGCCTGGCCACTGTCGACACTGATCTCTGCGGGCACGCAACACCCTCTTGCTCTGTGCACCACACGGTCTGTTTGAATTCAGTCCGACGACAGCCTTTAAGGCCTCAGCTCTACAGCTGAGTGCTGAACCAATTACGATCATGCTGTGCAAAGTATCTTTCAGCAGACGTCTTTTATCGGAAGACTTTTCACGCTAACCATCGCGCCTCGTCTTATACAGTGTCGGGGCTCTCTCTGTCAAGTCCACCTTCCTTATTAAACAGATCGGTAACCACAAACCTCTGCTAACGTGCAGACGCGTTGGTTTTTAAGCTCGATCTGATCGACACAACATTCGGTATATCATGCGTGCGTATGTGGCGCGTTAATAAAATGTGGCAAGAAAATGCACTAGGCAACTAAGTCTATCGAATTTTCACACGGGACGCACAGGAGCTTGCGTAGCACCATCGTAGACAGGTGTGTTCGTTCGGGCCTGTACGCTTTCTCCCAGAACATTACACACCGAAAGTGAGAGATCGAAAATATAACTGTGAAAAAGAAAAATAGAGAGAGAGAGAGAGAACAAAATAGCGAGGAAGATACGAGAGAAGGATCTGCTACGGTGGTTGGAGGAGGGTTCAGAAAGATCTTGCACGACGCCGTGGCGTTAACAATTTACATCGTTGGTCCGCCCACTCACCTTCGAGTTTGCGCTCGAATGCCGACTAAGGCTCGCGTGGAGTTAAATTTGCGCTTGCAAGCGCGCTTTGCTTCGCTCAACCACCGACCGACCTCTACGGGCACTTTAACGAGTCATCCAGCTAGCTAGCTAAGAACTAATAAATAAAGTTAACTATCACAGCAGCAGCAGACGGCAATCCGTGCCCCGACCGCCACAGCTGCAGCGGCTGCTGACAGCCCGGTGGCCGAGTGATGGAGAAGAAAAAGGCTAAAGAGTCGATTGGTCGAAGACATCCATCCATCCACCTGTTTGTCTGTCTGGCGGTCTTTTGTATGCCTTTCTGTGTTTGTGTGTGTATGTATGTCTGCCCAACCATCATCAAGGAGGAGCGGGGCCCATCAGAAACAGTCAGACAAATCAACACGGTTAACAAGAGTAGTATCTCCTATACTTCTTCTCCCCTCTGGGCCACTCGTTTCTCGTGGGCTCGTGGTGCGTGATTCTTTTCCGCGGCCCATCTGGTGTCAGCCACGCCTCGATAGCTGGCCGTGGTAACTTTGGTCTGCTTGCTCGTTTACCACGACGTCATCAGTATCATCGCCACTGCCCTTGTCCTCGCCTTGGTCGTGCTCCGCGTCCAACTTGATTCGAGAGGATGAAGAGGAAGAAGAAGACGAAGAAGAGAATCGAGTGAGTTCTTCTCGAGGCGAATATCTTCAGCAAACCTCAGCAAGCTCGTTTGAGCCAACGCGCGTGTTTCAGACGTTCGGCACCGCCCTACGTTCGCCTCGATGTGGCGAGGGCTGCCGCTGCGGACACTGGGCGGCGGCTCCCCAGAGACCGCAATGGACAGACAGGCGTGGGCGCCATCGCCTTAAGCTAGTGGGCGCAACTGCATGGTCATGGAGTTTGTTGTGCAACTCTTGCACCACTAACACAGCCCACTTCACCTCCCCCCCCCCCTCCCTGCCCGCGCTGTCCATGACCCACCTAGCGCGCCACTATTTCTTGTCTTCTGAGCGTCATTCAGAGATTTATCTACATCATAACGAGCTGCTCCTGCTGGGCAAACCACCCGCGGCAAGGTCAGCATCGCACAAGCTGCACCAATACGTACACAAGCATACAAGTACAAACACATATATACATCTGCCGCGTAAATGCAAGGTGGGCACCAAACCTCCGAACTGTTGGTGATACCAACCAACACGAGTTGATCTTCCTCTATCATACTTCGTCACTTTTTAATTCTAATGAAGTTGGCTCTAATAATAAATTATTATTATTAATATTATATTGACTGACTTGGGGGCAGTGGAACGAACTTTTCGGCGAGCCGTGCGTTGCACAGTTTTGTCTACGACCCTTGCGCAAATTCCTATCAGACAAGACTTGCTATTCGATGTCCTTTGGTGTGCGGCCGTTTTACCTCCGGCTGCTAAGGATCGTGTTAGGTGAAGGATCATTATCCTGGCAAGGGTGTCTTTCGCCTAATAGTATGCAAAAATATTTGTGTGCGGAAAAAACGTATACAAAGAATGAAAGGAAGCGAAAAAGAAGAATGCGATATCATTATACAGTTATTTTGTTTTATTGAACCATTTTGCCTGATTTAATAGTTATGTGTCACATTTCATCTGTCATATACTCCTCACAGTGCCATGAACCATATATAAAGACGTATGGTATCTACAGACGCATTAACGGCATAGTTTACGTGTAATCTCGATGCGAATATTAGTAACTCTAGGTGTAATTGCTCTAGCCATTGTGATTTTAGTTGTGTTTTTAGGTTGTGCCAAAGACTCAATTAGAACAATTGACATTAAAGTGCGAACTAGTAATCAATCGGGATACTTGCAATATTTAAGACGACAGTAAAACAAACAGGTCATTAGTGTAAAAAGATTACTCGGAGGCATTTAGCTCTTCAATTTAAACTGATTGTGTGTCTTTAAGTAATTATTTTGCTCTAAAGAATGTTGCGTGAATGGTATATATGTCGAAATAGAGAGAGAGAGGTAAGAGCAAAGAATGGGCAACTTGGGCTGACCTTGCTGTGATATATATATATATATATATATATATATAATATTTTTTGGTTCTTCCGTAAGGCATGTCCGTGTACGGTTTTTTTCATGTCATGGCTGATTATTAATCCACTTCGGCATTTACCTTTTCTAAATTGGAAATCCTAAAAACCAATTTAAGAGTGGCCGGTCTGGGTCTCGGGACCAGGCCTCCCAATTGCAAGGCAAAGGCTTTGCCACACATCCACCTTGCTCGGTTTGTGTATATATATTGATTGACTGTAACGTTCATTTATTAATATTTGGTTAATACAAATGTGCTACAGCTCTTATATACCACTTTTGTCAGCGATATAGCTTTTGCACACTGCTGGAGATGATACAGATAACACGATTTTCCGCATAGCTTGCACTCACATTCAGTCGATATTTCATGCACCCTATTTCGTATACATATCTTCATATAAAATAAATGTATTGCAAACCCGGCAACGAAGTACATGTTTTTACAACTTGGACCCTCTCAGTTGTTTGTGATCATTGTCCTACTCTCATAAATAAAAGGCCAAATAACATCCGCAAACTTATATGCCTACTCAGCAATATGATTCTAAAAGGTCCCTGTTTTCAGTAAACGCATAAGTTGTTCTGGGATCCTCTACAAAGAGTGGTGTTGAGACCAACAAATAGACAAGCCGGTTGCGGCTACTGCGGTGGCCTACTAGCACTCTTTTTACTACTAAGATGACTTTGATTTTATCAAGTACTTCCAAATTTGCTTTCGATAGGTGAGGCCATATTACCTGTAACCCACGAGCAGCGGTCGGTTCAATCTATATATATATATATATATATATATATATATATATATATATATATATATATTTGAAGATTAAGTAGAAGGTCGCTAGAGAGAAAAAGCGAGAAAATAAAGGTTGCACGCATAACTTCTTCATGCGTCCACACTCACTGTGCAGAATCTGAAGCTCAAAAACATAAATTAGTTAAAAGTGTTCAATTTGCACGTTATAGTACTAATTTCGCCGCTAAATAGGCACACATGCAAGATTCGTGCCAATTGGTTGCGGCCCATAATGTTTGAGCTTGATTCAAAGAAGTAGAGAGATTTTTAAAAATGGAGCACCAACAAATCTTCATTAAGCTTTGTGTAATAAAATCAAATCATATGTTCTAAAGTGGTAAGAATGTTACGAGCTGCTAATGTTGATCAAACAGTATTCCGAAACACTGTGTGTTCGTCGACTGGCTGCGAAGGTCGTTTCGAAAATGTTGAATTTCTAGCATACGATCATGTATTGCTTCAGAACGTAATTACAGAAGACGAGCCATGGGTATATGGTTACGACATCGAGGTCAAAGCTCAGTCCTCGAGTGATGCTTCTAAGGAGAGATTTGATGGAAGAAAACAGAGTTGATCCAACGCCAGAATTCTGTTGACTGTTTTTTTACGGTCTTGTACGTGCAAACTTCAGCGAAAAACATAACAACAAATCGACTTCTTATACTTTCCTTAATCCCGCTAGTCGTCTTTCGCTGACTTGAGTCGGGTGTCATTCAGATTATGCAGACATTTTCGCCTAACACGCCGGTATGCTCGGTCGAACGATTTATGCATTAAATGGTTCTTCCGCAAACGCATTTTTTACACACAACTATGTAGGAGAAAAAAAGAATAGTAGAATAGCTCATTGTATACATTTCATTTTCACTCCCAAATAAGACGTTTCGGACAACATCGTTCCATTGGGAAAACATGTTTCCTTGCCGAGTTCTGCCAAACCGTAAAACAAGTGCAAACGGTTATGGAAGATCCTATATAAGCAAAATAGAAGGATTTACATTATATATAAGGCAGGAGGTAAGTGGAAGTAAAACTAAGAGAGACGAACCGGGTATTTACAAACTGGTACCATGCCGCGCAATTTCCCGCGGTTCGCCTGGCGGAATTTGACAAGTATAAAAGTTAAATTTGTTGCGGTCAATGCCTTTTTGCTCAGCTGGAGTGTTATTCTAAAAAAATAAAAACATATATATATATATATATATATATATATGTATTGACAAGGATTTGCATGTGTATATAAATAGGTCATGTTCAGCTGGTTTCTACTGTCGCATCGTATTCTTCTGCGTGTATGGGTAGCAGGAGCACTGTATCGTGGGCTCTCTCTATTCACACAGACTGCCAAAAATGTCTTTTTTAAGCTGAGCGCTTTTCACTCAAAGCTGACGTCTCTTATCTTCGTCCCGATATCTGCTTGATAGGGACGAGGCTGGGAGACTGGTTTGGAAGACTCCATTCGTTTGACAGGCCTGTGCGAATGAATCTCTCTCGTTGGCAAATTTACTACAAATCGCTGCCACCCGGCACCGATCGAGGGCCCCCCAGAGGCGCCTTTGAAAGTTAGAGCCTATCTCTCTCTCTCTCTCGAAGCAGAAACATGTCCGTTTGAAAGGTCTGCACACAAGAATATTATGGATACGCTCTGCGTCCAGGATACAGGATGGATGGACGACTCATTGCTGCGACTCAACCCTTAGCAATTGTAACCGACTTACCGGCAGCGTACCGCCTGCCGGCCAATGCAATGGTATTGCGTTTTTTACAACCAAGCATTGCTAGGCTTGCAAGATTATCGAAAGATAATTGGACGGCTCTTCTTGTCTGTAGTCGTGTAGACGATATGCGGATATAATTAGCGTAGCGATTTTCGTATACGGCAAACCGCCAAATACGTAGCTAACTGATGGCCCAATGTTATATCGAAACGAGATAGATACCTTACCAGTTCACCTACCTGTTCAGCGCATCCAGAGATCTGACATATGCTAGTGTTCTTGAGCAAGGCAAAGCCATGTAGCATACAAACTATATAAAAATCGGGCCATAACGAGATGAATGAATTTTAATGACCGAAATGTCAGTGGACACCGACGCGGTTGAACGTTCCTACATCTGTCCGGGACGGCCTTTTGCTGGACAAGGTGCGGTTAGGATTCCAGCCATCGTGGTGGCCGCACCACAACAACAATAACGACGGCAGGCGGCGGCGACGACGACAACAACAACAACAACAACGACGACAACGACGACGACGACAACAACAACAATAATTATAACTACAATAACAACAACAGCTAAAGCAAGCGCTTGTAAGTCAGCAGATCGGATTTGGTAGCGGCACAGTTTTGGTAGGGCACTCACTGTCAATATGTAGGGGACTATATCACTAGGCCACGGGAGGTCCAAGCAGGGGGCCCCTTCGAGAGCTGCTGCTGCTGCCGCCGCCACCACTGTCCGGGGTATGCGCACACACATATATACATACAGACCTTCGATCTCTTCCATATTTAGCCACTGGACAACAGGCAGTAACGGCGCCCTCCTGCCAGCTAGCCAGCTTACCTCCTCCTCTACTACCGACGTTTGACTGCTGCAGATTGACTATCATTGCCACCACATCACCCGGTAGGACTGCCGCAGCGGTAGCTGCTTCTAGTAGAAGTGTTCTGCGATCACCTACTTCTTTCTGGGCTCCTACCTGAGCGTCGGTCGGTCGGTCCGAGCGGCACGGTACCGGCCAAGAAGTATCAGTCTGTCTGTCTGTCCGTCCGTCCGTCCAATTGTCCCTCCCTCTGTCCTTCGCCCTTCCTTCCGCTTTCTAGCAGTGTCCTAATTTCTCTGCGGTGCGAAGCAGGCCGTCACAACATGTTCCGCATGCTAGGCTATTGCGGCTGCGGCGGCGACGACGACGATAGCGAGCCTGCGGGGTAGCTACCGCGTTGTCGATTGCTGCGCTGCGGACAGGACAGTGTGCGAGTGAGTGTTGGCCTGAAATCTCTCTCGGTCGCGACGAGGAGAGCAGCGGGCTGCTTTCCAGCTTCCCGCCACTGGGAAGCCGCCCTCTAGCCAAACCAATCGCGCGTCATGGTGGTAGCAGCAACAGCAGCAGCAGCAACAACAACAACGGCAGCAGCAACCACCCGCCTGTTCGCCTGTCCGTCTGTCCGTGAGTCCGTCCATCCATTCGTGATGAAGAGAAGTCGCAGTCGCAGAAGTTGAACAGTTGAGTTTGTCGCTCGCTCGCTCGCCGCAGTAATGTTCTATTAGCTGCAGCGGTAGCAGTGTAGGTCGAATGAGAACGAGAAGAAGAAGAAGAAGGGGAAGGACGCACTATCCAGCGCGCGGCCTGTATACGACCTACCTATCTACCTAGCCCCTAGTGAGTCCAGGGGCCGGGCTCTTCCAGAGGTCCGACGCGATACGATACGATAGCCGACGGTCCTGACGAACGAACGAATGCTTCTGTTGGGTCGGGGTCACACGCGATCTCATCATCAAGCCGCGAGAAGATTGCCAATAGATTGATTTAGAGACGACGGATGCTACCTACCCGGATGCGGTGGTTGAGCACTGTGCTACGGCACGGCGGCTGCGTGTCATTTCAGCGGCAAAAAAATAAATTAGGAAAACGAGTGGAAAAAGATCATCTCTAATCTCCGAGCAGTACGCCACAACCTAAGCGCGTTGCCAAGTGTTTCTCGGAATCTTCCCGAGAGTTGTTGACTCTCGGGCTCGATTACGGCAGCTAACACGGCAAGTTGGAGTCCTTCGACCATTTACCCTTAAGTAGCTCACGCACGCACATACACACACACACACGCAGGGGCCAGTATATATATCTTATTCTTCTGAACGCCCTGCCTTACCTCCAGTAGGGACCCTCCATTTTGCCGTAACCTGGGAGGGCGACTCTCATTATCATCCAAGCAAGACAAACTCGACTTGTACAGCAGGATGAGCCAGCAGGTCTTAGTTGACTGCTTCAGAATGGTTTATCGGCTAGTTCCGAGGTGTTCTGACCTCCATCAGGAAGAAACAAGCTGCGAAATGATCAGCCATCTTGCGAACATGAAATCCTAGAAGTGCTACAGTGGTACTGTAGGTATTCTTAATTAACAAGATACTCGCAATTTGCCTTGGAGTCACATGGTCTTTTGCTACTTGACAATTTATATTTTGACCACAGAATGTACACAGCTACATTATGGTCATATTCGATTTAGCAGCCCGGGACCCAATTCACGCCTAGAATGGACATGCATGGTCATCCTAACATGCAAAGTAATCGTTTTCGATAAACTTGCTATCGAATAAGTGTATTTTCATATTATGCCATTAATTCCTTCACCAATACTATACGTGGGAGGTCGTATATTTCGCATTTTGGTTGGCGTGGCGTTTGGTATTGGTGTTGTTGGTAGCAATGGAGGTGGTGAAGTTGCTGCTGTTGTTGCTTCTGTCGGTGCTGGTGCATGACCACGCGTGTAGGCTTTAGGTTAGGTTTGGCTTAGTGGACACCTACATTCCATGTAGTCGACGCCTGCATCGCGCTTCGCTACCTCTGAACCGATCTCTCCTTTTTCTAATGATTGTCGCTGCGAGAGCGCCCCCCCCCCCTCCACGGGCCATGGTGTTGATGGTGGTTGTGGTGTTTGTGGCGGTGCAGTCCAAGGATAGAGAAGGGTTTGTAGTTGCAGACAATATTCGCCGAGATTACGAGTTGGCATTAACTGACTCTCTTTATCGTCTGCTGCAGTGAACCCTAGGCTCATTTACATAGTTCATATTTCGTACGTCTGTCTCTCGCGGACGTACCAAACGCAGCATCGCCAACAACAAGAAATAACGACAATTACAACAACAATAACAGCGACAGCGACAACAACAACGACAGCGACAACAACAGCAACAACGACGACGTTTGATGTTCCGCATTGGCAAACATGAGCAGTACGCCGATTAGTGAAAGCTTGTTGCTGAAACAACCGTCCACTAGTTAGCTGCTCGTCGTTCGTTCTAGCCTACGGCTAGTTGAAAGAGCTCTGAGCTAAGCCAGGCTCTCCAGCTTCATCCGCTGATCAGGCCCGGAAATACACTTCTGGTCGACGAGCAGGTAGCTGTTCTTGCTGTTCGTACTGCTGTTACGGCCTTTGCCGTAATAGTAAAAATAATTACCATTGGCAATAATGTAACGTTAGTGAAAATATTCTATCTCTTCTAAACGTGACATTGTCACTATTTCTTGTTGATGCTGTCGTTGATTGTCAACCACGACCAGCATTCGGTTCGCTAGCCGATCGTCACCGATGTAGACGGTGGCACGGACTGCACGCGACATGACGCGGTGACGACTAGGGCAGAGCATCGGCATAGAGTGAGACTGACTACCAACCACCGCCCTTTGCATCTCCGCTCTAGAAAGCTCTAGGACGACATCATATCGCAACAGTAACAACAACAACAACGGCAGCAACAACAACAAGCACTGCAACAACAACAACAAGGACTGCAACAACAACAACAACAACAAGCACTGCAATAACAACAACAACAACAACAACAACAACAAGCACTGCAATAACAACAACTACTACTACTAGTGCTACGACTATTCACTTTTGGTTTTTGTCGTGCCTCAAATCGGTGGGCGCCCGGTGCCACGATACCCCTTCATCGTCGTCGACCGTCGCCGAGCGCGCTTGCAGAGGGTGTGCAATGTGTGTCCGTTCCACGTACGTACAGCCCCGTCGTGCTCGCTTGCCATCGCCATCGTCGTCGTCGTTGTCGTTGTCGTCACGGCGCGTATGTCGGTGCTCTGGGGAGCTTGTCTGCCTGCAAGGGCCAAGGAACCGAGAGACCGACCGGCAGGACGCAGAGCGAGCGGAGCTGAGGGAGGAACAAGCATGGGCGAGAGGGGCATTGGGGTGGGATGGGGGATTTGGGACGCATGTTGTCGTTGTTGGCCTGCCTAATCGAATAATAGAGGACTTCGGTCGGCGGTGGACGAATGAGCAAGATGCGCCGTACGCCGCCGCCGCTGCCGCCTCTTTGCTACGGGCAGATGACAACGGGGATGAAGGGAGGAAAAGCTCGCCTCCCCTCTTTCCGTCTCCCCTCCAGACACGCTGGCCCTTCGTATACCCCACAGACGACAAGTAAGTGAGTGAGTGAGTACGCGAGCGAGCAAGCGAGTGCCCACCAGCCCTGGCCTCTCAGTGAGGTCTGCGCTGTTCCAGCGTGCTTCTTAGCGAGCTTGGTTGCTTGCAGCTCTGCCGCATTGCCACGCGTGTATATGTATGCTGGCGGTCGCCAGACGCGCTGTATCGCCCAGTGGGCCAGTGGTTGTTGTCGTTTTTGACGACAACGACGACGACCACCATCATCAGGGGGTTCTGCCCTCATCACTTCGTCGTCTTCTTCTTCGACTTGTACATTCGAAGCGAGCTGCAAGCTGGCTGACTGGCTGGATGGCAGTCGGTCGTCCTTTGCCCAGCTTGGCTCGCGTCTTTTTTGCGATCGTCGCCTACAACAAGCCTTAGGGGACACCACCGGCAGAGAGCCAGAGAACCGACCATCACCCCAACACGGGCCATGCGAATGACTCGTCGAATGAGAGTGAGCAACGAAAGAAAAACGAAACGGAGAGAAAGAGGGAGGCGACGGAGAGACGAAGCCCCCCTGCAGATGTAGTTGGTCTTTCTGCCGACCCACTGGGTCCTACGACTACTACTACTACTACTTCTGCTCGTAGTGGTCGTAGAAGTAGCGGTACTCGTGGTGGGCGGACAGACCTTGTGAGGGAACATTGGGAAACGACAACGTGCTGCTGCTGCATTCGTAGGGGCCGAGGAGGCCTTCTCGGGGTTGTTCCAAGCGCGCCAACTGGATGCGCCTGCAGGGCCTGTTCCATAGAAGGGCGGCCTACTCTCCGCATCTTCTTTATCGTTCTCTTCCCATCTCCTCCCCCTGCTCCTCCTTGCCTCTTTCTGCTGCTCATCATCTGCTGGTTTTCTTTTTTGTTTTTATATATGCGGCCTACGGGCACACGACGAAAGCAGCTAATTCCGAATGGCGCCGCAATATGCGTGTAAGCGTAGTTCTTCTGCCCGTCTTGATCGTGTCTCGCCCTGTGACCCATACGGAGGCGGCGCATGCCAAAGAGGTTAGCCGAATATGTTGCTCTGTATGTTAATCTGTATGTTAGTTAGCTTAGGCGTCCGTCAAAACGTAGCTCGTCAAACAGACTATAACGCTTCCCAGGGCCTTTGTTTGGTTTTCCTTCGTTGGCTATAGGGTATGTTTGTCTATCGTCGTCGCCTCTATATACGCTTGTTGTCAGACGGCTTTGGAGTCCAGGTTACCGAGCGTGCATCACCACCAGCAGATAAAACACGATAGGAGAACTTCGATGAGCAGCCCGCCAGGACAGCTATAGCGTAGAAACGCTTCAAGGCAAACGCCCTGTGAATCCATTGAGCTTTAGCTGTTCAAAACAATCTCGTAGCTTTACCATTGTCCTGAGGTAATTTGCCATAGTACGTGAAATATTAATTGTGGCAGGCAAGGTGTCACTGCTATCAAAAAACGTTATTGTATTTGCAAAATTTCGTAGTTTCTCCAGGCGTTGCTAATCGAACAAATCTACACAGCGTACGCCGTTTTGCAAACTTATAAATTAGTTGATTTCATGCGGAAACGCAGACCTTTGTAATATGACAACGTTCAGCAAAAATTACAAAGAAAGTACCTATATTATATATTCAGGCAACATTGATGCACGTAATGATTAACATTTCGTCTAAATACCGCGGCCGTGCAAGATGATGAAACGTATGTGAAACTAGTCCCAGTAATACCTGCAAAGATAATTAGGTCAATTGCAAAGATCTTTATTGGTTTCCCCTAACAAAACAGATAGTAAACGGCCTTTAATAAGTTAGTTAGTAATGACTTGCAGTACATATATAACCGACTTTCAAGGCTCGCATAGTAGAAGAGGCACACGGCCGGCGTCCGAGTTTGCCTCTACCAATGAGCTAAAACCCCTCAAACGAGACCTGGCCGTTGATAACAGGGCTAGTAAAAAAAAAACGGAAAAGAGGTCTAAATGAAAACCGAGCAAAAAAACAGTGCGTGACTAAAACAGGTGCATAGGCGCTCAGACGAGGGAAATTATTTAGAAATTGGTATTTACCCGAAAAATGAAGGTGGCGACGCTTGCTAAGCTGTCTTCGTTCAACTGTAACCAAGTACAACCAGAGCTCATCAAACCCGCTTGACTAGTGGACTTTCAGCTAAAGGCAGCAATGTACCGAGTACATCTGCTATCTAGTAATTGTAGCAAATCTCTATGCATAGCTTTGTGCAAGTATCGCGTAAGTTGTCTTTTTTGTTTATTTGTTTGCCTCTTTTTTTGTCGGTTCGTTCTCTTGCAACTGCATATTTTGTGAAATAATGCCTGACGAGTCTCATCGGTATAGCAAAACGTAGTAATCAATTCTGTCCCTCAATTCTATTAAAAAAATACATGCACATTTTAACGAGTTCTACGGCCCCTAAAATAATTGCAGAGTGTTCAAAAACGTCATACAAATGAGGTCAAGTTACAAAAAATACTCGTTAACCAGTGTGAGGAGTTGCCGGGCGCCCACCCCCAAATTTAACATAGCGCATTTTGTCTCCACATGTTTTGAGACGTGAAATATCGGTGTTCCGACAGTGTCTTGCTGAGTTGAGAGAGAGAGACTACTTGTTCAATGATGATAATAATAATAATAATAATAATAATAATAATAATAATAATAATAATAATAATAATAATAATAATAATAATAATAATCACGCGGACGCCAGAAAACGATTTAAATATGCTGGACTGGAAACAAGATATATATTTGTGCCTATCGCCATGGAGACACTAGGACCAATCAGCAAGGGAACCGAAGCATCTCTCAAAGATTTAAGTAAGCGAATTCAGGAGGTCACGAACGACCGAAGAGGAGGTCAATTCTTGAGGCAAGCGTTGTCCTTGGCCGTTTGCAGAGAGAACGCGACATCTATTTTAGGCGCCATGGAGTGAACTAATTATTTAAAAAAACTTTGCAATGATACGTTCAGACCTCACAACTGTAACATTGTGTAACATGTAATAAATAATAATATTAATAATAATAATATAATGACGTCGTCAATCGGCCGTCGCCAAGCGAAAAAGACAAGACGAAGCGAGGCCCAGCACGCGGCCAGACGTCAGTCGGCTGGCTGGCTGGCCGGCCGGCCGATCTCGTAACCACAAATGCGGAACGGCTCGCGTTTTTAATGAGCCTTTTGCCCCGTGTTCTCTACAAGGGCCCACCTTGCCCGCCCATTAGATGCCTCCCCCTCTCTCGTTCTCCCCTTCTCTCTTTGTCTCTCGCTCTCTGGGTCGCTTGCTCCCTGGCACGGTGTCTACGGTCAATTGGTTTTACGGTCGGGCCTACGGGTGGGCGAGCGTACTCGACATTGCCCATCACCCTGCAGAGACGATCCAATTAGAGAGGTGGATTGTCGTCCCACTAGATTTTAAATTGTTTTTCATTTGCTTCCGCCGATTCCACACACTGTGACCGCTGCTGAAACGGCAGCTTCTGACATAATATTAATAATAATTATAATAATAATAATAATAATAATAGTAATGATTCAAAGAGCTCTCCGGAGGGCGGGAATACCTAGCATGCTGGAACCCATAATAATAATAATAATAATAATAATAGAGACTACCTCCACCATGAATGCTACCAGAATGTCGGTGATTGTATTGGCAGATGGCAGCTGCGTTAGCACGGCATGAATCACGACCAACAAGCAGCACCAGCGGTTGTAGCGGCGGCACTCGAGTACCAGAGGCGGCAGCGACCTGTTGTTTTCTACGTGCGGCGCCATGAGTACGACGAATGGGGTTCGACGCGTCGAATGGCGTTCAAAGTGGTGAAGCTCAGCCCCCTCCCTAGTGTCTTTCCCTTCTTCCCGCCGCCAGCCAACTTCCCGCCTGATCCTGCGCTACCTGCTCTTTCTGCCTAACAAACTGACGCTGAGCAGGTAAACTTCTGCGTCGTTCTACTTCGCCTAACTAAATAAATGAATGACTGACTGACTGACTACTAGTTCCCTTCCTTTCAAATTCTCCATCTCTTCGAACTCACGCCGTCGTCATTAAGTGTGTTTTTTCAGACAGGGTCATACCTGCGTCCAACACTTTATTATGGCGGAAGTTGTGTCGGTTGTCTCTCTCTCTCTATCTTTCTCTGTGTTGTGTGTATGTGTGGTTTTGTATTTGCTTCTCGCTCTCTCTCTCTCCTGGTGTATCTGTCTCATTTAGCTGTAGCTGCAGATGTACCATCATCCTCATTGGCTTCGATCGGCAGGAGAGGCGGCCGGCCGGCCGATTGAGGAGACAACGAAAACGAAGACTTCGGCCACGCCGCCACCGTCGCCGAAGACTGAGACGGCAGCCCGACCCGCCTAAGAGAAGTAGACAAAGACGATGACGTGGCCCAGTTTGGCAATCTCGGGGGTATCCGTACAATGATTCGGTTTGTGTGGAGCGACGTGATGATGGGGGTAGGGGGGAGGGGGCGAGGAGGAAAGGCGGTCTGTTGTGGAAACGGCCAGTTCGGCTGGTTCTGTAGAGGTGAACACCTACGTCAACGAAACGTTTTCCTCCCCAACACATCGTGGTCGTTGCCGCTGCCGCTGGCGGTTCCTTACTCCTGTTCTCGTCGTCTTCAGGTCTTCAACTGCTACCACCACCACCTCCAACAGCGCCAACCTCTACGAGAACTGAGGGCGGCTGAAGTTGAGAGCAGGCGGACAGGCCATCATCGGTCTGACCCACCAACACACAGACACACAGAGAGACATACGCTCATTGTCTGGCCCACCACCACCACTCACTCACGAGCGAGCGCCGTGCCGTTGAGTACATCGCTGCACATACGTCAATGTGCATACATACCTAACTACCTACCTACTCTATCCGCATACTACTGCTGCTACATACAGACAGCTCACAGCGCACATCGCGCACACACATCGAAGCACAGAGACCCGGTGTGCGCTTCCCATTGGAGCGTTTCCCTTCTCTGGGCGCCTGGGGCCCCTGTGACCTATCTCACCTCTCATAGGCTTGCTGTTAGTTAGGCGAGACGTTGCTCGAGACGGGCACAAGTAGCTTGGCTGGTCGTCTGTTGGCCTCCAACTACTGGCGAGAGCCATTCACCCATCTATTCCTTTATACATTCATTCATTTGTTCCTTCAGACCTTCAGTTCTTCATCCAGTAACTCCTGTCGCTCCCTGTCCAGCACAACCGAACATGGAGCAAGTGAGTCGTTGTGTGAGAGATGAGTATGATGTGCTCCGTCGTGCTCGTCGAGGAAGTTTGTTTATGATCTTCGTCCGATGGTCTCGGCTGTTACGCTATTCAACAACATTGTTCTGACCTGCCCTACATACACACGACGTACACATGCCGACGCGATGAATGAAACAAGTAGTGTTCTAGTAGACGTAGTAACAGCAGCAACAGCAGCAGCAGCAGCAGAAACAGTGGTAGTAGTAGTAGTAGAAAAATGTAGTCCTATTACCATTAGTTGTAGAACCATTACTCTGGTTAGCGCACTCTCGCCGAACAGAGGTACCGAAAGCGCTGTTGCTGCTTGCTGATGATGATGCGAGATGGCGATGACATAGAGGGCGATGCTTTTTAAGAGGATACACACCGATGAGACCGTTACTGCCGCTCCACTATAGCTGAGACCACAGCAGTTTCTGCACCGATGTTGGCTGCTGTTGTTGTTGCTGTTGTCTTTGCTGTTGTTGTTGATGTTGTCCTAGTTAGATGTTTTTCTTAAATATGACTAGGTCAGCGACAGCGCTTTACCCGTTTCAGCGCCGAATGGGCAGATGGCACAAGTTGTTACGCTGGTTACAGCAGTAGTTAGATCGTGGTGATTGCAGCATACAGGACGACGTCCAGGCACTAGCAGGAGACATCCTACTGATTCTTCGGCTCAAGGCGATGGCTGTGAGCGTACATTAAGAATACTATTAGTCACATGACCAACCGGTCAGGCGGTCAGCCAGCGTTGGGTGTTGATACAACACGCTTCGAGAGGACACTCTAAAAAACTATGACGGCTATCATCACTGTCTCAAACATCATCGCAATCATAATTATTAGAGTAAGGTCACATTGAGGCGTTTTGAGCATCGTCAACGCGTGTTCTCGCGCAGCAGCCTGTTGTAGCTGCCAATGTTCGTATGCGTCATCTTGACCACCGGGCCAGCGTCGTCTTCTCGTGTAAAGCACACGGCCAGCTTCACCTTATAGACGCATCTAGTTGGTAGTTCACTGAAACAACATTAATTAATTCCGGTTTCCAGTTGTAAACAGAAAATAAGAATACTCTTGTTAAATAATTTATTTGTGGGACGAATTTTGGGAGCCCTAAATATTTATTTATTTATATATATAGGGCTCCCGAAATTCGTCCCACAAACTTTTTAATCTAGAACGACTCGGCGAGAAAATAACTTTTTCTAAAACAAGGGACGGAAACGTCCTTTAAAGATTGGGTATTTGAGCGTGAAAGCCAAAATATAAGAACTGCAAGACATTTCATTTCTTACGAATTTTCTAAAATACAACATTTATTCTGCTTTAAGCTTAATGTAGAATGTAATTCGACAGATGCAAAATGTTCTTCCACACACGCAGGTATGAATGGTTCGTCGCTTTCACTCCAAAAGCCCCATAGACTCCAAAGTTTGTTAGACGAATATTGCCTGTCGCCTATGCAATACATATCTTTGTGTGTATTTCTAAACAGCTTTACTGGTCCTTCAGTTGGTAGCTTACGTTACGAAACACAAAGAACTTCTTGAAGATGTACACACCGTATTTCAAAGGGGTCTGGATGTGCTCACATACAGATCCAAGCAAATGCTGGAGTAGACGACGGCGGGGATCTCAAAGAAAACTTCAAAAGTGGAAAACGCAGGTGTTTTAAAAACACGACAGATCTACAGACAAGTAGGTCTGTATGCAAGATCGTTTAAATGGTTATATGACAGATAGCTTATTGCGGCTGTGAGTTTCTGTGCCTTGCTGAAACGTTATACATACGCTTCTATATAATTCAAAAACTTCCACAATGGTGTTCGTGTGCTGCGATCTCCCGTGAGTGCTTTTAACTAGTCGCAGATGCAATTTAGGTTTGCAATGCCTATTAATATTATTATTATTATTATTATTATTATTATTATTATTATTATTATTATTATTATTATTATTATTATTATTATTATTATTATTATTATTATTATTATTATTATTTTATTATTATTAGGAATCGCCAATTTATAAGAATATTAACTTAAAGGCTACGACATCTAGGCTGGCTAGACTTTACGCTTTTGGTCATCCAGCCGACCTAGCTATATACCTGTACGTCGGACAGAGTACTGTAGGCCTTGAACGAGTTCGAGATCATTCACAGGGGTAAATCTGTATTTTACCCCCTGTTCCTCGGGTACTTCGCTACGCTGTCTCTCTCTCTCTCGCTCTCTCTCTCTCTCTTTCTCTCTTTTTTTTCATGCTATCATGTGTTATCTCTCGACGTACGCTGCTGAATTTCGATCATTATGCACGCAGTTCAGGCGGTGCTGAAAATGTTTAAAATGTGACCAACAACAAGTAGAACAACCACAACAACAACAGCAGCAATCACAACAACAACAGCAGCAATCACAACAACAACAACAACAACAACAGGCACAGCACAAACAGCCATGAAGGCAGCAGCGGCGGCGGCGGCATGCAAAGAGGCGTAGCCTTGGCCGAAGTCATAAACTAGGTCGTCGCGGCCGCTACGTCCAGAGCGAAGAGAGGAAGGAGCTCTCGTTCCCGTTAGATGTGAACTACTTTATTCAAGACCGTCGTAGTAGATGAAGTCGTCGTCGTACAACTATTACTACGACTACTACTACTACTAGAAAAAGTAGTCGTCGTCGTAGTAGTAGTAGTAATAGTAGAAGTTGTCGTAGAAACTGTAGAAGAAGCGGTAGTTGGTACCGTTGCGTCGTCCGAAGGAGGTTGTCTGTTGCCTGTCTGTTTGTCCGTCTGTGCGTCCGTCCGTCGGTCGGCCGTATGTTGAGGTGCACAAACATCCTGCACCCTCACCCAACTACCTCTCGTCGTATTGAGTCGAATTCAGGCCCCAAACTTCGGCTGGTAGGTCGGGTCGTTCGGTTGGTTGGCCGGTTGGTTGGTTCATCGCCTACCTACGTAAAACAACAACAACAACAACATCAACAACAAGAGCAGCAACAACACAATAGCAACAACAACATCAACAACAACAACAGCAACGACAGCCAGCAACCAGAAGCACCCCCTCATACACCCGTGGGCGCTGGCTAGAGCCAGTGTAGGCTGTTAGGCAACCTGGCATCCTCCTCGTTGTCGTCGGTAGGAAGATAGATAGATAGGTAGGTCTTCAGTTCTTCACGTAGCCAGCCAGCCATACAATGCAGGCACCTACACACTCCATACATAGGCAGACCACACTAACCCGGACAATCGCGAACACCATCACCTCCTCCCCCACCCCCCACCCCCCCCCCCCCCCCCACCCGCAGACCCTCAACGTCTCAGCAGCGGCAGCATAGCACGACACAACAAAAACACACACACACACACATATCAAGGCAGCTACAGCGCTACGTGGTTTAAATCGGTGTCAGCAGCCAGCAACCATGCCAGTAGGGCGCTGGCCTTCAACCTGGTGGCCGCTAGACCTGCCTACGAGAACATCTCGATCGCTGACCCATCTGCCGTTAGGCCTGGCGACAGGCTGGATCTGGTGCTGGATCTGGTGGTGGCGGCGGAGGCGGCGTTCTTGGCGCTGGTCGCTGCCGCGGATGGCCTGGTACCGTTAGTCGGTTGAAGAATCCACAGAGAAGATGACGAAGAGAGGAAAGAAAAGGTGGTGGTGGTGGTGGTGATGATGATGATCATAATATTGCTGATGTTGGTGATGCTGCTAATGCATCTTCGTTCGTTCTAGTCTTCTTTTCTTCCTCACTTCGCCTAGCTTTTCTTGCGCTTCGGCTTCGGCTTTTTCTTCTGTTTAGTGGTCCTAGTCCTCCTCCTTCTCCTCTTTCACCACTCCCCGCCGCCGCCGCTCTTTCTCTACTACATCGGTGCCGAAAAAATCCTAACGGTGAATTCAAGCATGCATAAATATATACAGGTAGTTCAATAAGTTCTTAGAATGAGCTTTTTAGAATTCGAATTTTGGCACGCTTTCACCGCTAATAGGAACTGCAACTTTTCGACTGCTAGCACTCAATATATTATGGTGATTGACCGTTGCGATTTCGTTTGATAGCTTTTCCCGTGCAACGCATTAGCGTGATTTTTAAAAATGGAGAAAAAAGAGTTTCGAGTGGTTATCAAGCATTTTTATTTCAAAGGTTGGAATGCGACCCAAGTAAAAATTGAGTTAGACGAGACGTACAGTGACTCTGCGCCATGTTTTGCCACTGTTTTCAACTGGATTAATGTGTTAAAAAGAGGTCGCAGGAGCACCGAGGATGAACTACGTCCAGGAGGCCAAAAAACGGCAACTGATGAGGAAAACGTAGAGAAAGTGCGAAAAATTCTTGGCACAGATAAGCGAATGAACATTAAGGAAATAGCGGAGGCATTAGGGATTAGTTTAGGCAGTGTGCATTTTATCCTACACGAAAACTTGAAGATGAAAGAGCTTAGAGCAAAATGGCTGCCGCATTTGCTCAACCAAGGCCAAAAAGACGCGCCTGTTTTGGCTTTACAGCGAAATTTGGCCAAGATGTCGAACAATCTGTCGGATTTTTGGTGCAGATTCATGACCGTCGATGAAAGCCGGGTTCATCACTACACTCCCGAGACCCAAGAAGCATCTTGCCAATGGTGACCAACGTAGACCAACGTAGAATAATGCTGGTCGACTACCTTGAGAGCTGTAAAACGATCACAGGAGAATATTATGCAAGACTGTTGGACTGCCGTAGCAAGAACTCATCGTGAAACGGCCCGCTTTGCAGAAGAAGGTTGCCCCGTTTCACCAGGGCAATGCTCCTGCACACAAGTCCCGGCAAGCATCGGCAAAACTGGCCCAACTGAGGTTTGAATTTATTGAACAACCCTCCTATTCTCCAGACCTGGCCCCCTCTGATTATTTCCTCTTCGGACATTTGAAGAATAGTCTCGGTGGAAAGCGTTTTTCCAGCAATGAAGAGGTTAAGGCTGCTGTCAATGCCTATTTTCAGTCTAGCGACGCGGAATTCTACTCAAGAGGTATGAAAGCTCTGAAATCTCGGTGGGAAAAGTGTATTGAGCTTCTCGGAGAGTATATCATATAAGAAAAATTTAAAAGCATGATTTGGAAAATTCTCGGTTTTCATTCTAAGAACTTATTGAACTACCTGTATATATATATATATATATATATATATATATATATATATATATATATATAAATATTTTTTTCATTAGTTGTTCCGTAAGGCTAATATTCATGTACGGTTTTTTTTAATGTCATGGCTGATTGTTAATCCACTCCGGCATTTACCTTGTCTAAATTAAAAACCATGAAAATTCTGGAATTTAAGAGTGGCCGGTTGGGTCTCGAACCCAGGCCTGCCGAATGCAATGCAAATGCTTTGCTACTAAGTCATTTTGCTCGGTATATATATATATATATATATATATATATATATATATATATATATATCATTATTTTTGAGGTCCGAACCATTTATTAAGTGCCTCATAAAATAGCATGCTTTTTTAGATACTCTTTTGAGAGACGTATTTTAGGCAAAGCGTTACCGAGCAGCCTTTAACTGTACCCGCTGCGGCGGTTGCTGCAATTAGTCATATTGTGGCTGACTAGTACTTGCACATAAGCCTAAATTAATATTTTTAATGGTTTACTTGTAGTTTCGTAGGCCGTATACAAATTACGAAATATGATAGAAATGTCTTATTTCAAACGCCTATATATACACATTTTTTTATGTTTGTGTCTATTTATATTTCTAGTTGCCCTAACATGCGCCCGTCGATGGAAAGACCTTGAGTATCATCGGTGAGTTGAATATAGCAACCAACTTAATACGCTTTTCAGCGGCTCCGTGCCCGCATCACGCTAAACATGATAAACTTTTAAAAAAATGCTATCTCAAACATCAAACCGCTGGCCACGTCATATATGTGTATAAGCGACTAAGGAGAGGTAGGTACTTCGAATGTCATAAAATTCCCATTGCATTGCGGATATGTATTGCACACGTTCGTGTACACGTTCAACTTACCTTAAGGTTCCTTTAGCCATTCCCGTGCGTTTTTACTGCTACATAACCTACCTGTGTTTAGGCCCTCGGATTGTAGGAGACAACATTAAATATGTTTAGGCCCTTAATATATCTAAATACCTCTGACACGTATTGTTACGATATATCTTATATTGGCCTTGACAATGCCTACTACTATATATATATATATATTATTTTACAAGTTTAGAGTTGTGAGTTGTGAGTTGTTTTCAACGTACTGTATCATTTTTAGCAGCAGCGGGTTTTCTTCTCATAGCGTGACTCCAATTTTGAACGCGGCATTCTACACATGGGCAAAAACGCGCGTCTTTTTGGCCTTGGTTAAGCAAATGCGGCACCCATTTTGCTCTGAGCTTTTTCATCTTCAAGTGCTCGTGCAGGATGAAATGCACACTACCCAAACTGATTTCCAAGGCCTTCGCTATCTCCCTAATGTTCACTTGCTGATCTGCGGCAACGATTTTCCGCACCTTTTTCACGTTTTCCTCATCAGTTGCCGCTTTTGGGGGTCCTGAACGTAGTTCATCCTCGGTGCTCCTGCGACCTTATTTTAACTCATTAATCTAGTTGGAAACAGTGGCAAACCATGGCGCAGAGTCACCGTACACCTTGTCTAACTCAGTTTTTACTTGGGTCGCATTCCAACCTTTGAAATAAAAATGCTTGATGACCACTTGAAACTTTTTCTCCATTTTTCAAAATCACGCCGATACGTTGCACTGGGAAAGCGATCAAACGAAATTGCACCATAATATTTTGACTGCTAGCAGTCGAAAAGTTACCGTTTCCAATAGCGGTGAAAGCGCGCTAAAATTCGAATTTTAAAAAGCTCATTTTAAGAACCTGTTGAACTACCTGTATATATATATATATATATATATATATATATATATATATATATTTCAGACACAAACTTTTCTGCCTTCTCTGGCCAACGCTGCAATGGTTACAATTGTTTGAGTTTGTGTAATTATTAAAATCTCAAGCTTAATGAGAAATTACTGAATTTAAATAAATTTGCCGTCCGGAGAAGGCGGTCCCATAGAAAAATATATATATATCGGAAAATGGTGTAGCCGAACTGTTAAGCGACTACTAAGCACGGAGCCCATCGTTATTGATATGAACAGCGGTACCGGCGGTAGCAGCGGCGGCGACAACGGCAGTAGTTTGGCTTCAACGGAATGATGCCATGCCGCCCAGTGGCGATGGCCAACGCCTATCAGTGTTAGCCAGCAGTAAGTTCGAGACGACCCCTTAGCGTTGTAGCGCTTCATTGTTGTTGTTGTTGTTGTTGTTGTTGTTGTTGTTGTTGTTGTTGTTGTTGTTGTTGTTGTGTTATTGTTGTTGTCGCCGTCGTTGTTGTCGTTGTCGTCGTTGTCGTGGTGATGACGGACAAATCAACAACTGCTGACATAAAAGGATTGGTTGGTTGGTCGTCGTCGACGACCAAGATGAAGACAACGCCGTCCACAATCTCCAACACTCTCTCTTTCCTCTCCCGGCGGGTAGGGGGGGGGGAGGAAAGGCACAAGCAGGCCGTGCAAGGCGAGGCCTTCGCACCGGGGCGCAAAACGAATAGGGCCGGGGGTAACGGTGGTTTGCGCACCATTTGTGCCATTGCGTTGAAGCATTGCAACGCCGCCGCTAACAAGTTCGAGGAAACGCCGAAGGTCTGTCGGTTGGTCTGCCGGCCGGCCGATCGTCCGGCCTGCCTGCTTCTTAGCTGCGAAACGCCGAACGTCTAGTCTCCTCTATGCTTCTGTAAGTCTGAATAGCACAGGATAGTGGAGTAGTTGGGTTGGGGTTGTTGCTGTTGTTGTTGAGGTACTACCACCGCTAGTAAGCGTATTGGTGGCACACCGGTACACTATTGTATGCGTGGTAGCAGTCTTCGGCGTTGTCGTCGTCGTAGTAATAGTAATAATAGTAGTAGTAGTAGTAGTAGTAGTAGTAGTAGTAGTAGAAAAAGTAGTACTGGTAGCAAAGTACACGTCGTAGCAATTGTGACAGGCAAAAGTACCCCAAGTAGAGGTAATCGGCCACATCAGCGGGCGGGCGAGCAAGCGGCCAGCGGCAAACGACCCACGACAACGCAAGCTCTCGGCGGAATATTTCTCCGACGGAGCTCCGGCAAGTTGGGTGGTGGTGATCGGTAGTCCGGTGATCAGCGATAGCGGCGAAGATGATGATGGCGATGGTGGCGATGATGAAGGCCCGCGCAAAGAATGAAGGCCCGCCGATGTGATGAGAATATCAAATGCACATAAATAACGAGAGCGACAATTTTGAACGGGGTACACGACGTCGGTCCACCAAGCCAGCGCAGTTCGAACAGTCGAACCAACGGCTGTACCAGCAGCAGCAGCAGCGTGCACGCTCCCAGACTGGCTTGAGGCAGTTCGAGGCAACTTGAGGCTGCTTCTCGCCGCTCGTCGCACTATTCGAAGGACTGCAGTATCAGCATCAGCAGCAGCAGCAATAACCCCAACAACCCCAACAACAGAAACGACAACGACGCTGTTGTGTGCCCTCATCATTGTTGTCGCCGTCGTCGTCAGAGGCGCCAGATGGACGAAATATCATTTGGCCCGATAGATAGAACACTCTTCTTGGACTACTACCACTACTACTACTACGCTTGCTACTGCCGCTACCAACACGACGACGATTACTAGAATGCTAGAGAACTAGTTCGCAACGATCTGGACTAGATCTCCCTTCCCCCTTTCTATCTCTCTCGCCCCCCCCCCCCCCGTCTTCCCCCTCTTTCTCTCTTCCCGTTTTCACACACATACAGTTATGCATTCTTCTTCTTCTCTCCCTGCCTGTTTCTTGTATTTTTTTCTCGACTATTCTCTCTCTTTTGTTTTGCGCGCGCGCGCACGCTTTCTTTCACTCTCTAGCTTTCTCACTCGCGCTGATTCTCTCTGTTCTACTGTGCAATCGAAGGACCCCCGATTCGAGGACGACAAAAGAAGAGGTTAGGGGTTAGATAGCTGGAGGTTGGTCGTTGGGGGAGGGCCTCCTGGTGCGGACTACATTGACGACGACGACAACAACAACGACAGCAACAACAACAACGACAGCAACAGCAACAACGACAACAACAACAACAGCAACAACAACAACGGCAGCAGCAACAACAACAACAACAACGGCAGCAACAACAACAACAACAACAACAACAGCAACAACAGTCGACGAGGACGGCGCCAGCGGCTGGGACGACGATGGCCTTGCAAAGGCCCACCGGTCTGCCTACCCAAAGACCTACTAATACTACTACTCTTACACTCTATGCCATCGCTGGTTAGCGCGTACCGTGCGCAGGGTAGGTTCGGTTCGCATCGTCGCTGGCGGCGCAGTGGCGCGCCGAGTGCCGAATCGGCCAGCCAGGAAGGATGTGGTGCCACGCCGTGCTAAGCAAACGCGCCGCCAACGGCATCGGTAGGTAGCGTCGCCACGGAACTGGTGGCCCTGATCTGCCCGATGCGATGAACTCTTTGGCAATCCTGAGTCGTCAGCAGTCTGACCATCGCGAAGACGAACGGACAGGCAGAGAGAGAGAGAGATCGTGAAAGTGCACGAGATAGAATGAGAGAGAGAGAGAGAGAGAGAGAGAGAGAGAGAGACGGAATCCAATGGCCATACAAAAATGGCCAATGCATCTCCATCCGCGAGAATCGCAATTGGCCAGATATACTACACTACTGTGGGCTGCAGAAATATTACGCTACCGCGGGCTGCAGAAATATTTCTACGCTAACGCGGGCTGCAAGGAACTTCCTTCGACTCCTATTATCTTCTAGTCTGGTGATTATTACATAGTGCTCTATGTAATTGCTTTAACCTCTGAAGGTTTGTCGAGCCCGGTGGCGCGGTGGCATGCGTCTGCGCCTCGCAACCGGAGGAGACACATAGGTGCGCGGGTTCGAGCCCCACCGTTGCACATTTGTACTTATGGGGTTCCGTCTATGAAGCAATGCGAAAAGCAGTCCCATGGACGTTAAATCTTGGCTGAGAGTCAGCCCGAAAGGATTTTTTTAACCTCTGAAGGTTTACCACCACATTATCTCAGTTGTCGGCCGGGTGGTGGTGGGGGGGGGGGGGGGGGGGCTTGCCATAACGCTCCACAACTATAGGTAAGACACCCCTATTCCTTGCACGGGCACAATGGCTGATGCTTCTACTGTTGTTGTTGCTACTAGTGCGTGTTAGCGAAATTATTCCTGTGATTGAGCAGCGTGCCTGGGCGGCCAAACTCTTGGCTCGCTCGACCCGGGCACTACCTGGACATCGGAGCCGGGTTCACCATAGGTGGGAACTCTAGGTGACGGTGGCCGCCAAAGGCCAGATAATGCGATATCAAGGGCCAACCAAAGGGGACATTGGGTATTCCGGTTAGCTCAACGCCTGAGACAAGAGAGCGACCGACCAGGAGGATAGCCATCTCAGGCTAGGCGGTGGACCAATGGCTCGCTACGCTGGCCGGACGTTAATTTATTTCCCTTCACAGTGTTGCCATAGTCTGCCATAGGGCGGACGTGTAACGAACTGCCGTTCGGATTTGCCTGGCCACATCTTAGTCTTTCGCCGCTTCCTTTCTCCATCTCCCTCCTTCTCTCTCTCTCTCTCTCTATATATATATATATATATATATATCTGCTTCCCCTTTAGCACTCGCACAGCACACAGTGCCTAAGCAATCTGACTGACAGAACGGGCAGGCATGCAGGCGGGCGGGCGGGCGGCATCTGCCGGTCGATCAAGGACACGGAACTGCTGCATAGACGGGTCTTTCTTTCCTTCTCTCCGAGGAACAAGCCAGCAATCGTAGAGGACAGCGTTCGGTGATTGACGCTCAGACTCTCCGTTCTTAAAGTGTTGATGGATCTAAAGCAATGCCGAATTCAACAGATGTCTATCCAAAGGGTAGTATCGTTGTTGTTGTTGTGTTTGTCGTCGTCCGGTTAGAGGTCGTGCGCTTCCCTGAGTTGTACACAAAAACGCATATAAATATATATATATATATATATATATATATATATATAACGGACATAATAGTCGTCAATGGACAGAACTTTGTGCACTAGCTTTAGCGGGTAATCTACACATGCACATGCGAGTATGAATATATAGGTCGTTGGGAGTTTACGTAAGCAATCTCGAATATATATATATATATATATAATCTTTCGCAAATTTTCGTATATGTATATATATATAATTTTTGGCGTAGTGACATGTTCCTGCTAGTGGGAGACGAAGCTCGAAGAAGCTCGAGAAGAACCGCGGACGTCACAACTAAGTATGAACACTCTTCATAGTCTGAGAAAGTAGCACTTGCAGGCTCTACGACGTGTGCAGTTTGCTAACTAAGTCAAGGTCAAGTATATCCTTTAGGTACGCTCCGTTAAAATGAGTGCACGTGTGAATGGTGCTATTACCAAAACAATCTATTAGCTTCAAATTGCGGCATGCTGGCACAAGGTATACAATATTTTGTTTTGCCAGCTTCTGCAAGCTAGCTCCAGACGACAGGGACCGTTAAACCTGTATGCAGGGCCGGAGGATTCAAAGAAGACTCGGCATACTCATTTGGCAGTTTAGACAACGATTACCTCCAATGGTTGTCGAGCTCGATGGCGTGGTGTATTCGTCTGCGCCTCGCAACCAGTAGAGGCACATAGGTGCGCGTGTTCGAGCCTCACCGTTGCACATTTGTATTTATGGGGGTTCGTCTATGAAGCAATGCAAAAAGCAGTCCCGTGAACATTAAATCTTGGCTGAGGGTCAGCCCGAGAACTTTACTTTACCTCCAATGATAGCCGAGTTGCTGTCCGACATTGCTTCGAACGGCGCGACCACCAGCTGCTAACAACGACCTTAATCCTAAACCTGAGTTTATCTATCTAATCGTACTACTTAATATTTACGTGCGAATACATACAAGCATATATTCACACAAATTCTATCAGTGCCTCGTACTGTACATGCATTCATCACCGGCGGATATGCTTTGATCCAGAAGAATACTTTGCTGGTCTGATTAAGAGCCAGCGGTTTTAAACAGCGGAGAGATACAGTGTTAGTAATACCGGGCTGACAGCTAAAGAAGTTAAGCAAACAGAACTCTACTTCAATTCAGAACAACTGCTTCTGTGTAAATGCCATCATTATATACGTCACGCATACGAATGATGTGTAAACACGTCATCGAATGGACGTAGCGCACCATAGACAATAGGCCCTTAATAGCTAAGATGCTGCGCTGTCGTAAATGATAATTCAAACAGCAGATCCGAATGAATGTCAACGTTACAAATGCAATAACAAAACATGACCACGTAAGTGTGTTTAAAAAACAAAAAAAATAATAAGGCAGAAACAAAATTGCAAAGTATGCAAAAATCCTTCGATGTTCATTTCGATTCTACGGAATTCTACGTAATCACTTCTACGTAACAACGTCTTGCTTGAAGTTGCCTCGTAAAGCCGAGAGTTTGCAGATGTAGAATCGCGTTAACAAGCGATGGACATTGTTATTATTTTCTAGCCTTTGGGCCTGCCTGTCATGTAATAGTGCTAGACTAATTGTGCTCGCGATGTCCTTAATAATAATAATAATAATAATTATTATCATTATTATTATTATTATTATTATTATTATTATTATTATTATTATTATTATTATTATTATTAAGAAGGACATCGCGAACACAATAAACGGCATACTTCAATACCAGATAGATACATCTCCTGTGGGGGCTCTGTGTCCTTTCCTATTCGCTCTACCCGTCAGTCGGCGTTAAGGATGGCCACCACCTATAAAACGACTGCATCTCAAAGAAGCAGCCACATGCGACAACCGTTGGCGAAACTGCTTGGCATTGTATCATCCAGCCCGACGCACCGCCAGCACCACTTTAAGTGACACCGCTCGGCGACCCGTTCGCAGGTCGCAATAAAGATGTGAGGAGAAAAAGAAAGTGATCAACACCTTCTTCCTGGAGAAGAAGACGAAGAACAACAACCTTCCTATCCACCCTCCACCCTAGCCCGCCATTGAGCTGCGTTACGAGGGGGTGTCGGAAAAAACTAGAGGGAACGGGCAACGGGGGTTGTCGGATTGTCGGTCGGTGGTTGCATCTATCTCAACTGAGATGATGGCCAATGCCAATGCGGCTGTATACAAGTTAAAGGCTGGGAAAAGTGCGGAGATCGAAAGAGAGCACACCGTTAGTGAGAAAAAAACAACAACAACGAAAGACAAAAAGATCGCGCGCGCAAGACGAGCAGGAATACAAAGGGTTGAACCTCCGACCCGACCCGGTTCCCCCTCCCCCCCCCACCGCTTCAGGCAGCTAGGGGTCGTTTTCGCCGTCGTGGCCGCCGCCAATGTCGTGGTGGTGGTGGTGGTGGTCTGCGACTCGTTTTTGCCGCATTGCCGTTTCCCGGAACCGTTGTTCAAATGCGCCTACCTTCACCCTTGCATCGATATTACTTGCTCTGCCATACACACACTCACACATATACGTGCATGTCTTCATAACTTACTATATATATATATATATATATATATATATATATAGTATATTTACATGTATCTGCACCGCCAGTACTTGTTTCTTTTATGAGGGCCGTTCGGCACAAAGCGTGCCTCCCCACACGCAGACAGCGCAATGTGCAGTGATCGGTGTTGTTGTTGTTGCTGCTGCCGCCAATGTCGCAATTGTTGTTGTTGTTGTTTTGTTGTTGTTGTTTTGTTGTTGTTGTCGCAACTGTTGTTGTGTTTGTTGGCCGTGGCGGCTCCACTGCGGCCTCCTGGCTATCGTGCGCTGTTACTTCGGAGGCTCTGGCTATGGCCAATAGAAAAAGATGTAGGAAGCCGGACCGTCTACGGTGACAGCAGGGGCGACGGTGAAGGCAACAACAACAACAGCAGCAGCAGCAATAACAACAACAACAGCAGCAATAACAACAACAGCAGCAGCAATAACAACAACAACAACAACAACAACAACAACAGCGAGGGCAACAACAGTAACGACAACAACGATGAGGAGGAGCTTATGGGCCATTGAGGAGAGTGTGGTGGAGGAAAGTTTTCTTTCTTCCTTCCTTCCTTCCTTTCTTTCATTCAGTCTTCGTTATTTGCTGGCATAGTCGATGTTTTTTGTTTTATACGATTTTGTTGATTTTTTTTTTCGTGCACCGCGGCCGTAGCGGGACTCTTGCGACGATTGCGAAATCGAGGAGACGACGGCGAAGAGCAAGAGCCACCTTGTTGTCTCTTGGCTCGTTCAGGAACCCGGACACAGCGGAATCCAGTTTGAAAGGAAGCTGTGTGCCTCCGAGATCGAATCGGCCTCGGCAGGCCGTGCGTCTCCTGCTGCTGCTGATCCGGCTACTGCTACTAAACATTTGACATTTCGTAACCTCTTATTGGTCGTTAGCCATTCACTCAGTCACGCTCGCTCATTGATTCATTCATTCAGTGGAGATCGCCGTTTGCGCTCATAGCGCGCTTCTTAATTTCTCCCAGCGCCCAGACAGGCTCATAGGCTGTGATGCCAGAAATAGCAACAACAACTACAACAGCAGCAACAACAACAACTACAACAGCAGCAACAACAACAAGAACAGCAACAATAACAACAACAGGCAGAGAAAGAAGAGAGAGAACGGGCGAGATACAGAGAGAGAGAGAGGGGGAGAGAGATAAACGTTGAAAAAGGCAATTCGTAGGGAGAATGAGAAGGAGAGAGAAACAACACTTTGCAAATGATTTTTAGAGGTGTATGCGTCGGCCACGCAACCACTAGGCAAGCGTTGGCATCCTTCTTCTTTGGTAGTTGATAAAAATCGAGCGAATTCGAGCATCAAATCACACGCCGGTCAGTAAACTCCTACAGAACCTTACTAGCACTATACATATAAATATATTTCTCTTTATCGTTCCTTAGGTTCCACACTGTAGATTACCGGTAAGGTAAAGCAGGTAAAAGCATTAGAAACATGCGACTAACGTACGTCCCACCCCCGTACACTTCAGCAGCTTAAAAGGTGAAAATAAGGTTCCTAATTTGATCTTTGGTAAACTCGGATTTCACTACTCAATAAGTAAGAGTATACATATAAATTTTGCCAAGTTTACATATATATATATATATATATATATACACACGAGGTAAGTAAAAATAATACATTTATTTCTAATTTAACAAAAATTGCCAATTTTGTTAAAGTATAAATAAATGTTTGCTGCAACAGCAATGATTTCAGTGCCGATCACGGCATTTGCTTGTCCTGATCCGGGCAAATCTGATATTGATTTTTGGCCTTCGCGAAAACAGAATTTGTTTCGAGCTATTTGTCCTAAACAGTACTGGCCATAAACAGCCACTATTCGATAATAAATGCCGGCATTATGATCGCCTTCTACGACTAAAAAAATGTACTGCTGCACGTTGTTCCGTTCTGGACGCATCTGCCTTTACCACGCGTTGTTTCGTTCTAGACGCATCTATCCTTACCACGCGCTAACTTCACTTTAAACGCTCTCAGATGAACAGGTAAACCGTGATACACTCCTCGAACGTTTTGTTATAACCGTTCACTGTGTGCCATTGTCGAGACATCAACGAGGACGTTGTCGCACGTGCCCCTGTTATACCCGTATGATACAATGAGAACCTGAGACTCAGTTCTGCAACACGCAAACTCAGGACTCGTCGGGGCGTAACTTGAGTGTCGATAGCTGTTACTCTGGTTAATCCGGTAAACCCTGATTTAAGAAACAAATATTTGCCGTAGCTCTTTTATAAGCCTGAATCCGTGGATTTCTTTTTTTTCGTTCCAGAAAAATCTCGTCTTGATGATTGGCTTTGTTTGATAGCTCCACCTAGAGCCAAGTACTTTCGTTGCTAGTCCAGCCGCGTCGTTGAATTAAGCGCTCTTAACAAATTGTTTGCACAAATGCAAGACGCTTATGGTATTTGATTCTCTTCTGAACTGCTTACATAGAAACACCATTTGTATAACTGATAGTTTCGCATAATTGAATCGGATATGTTTTTTTCACGTTTGTTTACAACAACACGCTACATACGATAGTATGTCGTTCGACGTGCATGTTAGGCGTGTACACAATGCCTTGTTCTAGCTTCCCATATATATATATATATATACATATATATATATATATGAATGCGTGTGTAACCGTCGCCTATCTGTTTGAATGTATGTTAGTTATTCGTCAATTTATCCAGACGAGTTGGCTTGCTCGAGTCGAGAAGGCGTCCCGCGGCACATCGAGTTTTCATACTAGCCTATGCATATACGTCTCTGTGCGTGTGTATGTCTGTCTGTATGCGGCTAACATGCGGCGGTGGCGGCGGCGCAGTAGGCAATTAATTAATCACCGTAATGGACGTTGCCCTCGAGCAGCAGCTTCCGTTAACTATTAGCGAAGGGCAGGGCGACACCGCCGAACCAGACAGCCATCCAGCCAGCCATCGAGTCTGCGAGCGGGTTTGCGAACCTCTGGACGGGAACAGCATCAGCAGCGGCAGAAGCAACGGCAACGGAACAGGCCGCGGAACGGAACTTGGCCGAAATAGGACAAACGTCCAACGAGACCACGTCGCGGACCGCTATCATCGTTCTCTAGCGGGGGAAGAAAGGGAGAGAGAGAGAGAGAGGCGGGACCGGGGGTCATCATGACTTGCTTGGGACGCGTGGAGGGGCCGGCTAGGACATCATGGGGCCTGAACGCCCATCCGTCCACCAAGCATCCAGAGACCGGACAGAGCCGCCCCTAGCTGCGCTCTAGCTGCTCTCTCTCAACCGCTTGGTGTTGTTGCTGCCGGGCGATTGTCGCAACTATCGTCGCCCTGGTGGCGGCGGGGTTATTGGCGCTTGGAGGAAGCGGCCGAAGAGGAAAAGGGAGCGGGCGAACGAGAGAGAGAGAAACACATAGAGAGAAACGAGAGAGAGAGAGGGGAAGAAAAAGGAGAGGGATAAAGATGAAGGCTTTGTGTCGCATAGCTAGCCGGAGGCGTGCATCGTGGTGCCACTTTGAAATATGACTTCTGCTGCAATTGATGACTGCCGTGCTGCTGATGTTAGAGCCGTTGTAGCTGCTCCTGGTTCTACTGATATTGTTGCTGCTGGTACTATTGTTGTTGTTGTTGTTGTTATTGTTGTTGTTGTCGTCGTCGTCGATTTCGTTGTCCTTTCTCCTCTATCATCCTGGTTGTTTTTGGTTTTGCACGCTATTTCCTTCCACATGACGCGCTTATACACACACATACATGCATGCATACATGAGCACACATATGCACTACACGCGGTTACTCACGGTTTTCTCTACTTATCATTTCTTATCCTCCTCTTTCTGTATATATATATATATATATATATATAGACACACATTGGCCTGTCCTATGGCGTCAGCACGGCGAGATACAGAAAGAAACGGTGGGTTGCCTCCGCCAACATTAGCCCGAGGTTGCTTCCGTACTGCTGCTGCTGCTTTTGGGCTGGTGGAAGTGGAAAGCCCAAAATGAGTCACAATTATTTCCTCATTAGCGCGTGACACCGTGCTGGCTGCACAGAATTGCATGCGACAGGCGTGCAACGTCAACCGGAGCCTGCCTACGCTTGTTCTTACCCTTCTTCATTTGAACTTCTTTTGTCATCTCATTGGTGTTGTTGTTGTCGTTGTTGCTGTTATCTGAATAATTGATGCTGTTATTATTGCTAGTGGCATACTGTGACAAATATTATTCTTTTTAGCATCGTCATTGTTGTGTACAGCTGTTAGTTGTGCTAATTGACGCTGATGTTGCTGTCACAGCGCATTTGTTGCTATTCCTATGACCATTATTTCATTACTGAGGAGCACATAATACCTCAACGCACGCGCTAACGATGTAGGTCGATGTATGTAGACTTGACTTGAGCTATTCCATGTTATTCTGGATTGTGTCCTGTGTGATCCGCATGTGTGTCTTGTAGATCTATTTTCGACTGTATCTGGCACTGCACGCCGAATAAGCTCAGCTCTGCCACTAAACTCGTAAAGCAACAGACACATGTTTGTGGGGGTCTTGCAGCTTGCAGATGCTTCTCGTGTGAAAATCGCTTATAGTGTGGTAACCCTAATTAGCAACAATTTGGTTAGCGTCATCGGACGGGTACCGTACCCCCATCGCAGCCCAGCGGGGAAGAGCAGAAAATAAAGGTTTCCTAGCCAAAAAAACACACCATCGTGTTCCTTGCTTCCATGTGCCTTGTTGTTCTCGCGATGATTTTCTCATTAGACTCTACAGTAAAGGCGACAATTGCGTGCCTCTGTTCGGGTTAACGCGGTTCGGCGTGATTAGGTTTGCTATTAGTTATGGGTGGACGTGAAGCGTGCCGCCTGTAGACAGCAGCTGCAGCCGAGACCCCGAGAAACGGAAGCTGCGGACGCTTTGGCGCGCCATAAGGGCTGCTTAGTCTAGCCAACGTAGCCGTCACAAGCTGATGAAGGTCACCTCGCTTTGCCACCACTCACCATCGACGATTCAATGAGGAACAACACCTTCTCGGCAGGGGGTGCACTACGCTCACTCAACCCTTCTAGGCATGCTCTCCTGCAACTGTGTTAATTGTACGTCACACTTCGAGTTCGTCAGTGTGCCTTGGGGTTTGGGCTCTGGCGCACTAATTTTTTTTTGCATAGATAGAGGAATACGGCGCACACAGAGCGCAAGCGCCAGTGTTTTCTCTTTTGACTCAGCGGAGAGCCTAAGTAACATTTAAACCCGTCTGTAACCCGCCGCTTTATGCTCTTTCTGTTATTCTATATTTACAGAACATAATGCATAGAGAACAGAGTGGCACCTACCACAACAATTGCAAGATTTGTTCACTGAAATAACGTGCAGGAACTAAGCGACTAAAACGAGGGCACCGATTGGTATACAGTATCCGTCATTCGGAACTAATTATTGGCGTCGGTTGTGCGATTTGCGCAACTTAAGGAGGTTGATTTGTCGCGTTCTGTAAATGTGTCCTGCAATTGTTATCAACGAACGGTGTGCTGCTGGAACAGAGCGCCTACACTCTAACACATAGTACCAACATTTGGGAGTGGTTGCGGCGTTGTACATCGTGGTCTATAGGGACGTATGTGCGCCATGCGTCACACGCGAATGGTGGCACAGCTTGGATTACCCGTGGGCCAGCTTAATAATGTACGCCAAATAGTGAAAATAGTCATAGACACAAACGAGGCATAACACACGCATTCGTTTTTAACTTTCAGAGATTTCCCCGGGTAACGATTCGTGTCCAGTAACCCCGCAGGCACCCGGAAGAATGAGCTCCCAAGCAACGGCGCGTTCCACTCCAAAGGTGCGTTAATACAATACTATCTACTAAGAGGGATGCTTGTTTTATACGTAAATTGTTTGTTTAAAATACGTTTGTAATACATTGTCCAGAAACCGTTTGCCCAGAAACCAGAGAGAACATATGCTGTGTCCACTAAATCTTGTAAGGGAGAGCACTAAATATTTCGGTTAAAATGCCTTTGGCCCCTTATGAACAATAGTCCAAAGTTGCTCACTTTAAATGACCACATACGACAACTACACCGTGATGATATGGCATAGCACGAACCAGGTAAGGCTACCTTTAAAACGTGCGTGGTCTTAATTGTCCCCGATGAATAAATAATCCGAGGTTATCTATTCTAGAGAGTTATGCACCATGATGACTCTGTTATTTACGTAGCATTGAGACTAAATTAAACAATGCGTTTCAGTTTAGGCTACGTGTCATACACACACATAAAAGGGAAGTACTGTAATTAGATTTGTCGACTAATCGCCGGAATAGCATGGATATCTTCGGTCGATATGCGGCACAAAGTTTTCACGAGACTGAAGTTTTCTTCAGTAGCAAGTGGTGGCCGGGGCAGACAGCTCGAGACCACTTACCCCCAGGGACCTCTGGCCGGAAGGCAAGCCACCGAATGTGTGTTTCGTGTATTCGCCTTCGATGTTCTTTGCCCATTTGTTACGGGACCCCTTTCACCCCCTTCCGTCGGCTCCTCTGCCTCCAGGCGAGGCCCCTTTGGCTCTCCCTCATTAGTTGATCTTGCGTACGTTTGGCGGTTGGTTGCCGCCGTGGCTGTAACCTCTATGCCGCCATGTTCGCCCGTCCCGCCTTTGCCATTGTGAGTTTCCATTCCCACAATAACCCTACATACAGTACGTCTCGTCCTCTTGTTCCTCTTTTCCCCTTGCTTTCGTCTTCTTAGTCTTCTTTTTCTACTTCTTCTTACGTTGTACGATTTTCTCTTTTATCCACCTTAACCCGAAACTCCTGTATTTGGCCGGTTGGTCTGTCTGCCTGGCTGGATGTCGGCTTCGAACCGACTGGCCGAAAGGGAACTGGCTAACCCGATTCGGCAGTACGCTGTGTCCTCTACAGGGTGCTGCCCACATAACACGAGGGCGCACGCACACGTGCACAGACATACGCGCATCGCAGCTAGATACCATAGCCATCGTCATCATCATGATCACTACCGTCCCCCCCGAATTCGCCTTCGTTCCTGTCTTTGCCTTTCGTTTCCCTATGAGTCGTGCGAGCTTGTGGGTGGGCGGACAGACGGACGAGCATGCTAGTGGGAGGCGGCCGAGTGGGGTGTATATGGAAACCTATGCGAAGTTCAAGCAAACGTCTTGTCCTTCTCTTTCGGTGTGCCCTTCTCGAAGACTCTCTTCGAGCGGGAGGGAGGGAGGGCGGGGTTGGCGTCGTGGCCCTCGTCGTCAGGACATCACGTCCTTTTAGGGGGTCAGGCCAGCCGGTTGCCCAACTGGCTGAGAGCGAGCCGCAACGACAACGACGAAACACAGCCAAACCCTTTAGTCTTCTTCGTTCACCCGATAGGCGCCCCTGCTCCGCTGCGACCTCAGTCGCCGCTGGTTGTATGCCTAACCGAACGACAACGGGTCGAAGGGCATACAGATCTTTGCTGACTAGCTTCCATTCTCGTCTTTCCAACCGACAATGTCGACCGTCGTGTTTCCTCTCTCTATTAACTAATGCACTAGAGCCGACACTACTTCTTCTACAACCACTGGTGCAACTGCTACGAGAACTAATGCTGCTACTGTTGCTACTACGGGTAGTACTAGAATTACCTCTTTCTGCGAGGCAGGCAGGCTGGCTGGCTGACCGACCGACCGGCTACGACGACGACGACGACGACGACTGGCCAAACCGTTTCTTTGCTTTCAAAGGCCGACCCGCTCGAGGACACCAGGTTAAAGCAGGAGTTTGCGGACGACTTCGTCGTCTGCCCCTGTTCCTCACCCCCGGCCTGCCAGCCTATGTGTTCTCCACGCGACGCCTTGCCAAGGCTTCGTTTCGTTGTCAAGATGAAAGGCAAAACAGGAATGCCTGCTGCTGCAAAGGTTGCGCAACACTTACATATACATAGCTATGTATGTATTTGTATGTATGAATACATATATATATATATATATATATATATATATATATATATTCATACGCATGCATAGCTATATATACATGTACGATCTCGCAAAGGAATATGCTCTTAGCAAAATGAAAACGTGATGCGTCGGCATATATACATACATATGTACATGCTTACGCAGATATGCATATACGCCGGCCGTATGCCCGTTTACTTGCAGTGGCAGGTCCAGATACAAATGCCTGTATTATGTCGGCTATACACGCACAAACACAGACATCATGGCTAAGTAATCTTTTGGAGATTTTTTGCGCGCCGATTCAGACGACAACGTCCACACGTACATACGCTTGGAACAAAACTAATTTGCTGCTAGAACTTGTAACCCTTTGTTCTTCTTCGCCTGCTTCTTAAAATAATTACTTATTCCCGCAGTTTGGCGTCTGTTCGGTCGTTGTTGTTGTTTTGTTATGTATTGTTGTTTCTCTGTGATGCCTGTCGTTGGTGCCATCCGCTTCTTGGTCCCTGTTCCGCAAAGCAACGAGTGATCTATCCGGTCCTCTGTCGCGTCCTCGGCGCACGGCGTATCCTTGGCCGATTGCTCTTTCTTCGTATATCTCGTTATTTAACCTCCTATAAAGTTAACTGAATAACCGACTGACCTCGGTATCAATCACAACTGCTGGCTTCTCGTTGCACCATCTCGGGCCTTCCTCCCGTTACCACCCGTCTCCGCCGCCTGTTCATGTTACAGCGCGTCATTACTCCATCGCCATCATTAGCTTAGTTACGGTTTTTTCGTCTTTCATTGTTTCATCGTACTAGATAGGAAGACGACGCTCATTCCTCTCTTTTGCTCTCTTTCTCCCGCGCACTCTCGGTTAATCTCGTTCTCTTTTCGCTTCTCCCTTTTTCTCTCTCTATAGCTCTATAGCTCGTTTTTTCCGTCGTTCCTTTTTACCTTTGCCTACCTTTCATGAAGCCAGCCGAAGAGCCTGGCGGGGAAACCAACGATGAGCCCTAGCTCTTTGTTTCAGTGTACGACTCGTACGACGGGTGTCGTACGGTCGCCGCGCTCGGGGCCGCCGCAGCCACGGCGAAAAACACAAAAAGAACGAGCTCTAGCTCTAGTCAGTCGGCCACAAGGTGGGAGAAAAATTACCTCCTTTAGACAGCCCTCCTTAGCGTATGAGCTAGCTTCGCTTGCTCTCTCTCTCTCTCTCGTTATTCTCTGGCTCGTCTTCTCTTCATTTCCCGTTTTCTCTTTCACATCTCTCGTTGCCCTTCTGCCCGCCCATGCTATCATGATTCGGTGTCTCTGGCCGGCCCCTTTCTGCTGTTGGGGAACATCCCTATTTTTCGCTGCCTTCAAGGCTCAACTCGTGCCTGTACCCGCCGTCGTCGTCGTAACCCATAACCCCTCCCGCCGCAGCCGCCGCCACCTTATTTCCTCTACCTATTCTCCCACCCTTGCCATGCCATGATGGTCGCACGTTAATGCCCATCCGCTTTCGGGGCTCCCCGTGGATTCGTTGGATCCGTTCGTCGAGTAGCATGGGCAACCGTACCCACGCCGTTGTTCCACCATCTTCTTTGCCGTTCCCGCGGCCGCCACCAACTGAATCCCGCAACACTGTTGGGCCGGCGGCTTCAGTTGGACTTCACTCTTTTTCCTCACGCCGCCGCTGCAGCCCCGACCAGCCTATTCGCGCTATTCGGTTTCTCTGTCGTCGTCGTCGCTGTCGCTGGACTCGGATTCGCGCGACGCCACTATGTCGTACCGCTGCTACACTTACTTCACATACATACAGACGTACAGACTTGCATACGTACGATAATACATACGTACAACGCAAAAAAGGGGCACCGCCGCCACCCCGAAGGTCCCGTTCTTCGCGTCGCTGTTCCTTGCCCACGCTTCAGCGTCTTGCTGCTAGCGACGTGCAAAAGAAGTAGGAGCAGCAGAAGAAAAGAGAAAGAAAAACGCGAAAAGGAAGAGGACGCGGAAGACGGAGGAGGTGATGGTGGTGGTCGTCGTGCTCGTGGTCGTGGCTCTGCTGGAGGACTCTCTCATTTATTCCAATTTGTGCGCCAGCGATCTCAGCCCGTACGATCTCAGCACCGCTTTCGCGGTCGGTCGGTCGGTTAGGCAGACGGGCGGACCTCGGTCGTATTTCGAATTTCATGCAACCCAAGGCTTTGTCTCTCTCGTTCTCAGTCCTCTCGACCGGCTGCTCTGCGTTAGCTAGCCTGTGCTTTGTGTAGGTCGCCCCCAGTTTGCGCTGACTGTACGATCTCCCGTCAGGTAGACAGACCGACGTACAACGGCGGCGACGGCGGCAGCAGCAGCATTAGTAGCAGCAGCAGCAGCGTCGACGGCATCGGGGGTGACGGAGCCGGAGTGTGAGCTATGGGAAACAAGCGGCGGCGTGGGGTAAAACGGCGCCACGGGCTCCTGCTTGAGCGCACAGCATTTGAAGGGGCAAGGAAAGAGGCGAACAATGAAACATTGAGAAAAAGCATCAGCAACAGCAGCAACATCAACAAGAGCATTCATCAGCATCAACATCGGCGGCGGCGGCAGCAGCAGCAGCAGTCGAGAGTTGACGCCTTGGGACCGTTGCCAGACGGCAACAAAATGCAAGAAAAGAAAAGCCCACAACTTGAAGCCCGGAGAGCCTGCCGGACAAATGCTGACGCCGACAACGACAACAACAACAACAACAACAACAACAACGATGAACGGTTGTTGCAGCAGCTGAAAACAAAGAAAAACAAGAGAAACAGAGGAAGAAGAAGATGGAGCCACCACCACCACGAATTCAGTACAAAACCAGGTAACTGCTGTAGTTGCTGTACGTACGCTGCAGCAGTTAGCCGATGGCGTAAACGATGCAGGTACGTGCAAGAGAATTAAAAGAATAACGCGAGGACGAAAGATAAAGTAAAGGGAGAATCAGAGAAAGGAACCAAAGAGCTGGATGGAGAGCAAGAAACGGGCGTCCTGAATAGATGCTCGCTTGTAGAGGACGAGGGCAACGGGAATACGCATCACATGGAAGGAGTATTACATTGCCACCGAGATCGAGCAAACGAACCCACGTACAAGATTAGCGCCGGCAGTGGCGCAGGCGATAGTTGTAGTAACGGGGCGGAATCGTTCCGAAAGACCGGGATGTTTTCTTCGCCTGTGCCGAGCGACTGAAAAGTGTGGCCGTCGACCGACGAGTTCTGCACAAGAAGCCATATCTTCAAATCTTTAATCCAGCAGGACCGGGAGCCGCTGGGTCGCGAGTTTACACCATGTAACATTTTTGCGGAGAGAGAGGGACGGGTAGAAGCAACGGGGTAGCAACTGCTCATTGTAATAAGCCGAATCGATAGTGTTGTATTGTTGCTGCGGCCGCTACGATTGTCGGCGCTGTTGTTATCGTGTTTACAGCCAAGTCAGCGAGCGTACGCAGTTAGAAGAGGAACAGAGAGGGAAAAACAAAGAAACGGAACAAAACATCACTGCATAACGACACCGCCTCGTCGACCGCTCGGTTTACGCTCGGTTATGTGTCGTGTAGACCACAAAATCGGGCCGAACGCTCTACATACACAAGGGCCACAAGCTGTGTCGGTCGGTCGGTCGGTCGGTCGGGCGATGTCGTTGTTGTGTTCAAACGAGCCCCTAACGATGAGCGAGGTTATCCCAACGACGGTCATGAGGCTGCATTACGATGCACTCACTCATTGGATAGCGTCCGCTAGATCATCTCGGAGCTGGCAAAGAACGGAGTGGCAAATCTCATCATCGTGGCCTCACGTAGGATACTTAGTGTCTTGCGGAGCAAACAGGTAATCCAGCCGGGCGTTAACGGTGGACAACAACCCATGTTCTGCGTTGCTAGTACAACTGAGTCAAGTAGAAGCATCGTTACACAGAGCAGGTGAAGGAAGTAGGTGGTACGCTCTGCTGTAGAGTAATTCTCATCGCGTTCAAAGGCGAGTAATTCACTGCATTAAAATGCACGTCGAGTTGGTAGTTGGCAAGCTTTTGCCTGGCACGTCGCCACGTCGGTCTGCATGATAGCTGCTACATCGGACGCTGCTTAGAAGGCAGTCTGCTTATTGTCTAAAAGTAGATTGCCGCTGATCACTTTCCTCCTGTGTCCTCGCCGGTGTGCTTGTGAGCCGCAAGGGGCATTGAAATTTACATATCTCTGTCTCTCTATTTCTCTCTCTCTTTATATATATATATATATATATATATATATATACAACACACCTGTAACTAAACGCGGGAGTGCATAAAGACTAACTTAACAACTGTGTTGGAATACTTTCTAGAGTACATGCAGTTGTGACCATTACGACGAGTGGACCATTACGATGTACGCCAATTGGTCATAAGCCAGACGAAGCGATTGTTTATGTGCTTAAATGTCAAACACATATTGGCCCGCTGAACTGTCGTCAACGCGTAAAGGTCTTGACACTTTAAAAGGTCTACGGATGAAGCAGCAATATGGCCATCAGTCACGTTTATATAGCCCTTTCGGCGTAGTCTCTAGAAAGACATTTTGCACATCTCCTAATGCACACGTGTGGGGTATTTTATAACTCGGCACCTACACATTGCGTTTACCAAAACCAAGCGAGTTTTTGCAGCGTGCGCCTGAGGGGACATGACGGGGCCCGAGAGAACTACATAATGTTTACCTGTACAGCACAAACAAACTTAAGCACACTCGTTATTATCGATTTCCTACAGGTCTACGTTGGCATGGGCTGGGAGCCAGCTAGCATCTCTCAACATCTGCGCCTGTATACACCGGCTGTATTGCAGACGGTAGTCGGTTCCGATCTGTCTATGTTTTACAACGTTTAGTTACAGAACATACGTTGTCAGAGAAAAACAACAATGTTCGATCCCCAGTACAATTGAACATCGAATAGGTAACATAACCCCATTACATAAGCGGCTGTCTACCCTCGAAACTTGCAAACGCATTATGTACAAATACAATATTAGTATTATACATGTCCATTTTGGTACAGAATCGCCGTGCGTGTGCACACTCGCTATCATTGATCGCCTTCCGGCCGTCTACGGGAGCACTACAGGTCTCCGTTGGCACGGGTCGGCAGCCGGTTGGCGACTGGTGGTTTTCCGCCTTCACGCGGCTGCGGCTACGACGGCGGCGACAGCAATGGCTGCGCGCTCACCAGTTGAGCATACGCAGAGCGCGGCTCCTCACACCCTGAGGAAGGCAATTAGAAGCGCCTAACTGCTGGCTCCACTGTCGCTGTTGCTGCTGCTGCTACTGCGGAGCCGGCAGCGGCGTCTTTCAAGGCAAACGCACGAACAAACGAAGGCAAAGAAGCGAGGCAGCTCCTCCAGGCAGGAGCTGCTTTCAGACGGGAGCCATTTAAGGCCACCCATTTCGCCCTCGCAACTTTTCCCCTCCCTCGATTCGCTCTCCGCAGGCCCTCTCTTGCGCTCGGTAGGTAGCTCACTTGCTTACATTCTCGTTTGCTCGTTGGCACGGATAGCTTTGTCGGTTGGGCCTTTGGGCCTTTCAGACAGGCCCGCGGAGCGGAGTAGGCCGCCCTGGCCCCCGCCGACTTCTCGTTTAGGCAGCAGTGGCAGTAGCGGGGCGGCAGCAGCGGCGGCCCCCGAGGGCCTCAGGCCCATAGCCGCGTCCTGATTCACGCCTTTTAAGGCCTATCGCTGCTTCTAAGCGCCCACCGCCGCCGCCGTGGGCTTTCCGCCGTTGGCTACACGCCTATCTATCTATCCATCCGGCCCCCGGCGGAGCTCGGCCGCCGGTGGGCCAACACCCACCCGTTCACCGCCTGTCCGCCTATCCGTCCGTCCGCTCGCCCGCCCGCATAAAGCTCGCTCGCTCGCTCGCTTGCTGAGCCGTAACTTAAGATTAATATGATGATCTACTTCTGCCAGCGCTACTGGCATACCACTGCTGCTACTACTACTCTGTACTACTACGACGACTACTGCTACAACAACTCGCTACGCGAATTGTTCAACATTGCGCTCAAGTCATCATCACGAGGTCTCCGTGGGGACGTGCCGTCTACCTCAACGCATGTCACTTCTACGTGCATTTATAAACTCTAAACGCTATATATATATATTTTTTTTTATATATAAATATATATACGTGTATATATATATATAGTATAAATATATATATATATATATATATATATATATATATGCATATATATATATATATATATACATATAGGCATGTACCCACGCAGTCTATTCATAGATATCAAAACAGTAATCTGGCATGAGATTATGGTTTTCATCTTCATAGTTTGTGATCCTCATAGACTGTGCAGAATGCCATACGATATACGTACTCATACTTAAAAACACTCAAATTCATAAGAGTGTAATAGTATGTCGTACATTCCTGTTTTGAAGAGAATAACTTGAACTTCTTCAGGGAAAAGTGTTTTTTTTGTCAACAGAATGGGTGCCAAAAATAGTAATTTCACTCTCAATATACTAAAAATGGTAATTTCACTTTCACTCATATTTTTTTTTTTAAGAGTGAGAGTGGTATTACTATTTTTTTTGGTATAGCGATGTGGCTATAACAAAATCTAAACAAAACGGATATTATCTCACGAATTGTACGGTTGCGAGATAACGAAATGGTGGATTGATTCGGTGGCTAATCTTTCGCGTTCACTAAATGAAAATTTAGCAATTACACTCGTATAACAAACATATTTAAACATCTCTAATGGTTTGATTGTATGGTATGCACGCAGCAAGCTGCCAGACGTATCGGCGGTCTTTGCACTTTTTCGCCTGGTGGGACGGTCGCAGAAGTGTTCATCATTGTATATAATATATTATAATTATGTACCATTTTGAAATGCAATGTTATTGCAAAATAAACAATAGGTATGTGTGTATGGTTATGATACGATTACCATTGACCGTTTTCTCGCGCTCCTCGATATCGAACTCTCACAGGGCTCCACGTTAGCAGAGACGGGACGACGGTATCTGCCGCCAGATCTTCCGTACACTAGCCGTTAACACGTCGTCCTTCTATCCGGGAGGAAACGGAAACATCGAAAGGATATGTAGTAATCATATCACATATCGAATATATGTACGTATACAAAACGCATGCATATATTACGTTTCAGGTGTCATTTCATTTTATTTTTTAAATGTACTAAAAGGATTTGCAATTGTAACGTTATTATTATTATTGTTAGTATTATCCTGGCAGCTCCATTTGTGTGAAAGTCTGTGGTTTTAGCTTGTTAAATTTTAGAATGTATATATATATACACTTAAAGTAATGGCACTATCTCAATTCGATTATTTTACGTGTTTAATACAATGCTTTGACCAATGCTCAGCGTCAAGAAGTCACGAGTCACGATATATATATATATATATTTAAATTAAAGAGAGATGGAGAGAGAACTAGATAGATAGAGAAAGGAATAATTGCCGAAAGGAAGAGAGAATGCCAACGTGAGCCAGTCCGGTTTGCAAGATAGCCATCCAAGACTGCTGCTGCTACAGATAATCATAGTGATATATCTGCCTGGCTGGATGCTACAGCAACAATAACAACAACAACAACAACAATGACAACAACAACAACAACAACAACCGAGTCCTAACTGACTAAAGAAGGAGCTGGCCACGCAAAACACCCCGCGCAGTCCTGATGGTGGTAATCTTGTCGCCGCGGCCGCCGCCGCTGCTGCTTCTGCTCTTACAACTGATCTACACAGCCGTAGTATAAGGAGATGTAAGGAGAGAAAGAGGAAACTGGAGATAAAGAGAGACAAACATAGAGAGACATTGGTGGAGATTGAGAACGCGCGCGCGAGAGTGCGAAACAGCGCAGCAGCGGTTTGCCGTTGTTTGTTGTTGTTGTTGTTGTCGTCGTCGTCGTTGCCGTCGTCGGGATACAGGAGGTATGTCTATGCGGCAATATTCAAAACTACTCAAACATCCGCTAGGTAGGTATGCAGTTATGTAGGTAGGAAGATCAGTTAGGTAGGTAGGAAGGATCACATGCAGCAGCAGCAGCATTCGCAGTCCGCCCGCCCACTGGCGATCGGACCCCGGGAAAAGCGAACCGCTACAGCTTCGGACCAATCTCTGACCGGTTAGCCGCTGGTGTCGTTGTTCCTGCTGCTGCAATGATGATAATGATGATGATGATACTGAAAATGATGATGATGATGTAATGATGATGATACTGATGATGGAGCTGATGATGGTGGTGATGCTGATCATGACGACGATAACGACGAGAACAACAACAATGACAACAACAATGACAACAACAAAACGAAAGCAACAACAACACAACAACAACCACAACGCCAATGGGTCGTGAGTTTCCCAAAAAATTGTCACCCACCACCCGGCCGGCCTGATCGGCTCGTCCATTCGTTGAATGAGCGAGCGAGCGGATGACTGACTGACTGACTACAGAAGCGGCCTTCATTGGTTCAACGGGCGACGGCGGTTGTCGCGATGAGGCCGACGAGCGCCCTCTTCTTCCGCATTCTCTGGCTGAATTCGCGTAAGGGAACTGGGATCAAAACCCATCGATCGATAGTGGTGACGACGACGGCAATTGCAGCAACAACAACAACGGCCGTTCTAACAGCATCAGCAGCAACGGTATCGACGACGACGACACCAAGAACCACCGCCTCTACCTCTGAAGTCCTGTCAGACTTCATCAAATCAACGTGACTTTTGAATTTTCATATTCGGGGGGGGGTGTACGAATATCTGTTCTACACCCTTCTCTCCTTCTTCCGCGTTCTCCTCCTGCTGCTTCTCCACCGCCACCACCCCCGTCCACGATCATCACCCCCGTCCACCACCATCACCCCCGTCCACGATCACCACCCCCATCCACAGCGCTGTTGGCGACCCGCGCCGGCCGGCGCTGGTCGCCGGACTCCCCCTCGAGGTCCGTCGTTGCATCGTTGCACTCGATCTAAGCTCTAAGGAGGAAGAAGCCGGCCACCCGTCCACCACCCGCACGCGAATGCATGAAGCAGGAACCAGGAAGCGACCAGACAGATCCAAGGCATCAATTGGGAGATCGTTGCCGTGTTATCCTGGCGTTGTCGTTGTTCCTTGTCGTTCCTGTTGCCGTCGTCGTATTCGTCGTCGTCACCACCTAACTGATATCGCGTCTGACGATGATGACGACGACGAGGCGAGCGATTGGTCAAATTTAGAATGTCGTTGTTGCTACTGGTGGTGGTGATATTGCTGCTACTTCAGCGAGCGTAGGTAGGCGCCTTCGGGCCGAGTCGACAGATCCAGCCTTCCTTCGTCGAGGGTGACGGATCTGAATCGAGCCCTTCGTGATGTATTTGAAGCTATTTGAGTGTGACGCTCTTTGATACGCTACTACTACGACTTCGACTACTTCTAGTACTACAGTTACTATGAGTACTACAGTTACAACTGCAACAGTTACTACAACGACAACAACAACGACAGCAGCAGCAGCAACAACAACTTCTTCTACGATAACTATCCACCCTCGTACATATGACCTTCACACCAGCACCTCGGCCACCGCGTCCGCCAATATACTCGTATAAAGTAGTACCTCATCGAAGGCGATGACCGCTGCTGGGATCTGAGCTCGCACGCACGCCGGCACGCCTGCCCGTCTGGTCTTGGCGCTCATCACAAGTCTGAGGTGCACCCACCTCAGCCTCCTTCCCCCATCTCGTTTGCTCGTCGGCTACTGTCGGCCGCCTCATCAAATCTCCTGTTCAGGAAGCTGCGTCCTCGCTAGCTACTTCAGCTGATGGAAACAAAACAACGAAAAAATCGAACATCAATCCATACAAGATCGTATACAATACATACGATCTATATGTCTGTCTGTCTATCTATCTATCTATGTATCCACTTATCTATTTATTTCTCTTTATTTTGCTCTTTATTGAAAACGACATGAAAATGACACGACGTCATTTCTTCAACATCGTCGTCGGCGGCGGCGTCATTGTCTTCATCATTGTCATAAAACCGCTCGTTTAGAACGTCTGCAGCGAACATCGCGCTGGTCACCCATCTTCGTCTGTGGTGGTGTCCGGTTGCCGTTGTCTTCCGTTGCGTCGTGCAACCAAGATCTGATTGATATTACGTGGTATTACGTGGCCGGTTAAACATACACACACATAGGAAATATAATGAGCTGGGCCGCCGCTATCACTTTTGTACGACTAGTAATTACACTAACAACCCGTTTTGTATTTGTGCGACAGCGGAGGATTAAGGATACGGCTTCATCACGAGCTGGATTGTGGAAAATCTTCATTATTTCTTGCCGCTTTATTAATTATATATATATATATATATATATATATATATATATATATAGGGTAGCTCAGCAGAACCGCAAGACGAAAAGTACAAGTCTTTGAATTTTGCCGCCAGAACGAAACTACCAAGGTCTTCCGGTTGTTTTGTTTAGAAGCGCTCAGCGGGAGTAACTATGACTCTCTTACCGGCCTTGGTCCGCTGGTGCGTGACTGCCACGCGCTGCGGGGACCTTCACTGGCCCACTTGTAAGTTAGTCAGACGGTACAAACTCCCGAAACCGACACTCCCGTGTTTTAAGAACTAACCGGGGGGCAAGGCATACGATAGATTTGGGTGTCAACGAATTCATATTGTCATCCTGTCGTGGCCCATTCGAGGGCTGTTAAGGCTACTGCCAATACGGGGGGCTTGTGCTGCATAGAAGCCCCCCGGGCTGGACGGTTAACGCCCCGAGTGACACTCGGTGGTACCGTCCGGGACGCCTGCTGCCTTGGCTTAATAGGCAAAATGAGTGAGAAGTGGCCACACGAACGCAGACCACCGGTCGAGAGGGCCTTCTGGCCCCGTATTTTACGGGGAACCCCTGCTCTGGAGTGGTCCGACGTCCTTCGGGGGGAAGGTATATTCCGGGGTGTAACGCGGAATCGCGAGGTGAATGCGTCTAATCGGTACGGTGGAGTAGTGTGGTACCCCCATTCCGAACCTCGATAGGGGGGAGGGTGGGGGATTTGCTGGCCTGTCAATTCGGGCTGGTGGGCACTCCCGTTCGGGTCCGCGCGTATTAAATCGCGGTTAAAGGGCGGGAGTGTAAGTATTTCTCTCTTTTGCTAGAAGCGCTCATTAGAAAGCTACGCAAAGGCTGGTTTCGCGTCAATTGGTGGCGGCGTTTGTTTCAGTTTGGTTCATCGAAGAATACGAAGTTCGGTGACTTTGAAAAAGGCAAAAATGGAGGAGCAACAAATCTGCATCAAATTTTGCGGATGTAACAAAATAATACGTTCTAAAGTATTGTAAATATTATGAAACAGTTCGTCAAATTCCAACTGCGTATGGTAATCAAGCAGTCCGAAAACACTGTGTATACGTGATGCCGTCGATTTCAGGACGGATATGAAGATGACCTTCGGGAAAGCCTTCGTCAATAAGAGAAGAAGATGTTGCAAAGTTCGTGATACCTTAGAGTAACACTCGGCAAAATACTCTCTGGGGCTTCCCTAATAGTAATTGTTGGGGAATTTGAGATATATCGTGGACCAGTTGTAACAGTTTTGACCGATATTTTATGCATCAGAGGATTGGCAGCGAAGTTCGTTCTAAAACGGTTTAACTTCCAGCAAATAAACGCCCGTCGGTAAATGTCCGAATTGAACCCTTAGGTGTTAGCAGAAGACCATGAATTGCTTTAGATAGTGATTATAGGAGACGAGTCATAGGTGTATGGTTACGACATCGAAACCAAAGCTCAATCCTCCCAGGGGACTTTAAACTTTACGATTCACCCTCGTATATATATATAGCTTGTATCAAATATGCGTCTAGTAAGCAACTGTGTTTATACCCCAGCCAGCTTAGTATGTATAATTTAAGATCTTTACTGATCTAATTAACGTGAATGACTGTCGTTATTTGCAGAACTTATATTTCTACTACACCTTTAAATTCGTGACCCGCCGGGATAGGAAACATTATATCGCAGGAGTAGCATAATTATAATATCTCTCTTACATTAAGCCTAAAAACGTTTCTAAATAAGACCGCTGTATAGTACGGCTTAGTACAAATATTTACCCTACCTCAATTAAATGCGGATAATATTAAAAATGCAAATAAAGGAAACATCGCTCGGAACTCTTACTGAAAACTTGTCGAGGCGCCCTACGTATAGATGGCTAAAGCCCCTACAAATATGAACGCGCTGCGCCTATTGGATTCCAGCCTGAGCCCAGTCGACAACACAGGTTTAGCCTTATGCTGGACGGGTCTCAATGATTTTTAAGTGCGTTTTATTTACAAATTTGGTTAAGCCTATTCAAACCAAGCGCTGCTCTCAAAGGTCATTGCCTATGGGGCCTGTGTACACATGTAGACTCGTCTCCGTTTTCCGGCAAGCGCGAGGCAACACGAATAAACAAACCCTCACAAAACCAGCTGCCGCCGTTTATGCTGTTAAAACGGCTGTACTTTGTGAGTGTAGGTTGGGGTGCTTTTTGAGCAAGTCGACAATTAATTGACGCACAATGCGCTTGAAACATTTCGCCCGTTATACGGCAATGCACAATACTACTTCGCTCTTCCTCTTTTGCCACTGTCGACGTGTCGGCGCTACCTGCATCGATTTTTTTAGAAATACCAAACTTTGTGACGGAGCAGACGGGAGTGTGTTAAACGTATGCACACATATGTCTTCTACACAAACGCGGGTGGCATCTCTTACATAGAGACAGAAAAAAAGTAAAACCACAGATTCTGAGACCAATGTCGCAGTCACCAAAACAACAACAACAACAACATCGTCTTCGCCAGGATTAGTCAGAATAACGGTAACGGCCAGCAGCGTTGATCATGTTGATCAAAGCAGGTAGACAGGCAGAGAATAAGAATTGTATTTGTTCCTAATCGCGGCTCTATGCTAGCAGCTGGACCGAATGGTAGAACCATCTTGGCCGTTTCCCTCCCAGGCGTAACTATATCAGTAGACTCTGTCTCTATCTCTCTCTTTTGCTATCTTTCGTACTACTGGTATCACGCTCGCTATCACTGACGACGGCAACAACAACATAAACAACAACCACAACAACAGCAACAACAGCAGCAGCAGTAACAACTACAACAGCAGCAACAACTACAATAACAGCAGCAGATACAACAACAACACCACCACCAGAGGCGGTTTCTCTCCTCCCGCTGGTACGAGATCGCACCTTCGGCGATCAGCGATAAAGTGTGGCTAAAGTCCTTCCATGCAGAAAAGTTAGTTATTTCGGTAGGTAGGTAGGTAAGTAATCTAGGAGGAGAACGAGGCAGGCGACTTGAAACGTCTCACTATCTCTTGGTCACTCTTCATTGACGGTGATGATGGCTCAAGATCGTCCCTTCGGTTCGTGCCGTTGTTCCGTTTGCCGACGGGATCGGAATCCGACGCGCTCTCACTCACGACGATTTACCTGCGACAGTTCCGCACCAATTTTCACGATCTCCCCCTCTCTTTCATTGTCTCCTGCTACCACTTGCTTTCACCACATCTTTAATCATTGTCGCCTTTTCTTTTCATCTGTCTGCATGTTGTTGTGGTTGTTGTTGTTGTTGTTGTTGTTGTTGTAGTTGTTGTTGTGGTTGTTGTTGTTGTTGTTGTTGTTGTTGTCGTCGCCGTCGTCACCGCCGACGCCTTCTTATACATTTCTTCCACCTTCACCTCGTCTTGTTTTTCTTCTGCTCTTTAATCTTCGTCTTCTGTTTCTATTTGGGTTTGGAGGGGGGAAGTTGGGGTGGTAGCGAATGCTTTTTGTCTTTTCTGACTTTGGGCCCCTTCGACAGCGTCCACTCGCCGCCGCCGCCGCCGCATTCCGTAATCGTCATCAGGCCCACAACGTCGACTGCTTCCACTACGATCGACTACACCTACCTTTCTTACTACGCTCCTATTGCTACTACTACTACAACCTAGTTTGATAGTACGATATGTGTAGGCGCTCCTCCGCCCTTGGGCTGGGCTGGACTGGACTGGACCCGACCGACCACCTCGTCTTCGTTTAGTCGAAACACAACAACAACAGCGGTGAGGGTTTGTCGTGAACTAAAGAAAAAAACAGGAAAAAAATCGACGACTATGAAGATGACAGCGATGACCCACGACGATGATGATGATGATGTTGTTGCTGTTGCTGCTGCTGATGTTGTGCTTGCTATAGCCGTGGCTGTTGTTGTTGTTGTCGTCGTCGTCGTTGTTGGTGGTGGGGGTGGTGCTGGTGTTGTTGTTGTCGTTGCTTCTGTAATTGTTGTTGTTGTCGTTTTTGTTGTTGTTGTTGTTGTTGTTGTTGTTGTTGTTGCTCTGAATGGCCAACAAGAAACGCTGTGGTTGCAATTTTTAAATCGTCCATTCGAGACCGACGGAAAGAGAGAGAGAGAGAGAGAAGTAGGAAGAAGAGAGATAGATTGAGTGGACTGGCGACACCAGCTGTGCCTTCTCGCTCTTGAGTGAGAACGGAGGCCGCGGCGCGACCATTTGCGTGCTGGCCAGTGGCGTCGTCGTCGTCGTCGTCGTTGTTGTTGTTGTTGTTGTTGTTGTTGCTGCTATTGTCGATGTTGTCGTTGTCGTCGATGCTATCGTTCTAGGTGGCTCATTGTAGCACTCCTCTCTGAGATGAGATGACATAACAGCCGTCTTCGGTTGACAGCAACTTACAATCATCTAGTTGAAAAAGGCGCCAATGCTGGTCGCTGGAGCAGGCAGACACACACACACCCAGACAGACAGCAGTGATGACGGCGGCTCTTTCTACTGCTTCTGCTGCTGCTGATGCTACCGCCGCCGCTGAGTCAATGGATTCAGCGCAGTGGGATGAGGAAGTTCTTGATCCTAGAGGACATTGACCACCTCGCCGCGGCCACTCGCTTCGAGTCGCCTGCCCGTCCGCTGTATGTGATCGCGATATATATATATATATATATATATGTGTGTATGCTGGTATCAAAAAAAATATAAGCATATTTTTTTTATATATGTATGTATATATATATATATATATATATATATATATATATATATATATATATATATATATATATATATATATATATATTGATACCAGCATAAATGGCGCAGTAGGGGCGAGAAGTCGATGAAAAATGATTACAGGCTACGTAACAACAAAAACAACAACAACAATAATAATGATAACGTAGATAGTACTACACGGGCCAGCATCGTAGACTTTACATAGCAAAAACAGCAGCGGAACGACAGCTACCAGCAGCAGCAGCAGCAGCAACAACAACAGAAACGAAAGCTTTAACGTGAGTGTCCGGCGTTGATCGGTTGAGACGGGTGGACAACGTGGACGATGGACGATTATGACTGTGTTTGTGCGGATCGCGAGAGATACACGTTAGGGAAAGCAATGCATTGTCGCAGGCTCGGTGACCTAGTGATGCAGTGAGTGACTGAGTGAAAGGGTAAGTGACAGTGGTGTCCTAAAACAACCATTGAGCCCACCCCGGGTACTACAACGCTTGCCGCTATCGCTACTGCTTAGAAAAAAGCAAACATATATGTACCTTTTTCCCGGTTTTTGTTTTGGTTGAATACTTCGACACGGTGCAACCACAGTGGCCCTTGCCCACTACCTCTGTGAGAGGTTGTTAAGGTGAGCTTCTTTGCTTCCACAATGTCGGCTTAATGCGGCCTCGGCCCATTGCCTCCTTGGGTGTCAATTAGGAGCTCTTGGGGGACGAAATAGACTGGTTCCCATTACCATTTTTTTTGCCGGCGGAAGGTATCCCTCGTTCGGACAACTTAAGGGGTCTGTTGTAAAGCCAGTGTGCACTGCAATCTCGTTGTGTCCCAAACGTCGCCAACCATACGAAGTTGTGCGTGCAACGGAATTCGGAGAAATTTAAATGTAATTTGTTCTGTTCGGCGAACATAAACGCGTAGCCAGGGCAAGAAATCTCAATACGGCCGATACACGGTCGCGTCCCCGTTTTATACTAAAGCGCGGTCACTTTCAAGGAGAACTAACGTTAATTCATTTGTCGTTTTTAAAAGGCCAGCGGAGTACTAAATGCAGGGCACCCTCGCTGAGCATAACGCACAAGCGATGGCGGGAGAGCTTCAACTTGGCAGAGAGATAAATTTGCGGGCTGCCTGATAGTTGGCCCAGGCATTATTTGGGAGCAAGAAAATAACCGTATCGACTGTCTCGTGCATCGATGATACGACCGCCGACTCGATGATAACTACAATTCACAGGAGTCCAAAGCATTTGTTTAAAACTGAAATCAGGACCATGCGCTTACTCCTGGGGGCGTAGCTTGAAGTTCCGGAGTGACACTCGTGTATCTGCCGAAAAACTGTTGAATTGTTGCAAAAATGCTTGCCTTTCCGCAGCATTGCACCCTGCCTTGGGGCGGCTCTGTGAGGCCGCTCGAGCGAAGAAGGAATATGCTTCTGTGTACTCTCTTAAAAGACAAGTGCTTGGTTATCGCCGATAGTCTTTCTTTAAGACTTTAGTCTAGAACACGTGCGATTTCCTCCTGCAGTTGCTTTCAGTTACGGCGCGGTAACACAGAAGAGCTCTGTCAAAGTAATTGATAAGAGCATTGTCTAGACTAGAAGAACTTTTTCGGGCAGACCCTCAGCCATGATTTAACGTCCACGGGACTGCTTTTCGCATTGCTTCATAGACGGACCTCAAGAAATACAAATATGCAACGGTGGAGTTCGAACCCGCGCACCTATGTGCCTCCTCTGGTCGCGAGTGCCAGGCGAATGCACCACGCCACCGGGCCGATGAAGAAAGACAAGAAGAAATTTATTTTAAGCCTACGGAAGTTCAGAGAGCATCGTGCGTCCTCAACCGCCACCTCTCTTCAAGTCTTCCACAACAAAGCCCATAAGCGCCACACATTTAAAGTAGACCCAAGTGAACCCACTAGCTCCATTACACCATGGCAAGGCAAAACCGGCCTGACAGCCTGCGTTAATCCTTTAGGTCCTATACTCGAATCCCAACGAGATAGTGCAGTGAAATCCCAACAGTAGCGGTTAGTAGTTCAACGTGATGGTTCTCAAGGCATTGAACGCGTAGCTTTACCAGCTCTGCGAACAAAATCTAGCGGACAAAATCTGAAGAACTCCTAAGTGGCGCGAATTGCTGCCCATATGCCGCTATTTAGGGACAGCAATTCGCGCCACTAGATATACTGGTGTTAGATATACTGTGTTAGATATACCTGTTAGATATACCACTAGATATACTGTGGACTACTACTAGGACAACAACAGCGAAGACGACGATTTGGTGCTACGGTGACCACCAGAGTAGTCACCAGGTCAAGCCGTAGAGCCTTTGGTTGGTCCGTAGGCCGGCCGCTAGAGGCTTGCTCAGGCCAGCTCACAGACAATTAAACGGACGACCGGACGAATAGGCAGGCCGGTGGGCGGCCGGAAATGGCCCTGAGAGTGCCAGGCCCGGGGCTGCCGGCCCCAGCCACCGAGGAACGCCGAGGCAGCCCCTGGCCGGATGGTTCGGTGGCTCGCGCGCTAATTACCACCAATGAGTTGTAGCAGCAACAGCATCAGCAGCAGCAGAAGAACGGGGATTACCGTTGCCACGGGTCGTGGCTCGGGCGACTTTGGCTGGATGACGACGACGACGAACCACTGTGGCCACCCGATGATGTCAATCGGTTTATCTCGCTGGCGAACGGACCGACGGATGGGCGAATGGACGAACGCGGAAGGACGCATAAGTAGACGCATATATGAGGGAACGACAACGCTGACGTTCACAACGACAACAGCAACAACATCAACATCAGCCCCGCTTACGCGAGCGTCAATAACGAGTGACGTCCGCCAGCAGACGACGCTTGGGTGTCCGCTTGTCTGCAGCAGTATAATTACGGTGATGGTGACGACGATGATTATGGTGGTAGTGGTGGTGATGATGATGAGAACGATGATTTAGCTTGCTGGTTTGCTGGTATGATTGTTGTTCGTGCTATCGATCTCAATGGGCGATGCCCGAGCGGCCAGAGGAATCCTGTCGTCGAAATTGTCATTGTCTGCGAAAGTGCTGCTGTAAAGCTGCCCCCGTTATCGTGACACGTCATACTGCTGCAGGGTGGTGGCAACATAATGGCAATCATAACAGCGGCAGCAGCAGCAGCAAATATTGTCATATGTGACCGCCGGACGCACAATGACAGGACGTCTCTGTGCGCGCCAGGACGATGACTGGTGCGATGTTGTAGCACCTCAGTCAGCTGCCCAACGGCGGGTGTCGTTGCGGCTGCTGCTGCAATAAATCCCGTTTCACTCACGGTCCCAATTCCCTGCATCCCAGCAGCTTCGGCAGTAGCAGGTATTCGCCGCAGAACCGTAATCCGGCCTAATGTGGTGGCAGACAGCAAATTATAATAATAATAATAATAATAATAATAATAATAATAATAATAATAATAATAATCATCATAATAATAGACGTGTAGTGCGTGTGTGTGTGTGTGGCAACAATTGTAGTTACTGTAGACTCACATCACTACCGGCGCCCTATATGCCATACCTTTCATAGTTGGTGGTGGCAAATCATTACGTACCTGCCAACCAGGGTCTAGAACAACAGGCAACCACAAAAACAATAGCAATAACGACAACAAAAGCAGCAGCAGCAAAAAGCAACAACAACAACATCAGCAACAGCACGACCAGCAACAACGACAACAACAATAGCAACAACCGCAGTGGTGGTATAACCACCAGAGATGCGGTGTGGCACTTAACTACACCTATCTACCCGCGGAGCGGCCGGGCAAACGGTTGAAACGCTTTCCGCGGAACGCCAACGTTACAATTATAGCCACCGCCACTGTCTGTGGTTGTGCATTTCCTTTCTCATTGACTGGTCCCTATTGACTGATGTGGCGCGCGATGTGGCTGATAATAGATACACAGATAGGGTTGCGAACATTGCCCCCACCCCGTCGGAACAATGTGTGTGAACCATGTGTTTATGCCCAACATTGCGTGCACACACGTAGATTACAGGTGATGTCCACAACCACGTAGTAGTTGTGTAGTATCTCATCTGCTGCCTGTGTCTGTATTTTGCTCCGTTCCGTTTCATAGATATATATATATATATATATATACGGCCATTCGAACTGCGGTTGCTTGTCATCATCACGATTCCCGCGTCACCACGACCCGCCTAACTATGATGGCGTTGACGTCTGCCTTGATGTTTCTTCACTCGAAGCTGGGAAGTCGATTTCGTCACTTGCCTAACGTTCGTTCGCTCAATTGCCGTGACGGACAAAAGCGCGTTAGATAGTATAAGCTCGCTGCGTTTGGACACGTTGGTTGGAAAAACTTCGATCAAGAAGCCGCCTACCTACACTATTAGGTGTGCCGTTAACTTTGACTACTTCTACGACAACAACCAAGTGATACACTGCTATTTTGATACTAGCTACGAGGGTTACTGTTTCTACGAGATAGATTATACGGTTAGTCAGTCGAGTTAACCGGTGGCGTGGTGGGTGCATTCGCCTGCGCCTCGCGACCTGAGGAGACACATAGGAGGTGCGCGGGTTCGAGCCCCACCGTTGCACCGATTTGTATTTATGAGGCATGTCCGTCTATGAACAGCACTGCGAAAAGCAGTCCCGTGGGCGTTTAACGTTGGCTGAAGGTCAGCCAGACAAGTTAGTTTAGACGGTTAACGGTAGCCGCCGCCGCAACAGCAGTAGCAGAAACATTAACGTTGCAAAGAAGGGACCTGCGTTTCTCTTTACGCCGCACTACGCCAACGGCATGTCTTAAGGCAACGGACACGCAAGGCAGCTCGAATTATCTCGCATGTCAGACGCAAGTTTACAAGGCGGCAAGGCGGTTGTTGTTGTGGTTGTTGGTGTTGTGTTGACCTAATCGATGATCTAAATCGGCTGCCTAGCTCCGCGCTTTCATTCCGTTTTCCATTCAACGAACTCGAAAACTCTTCCTTGTGCCCCCTGCCAGGCACGGGGTCGTGTGGCCATCGATAGATAGAGTCCCAGCAACCAGGAAAGCAATGAATTGTTATTCAAGCCTCTGCCTTTGCTTTACAACAGTACAGACAATAGTGCTTGCAATCATTATTAACTTCATCAACAACAACAACAACAACAACATGAACACCATAAGTAATGACCAAACCTGTTATTAACTTTGACTGGTTGTGACCGACAAGTTTTTCTCCATTCTGCACCCGCCTCCCTCCACTATTGTTCTATATAGGTCAGCGTCTACTATTTGGACGTTGCAAGTTTTTTTAAAGTATTCTCGCTGATCTTGTTGTAAATGTTGTTGCTGCTATTTTTACTGCTGTTACTGCAGCCGATGCCCTGTTGTTTCTGATATTGTTGCTTGTTGTGTTTGCTATTGTTATTGCTGGTCCTGCTCCTGTTACCGCTGCTGCTGCTGCTGATCTGGTGATCTTTGCTGTTTGTTTTCTGTCTTTTGTCATTCAGGTTGTTGCTAATGCTGTTGCTGCTGCCGCAGCTGATGTTCTTCTGGTCGTCTTTCTGTCATCATCGTTGTCATCTTCATTCTTTTCACGTTTTTTGACCGAATCCAAATTGTTTTTCGTTGTTTGCCTCTCGTGTTCTTTTGTTCGCTGTCAAGTCTCCGTTCTTGTTGTTGTGGCTCGTGTTTTAGGTTTGTCATTGTTGTTGAGGCTATTATTGTTGTTGTTGCTGCTGCTGCTGCTGCCGCTGTTGCTGCTGTTGTCATTTCCACCCTCAACGTGTGTCGTTTCTCATACTCATTATGGCCCCAGGGCTCTCGGCCCTCCTGCGATCTCGGACTTTGTTCTGTCTGATGCCGTAAATGTAAACGGACAACAACCACGTTTACTATTACTATTACTACTACTAACACGACTACGTATTAGGTTGCCTCACCTTGGCTGCCGAAGTTGCTCTTGTATCTGTCATCTATTTTCCGCTGCTTTTTCGTCTCCATATGTCTCTCTTTCGTCTTCTGCCACTCTCTCTGCACATATGCTGTGTTCTCTCTCCCGCCCTCTCCCACGGCACTCCCCGGGTCGCTTTACCCACCTACCCCCTTCTTGGTCCCGGTATTGGTCTTCGTTCGTCAAAGTCAATCTGTTTGTTGCAGCAAGTTAAAGGGCAGCCGCAAGATTCTATCAGTCATACGCATCTTCTCCTTCTTTTTCTTCTCGATCCGCCTATTGTTGTTATTCCTGCGATTATGATGACCACGATGACGCGAATGACGATAATTCATTATTATTATTATTATTATTATTATTATTATTATTATTATTGCCACTATTATTACTCTAAGCAGAACTTGTGGCGCCAGTAGTTGGCAGTAGTTGCCGGTCGTATTCGTGGCCGAAGTTGTTATCGCCGCCTTGCGAGTAGTAGTATGATGACTAGAGGTAATAAAGAAGTAACTGGCGATGGTAACTAACGGCAGTTCAAGTGAAGCACGAGGGCGAAAATGAGGAGGAAAACGAGGTGGAACTGTCATTGTGATGCTGATGCGCTATTGTCATTGTTGTTGCTGTTGTTGCTGGTGCCGGCATTTGGGTGGTGCTTGTTGGCATAGTTCGGAAACAAAAAGAACGTTCTATTCTAACTGTGTCTGGACGACGTCGTCGAAAAGCCGTTCGGCCGTTGTTGCTGTGGTTGTTGTTGTTGCTTATGCTGTTGCTGTTGTTGTTGTTGTTGCTGTGGTTGTTGTTGCTGTGGTTGTTATCGTTATTGCTGTAGTTGTTGTTGGTATTTTGCTATTGTTGTTGCTGCTGCTGCTGCTGCTGCAGGTGTTGTTTTCGTTGTCGGAGTTGTTGCTGCTGCGCCTATTTCTTTCGCGTCGACGGAGATCCTGTGGTCCAATCTAGTCCGCAAGACAAACGAAGGGATAACGTTTCAGTTGATGGCTGTGTTGAGCGTGCGTCGAGCTGTTCAGACTGAGCTGAACATCATCGCGCGCGCTCTTTCTTAGTCTTGGTCCGTTGTCCTTCTTTATTCTTCTGTTTGCATATCTGCCTGCGTTTCTCTGTTCGCCGTGCCTATGCGTAGCCGTGTAACGTATCGATAGAGATAGAGAGAGAGAGAGAGAGACAGAAGAGACCGAGACTCCGATTCGCTTTGCGTCGTTGACGGCTTCGTTGTCCTCGTTTGCCGACGACGCCCCGACGTCGACCTCCCTCCCTCCCACCCTCACTCATTCCTTCACTGCCTTCCCGTTGCCGTTCGGCACTTCTGAGCGCTTCCATTGCTGTCTCATCGATTGTTGTCCGATGAATACCAACGTCGTCGTCGTCATCATGTCGCTGTTGTCGTTCTCGCTTATGTCTTGCCATTGTTGTTGTTGTTGCTGCTGTTGTTGTGGTTGTTGTCATTTTTGTCGTTATTGTTGTTGTTGTAGTCGTAGCAGTAGTGTAGCAGTAGTAGTAATAGTAGTTGTTACTACTACTACTGTTACGACAACAAAAAAAAGTAATAGTTGTTATCGTTGTTGTTGTTGTTGTCGCTGTTGTCGTTATTGTTGTTGCCGTTATTGTTGTTGTTGTTGTTGTTGTTGTATTCGTACCAGCAGTAGTAGTTGCTGTTGTTGTTATTGTAGTAGTAGTAATTGTTGTTTTCATCCGCATCAACATTGCTGTCTCGTGTTCATCATTGTCGTTGTCATCCGATCTGCATAAGCAATCAGCGTGACCACGCACCGACGTTCCCGACCGTGTGGTTGGCTGGTTGGCTGGCTGGCTGTCCGGCCGGCCCGTCCGCTGTCTCTTGCCAACCAAAAGCCGACTGGAAGCCATGTTGTCCACCGTTGTTGGCCACGGCCCAGCCACCGACGTAGCAACCGCATAGCAACTGCTGCTGCTGTTGGTCTATCGGCGTGCTTTGCTGACGACTCACGCGGATTCCAATCCGAATTATGGCTGCCTAAAAAAAAAGCCATGGCGGCAGCAGCAGCAGCAGGAGAAGCAGAAGAGGAAGAACAGGAAGAGAAACAAGGAGACAAGTGAGAAGAACGTCAATGAGCCGACGTGCTGTTACGTTCATAAACCACGACGCAAACGCAAAACGCGTCCCGTGGAGAGATGTCAACGGCGTCAGTGTGAGCAGCATTTGGCAGCGAGTTTGGCAGGACAACACCACGATTGCTTTGAATGCTCTAGTTGCTGTTATAATAACGTTAAGGTTTGTTGTTGCAGGTGTTGTTGTTGTTGTTGTTATTGCCGTCGCAGTAATCGTTATTGCGGCTCTTATTTTATAATTTTTTAAATGAGAACTAAAGCATTGTATAATGCAGTTTTTTTAATAAACCACGATTTGAATCTTGAATCTTAATTCTGTGATTACTTTTGTCAACATCGTTTCCGCTATACATATATTTATTGGTAAAATTTTGATTGTTATATGTGATAGTCTTAGTCGTTACTTAAGTAGGCGCTATCCGACTTAAATGTGGCAAATTGTCGCCCGGTGTAAGCAACATCGCACACATCCTTTTTCTTGCACCGAGTCTGAGTGGTATCGCATTTAATTGCTTTTCAATTTAAGGCTAGTCATGCAGAAAAATAGCATCGACAGTCCTGACACCCCTGCTGGTTAATTATATATCTGCGACAGCATTTCAAATTAGGTTTTATCTTTACAGACATCCTACGCCTGCGGCCACTGCTCCGCGTATGCATTCAACACGACATTTACGCTGTATATGTTAGGCTTAAGTAATATGTCCTTCCGCGAATTTTGTGCCCGATATCATCTCAGGCATATTTCTGGCAAAGCATTTCCAGCATCGTTTACACTTACACGTGCATTCTAACGTATTCTTCGTTTCTTTTTTCACCAGGGCGCCAGGAACAGAACTGCACAATACACATTCTCTGGTCTGGGTAGTGTGGGACTAAAAACCTGTTGGTTCCCTTAATTTACGTTACCGCAATGTTTATTGTACGACCTTAGCGTATGTAGGAGACCGCTAAACTTTCATTCAGTCCTCAGTCTGCTGACGGCATGCGTTGCCGCTTCTCTTCCGTCATCTTTGTCTTCGCTCTCACAACGACCTCCACTAAATCCACAGAGCCCGCATCCCAGTTCTGTTTCGAGCTGAGCATCATTGAGAATAGATTTTTCGTCGTACTGCTCTACACGCCTAGTTTTTGATCGGGTTGTCTGCTTCGTTCCATCGAGAGCCCTGCATGCGTGTTGAAACTGGTGATCCACATCATCGGTCTTGCGGGCTCAGTCTTCACCATATAGGTCTGGGAGCTGCCATGACCGGTTGGGTTAACATTCCGATAAAGTCTAGCAGCCGCTAGATTCTAACATCCGTTTGTTAGCCTACAAATTGTGTTTTATTTTTTTTTAGGATTTTCCGTAAGGCTATTGCCCGTGTACGGTTTTTCATGTTATGGCTAATTTTAATCCACTCCGGCATTTACCTTGTCTAAATTGGAAACCATGCAAACCAATTTAAGAGTGGCCGGTCTGGGTCTCGAACCCAGTCCTCCCGAATGCAAGGCGAAGGTTTTGCCACTAAGCCATCTTGCTCGGTGTAGTAAAGCACCACTTTGCTTTGAGCATTTCTAGAATAAAACAAACACACTGATTCGTAGTACTACTTGCTAACTGACTACCTTTTTGTTGTTGTTGTCGTCGTCGTTGGTGTTGTCGTTGTTGTAGTGCTCGTTGTCGCAACAATTATTTGTTGTTGTTGTTGCTGTTGTTGTTGCCGGCGTCATCATCTGGCATAGCCACTAGTATTGTTACGCAACAACAACCAGTCACCACCACCACCGATAAGGAACAAGTACGTAATACAACAGCGATCACCTCCGTTACCTCTCTTCACCGGGTCATCATGAGCGGTAACAGCAGCAGCAGCAGTAACAACAACAGCGGCACTGCCACCACCTTCATTGCCTTCAGATGCTCAGACGCAGCGGGCACAGTGGCACGTGCCGCAACTCTGCACGCTGATATATGTATGCACCTCATAACGTCGTTGCAGCTCAACACTCGCCGCCAATCAATCGTACGCCGATCGTGTGATAGGGATGGATTGACATGAAGAGGGCCGGGTGCTTTAATGTATGAATGAAATGATGAACGCACGATATGACGTCGTGCGTTGTATATATTTCTACGTACACATCGACATACGCACTCCGTACAGACGCGCGCACGTATGTATGTATTCCGATGCGTCGAATTTAATTAGCACTGCTTTAGCCTCTACTTGGGAGCAGCTGGAACAACAGCACGAGCACGACGCCATTAAAACGTAGTTGCTGTTGTTGTAGGTGGTGTTTTTATTGTGTTTTTGTTGTTGTATGTGTTGTTATTGTTGTTGTAGATGTTGCTGTTGTGTAGCTGTTGTTGGTTGTTGTAGGTGTTGTTGTTGTTGCTGTTTTGTAGGTGTTGTTGTTGTGGTTTTTGTTGTTGTAGGTATTTTTATTGTGGTTTTTGTTGTTGTTATTGTTGTGTAGGGTTGTGTGTTGTTGTAGGTGTTGTTGTCGTAGATGTTGTTGTTATAGGTGTTGTAGATGTTGTTGGTATAGGTGTTGTAGGTGTTGTTGTTGTGTATGTTGTGTCAGTGTTGTTGTTGTGTGTGTTTAGGTGTTGTTCCATTTGTTGTTGTTGTTGTTGTGTGTTGTTTGTTTGTAGGTGTTTGTGGTTGTTGTTGTTCTGTTGGGTGTTGTTGTTGCCATGTTGGGTTTTGTTGTGTTGTTTGTTGTTATAGGTGTTGCCGTGTTGTTGTTGGTGTTGTAGGTGTTGTTGTTTGTTGTGGTTTGTTGTTGTGTAGGTGTTGATGTGTTTTTGTTGTTGTTAGTGTTTTTGTTTTTTTGTTGTAGGTGTTGTTTATTGTTGGTTTGTGTTTGTTGTATGTGTTGCTGTTGTTCGTCCCTAGTTGATCGACGTTCGGGCGCTGCGCTAAAGAGACTATATTATTAGTTCGCCGGCAGACGAGACCACTCGCTACTGCAGTCAAGCAAGCAGGCACACAGTCACATGGGCCGACGAACGCAGGAGATGCAGATCAGTGCAATCGATCGCAATGATTTGTTCGTAACGATGAAGACTGCCGCTGCTGCCTCCACAGTCTTCGTAGCGGCTGCTCGACGCTATCCGACGGCCGCGTACCATGCCGAGAGATGCTGGATGCGGGCGGCATCCAGCCAGCCCTCCAGCCGCGGGCAGGCGGACAGTCGCGGGTAGGCGACTGTATCCGCGGTCACACCGGTCCTGCCGGTCGCCTTAGTGGCGGCAGCAGCAGGAGCAGTAGTACTGGTAGCCATAGTCCTAGTAGTAGCAGTAGTAGTAGTAGTAGCTGTAATAGAAATAGTAGTACTATTGACATTAGAAGACAACAGCAGTATCAGAAGTACGAAAAACAGCGGCAACACCGACGACAACAGCAACAACAACAACAACAACAACCAGCAATGACACCGACGAGTACAACAATAATACCGGCAACAACAGTAACAACAACAACCAGCAACGACACCGACGACAGCAACAACAACAACAACCAGCGACGACACCGACGACAACAACAACAACAACCAGCGACGACAACAACAATAACACCGACAACAACAACAACAACCAGCGATGACAACGACAACAAGCGACGACACAGACGACAACAACAATAACACCGACAGCAGCAGTACGGCGACAACAGTAATGGGAACGTCACCATCAGAGGCAGAAGCAACAGTAGCAATAGCAACAAGAAGAAGCACGCCGTTCAAAGCACCCATAAGACAACAACCACAACAACAACAGTAGTGCCAACCAAACGAACCACATCGACAATTACAGAAGTCATGGTGGCACTCGTGACGATTACGTACACTATTTCGGCAAAAACGCTACTAACAATGGCAGCAGCAACAGTCCAAAGGAACAACAGCAAACAAAACGACAGCAGCGACAACAGCAACAACAACAACAACAAGCAGCAACAATACGAGCAACATCACTCCAAGCCGCAACAAGAGCATGGCGGTTATACCCTATGCTAGATGGTGGTAGACTACGACCGAAACGAATGGACAGCGTCGCCAATAACGACGACAACGAAACAACAACTATAGCACTAACAGCAACAACAAAAACAACAACAACAACAATGATGATGATGATGATAATGGTGATGACAAGGAGACGAGGGCACGAGGCAGCTGCTACGGAGAACAACAGTCTGACCGAGATTGAGATGATGACAGGCTTTTAACAACAGCAACAACAACAACAGGAGCGGAGCCAGCGACAGCATAGCCGCAGCAGCATCATCATCATCAACGCCACCATACTTTGTTCAGCTGCTCCTAATTGAATCCGATCGTTTGGTTTGCCTTTCGCGCGCGCGCATGCTGAAGACGATGGACGCACAATGACGAGACAACGACAAGAAAATGGAGAGGTGGTCGAAAACGAAGAATAGGATCGAGAACACGGGTCGGCATCAGCTGCTGCTGCCGCTTCTTCTGAATCAGCGACAACGCCAACCAAAAGCAACTCGCCACTAACCGTCACATATTGGCGATGAATCGTGTAACACACACATTATATATATATATATATATATATAGATATATGGTGGTAGATCGAGATGTATTAATCCTCAAGGGCTCCATAGCTCATTAAGTTTCAAGTACTGCTAGATTGATAGCCAAATTAGCGTAGCATGCATACGTCTGTACCGAGCAAGCGTGACTGACTGCCTGTGTCTTAGTCGATTGTCTGCCTTTGGTTAGTCAGTTACGGAGTATAGCTGAAGGCCAGCTGCTTGTCGCTGCCACCGCCGTCGTCATGGTCACACTATGTTGTTTTTTTGTTCTGCAGACAAGTAAACCCGGAGGAGTGAAATAGGCTGCTATAGAAGAGTTGAGCCTTGACTTGAAAGTAGCTTATTAAGATGACCGACATCTGTAAAACATGCATCGAGCCACAAAATCTATGCAATCTGTGTAACACTCACAGTGTTTTAATTTGCAACCAATATTTTTTGGGCGTGAGGCTAGGCGCGCATAGTGTTGTTACTGCCGTAGTTTCTTCGTTTGAATTCATATATATATATATATATATATATATATTATTCTTATTATTATTCCCTGTCCCGGTGTCCCTGTCGAGCTGCCCTGACAGTCATTGCTAAACAATAGAGGGTCAGTTGCTGGTCAACGGTAGACGGTAGGTCACAGATCAATGGTAGATGGTCAGTTACCAATAAACGGTAGAGGGTTATTCTCCGGTCAACGGTAGACAATCACTCACCGATTAACGGTAGTCGGTCAGGCATCGGCCAAGAGTATACGGTCGCTCACCGATCAACGGTAGACGGTCAGTTACCGACCAATGGTAGACAGTCAGTCACCGGTCAAACGGTACACGATCACTTACCGGTCAAAGGTAAACGGTCACTCACCGAGCAACGGTAGATGAACAGTCTCCGATCAACGGTAGACGGTCAATCACCGGCCAACGGTAGACGGCCAGTCACCGGCCAACGGTAGACAGCCAGTCATAGGCCAACGGTTTAACGGTCACTCCCAGTCAACGGTAGACGATCACTCGCCAATCAACGGTAGACGGTCAGTCACCGGTCAAACGAAAGACGACCACTCACCGAGCAACGGTGGATGAACAGTCACCGATCAACGGTAGACGGTCAGTCACCGGTCAACGGTAAACGGTCACTCGCCAGTCAACGGTAGACGGTCAGTCACCGGTCAACAGTAAACGGTCACTCGCCAGTCAACGGTACACGGTCCCTCGCCAATCAACGGTAGACGGTCAGTCACCGGTCAACGGTAAACGGTCACTCGACAGTCAACGGTAGACGGTCAGTCACCGGTCAACGGTCACTCGCCAGTCAACGCTAGACGGTCAGTCACCGGTCAACGGTAAACGGTCACTCGCCAGTCAACGGTAGACGGTCCCTCGCCAATCAACTGTAGGCGGTCAGTTGCCGGTCAAACGGAAGGCGACCACTCACCGATCAACGGTAGATGAGCAGTCACCGGTCAACAGTAGACGTTCAGTCACCAATCAACTGTAGACGGTCAGTCACCAATCAACTGTCGACGGTCAGTCACCAATAACGGTAGACGGCCAATCACCGACGGTCAAACGGTTGACAGTCAACGAACGATGTTGCCGAGTCCCCGTCGCAGTCGTCGCATGCGTCTTGTTGTTTGTCTCTAACTGTTCGCCTGATCCTATTGGCGGGCTAATTATTCGTCTGCCCTCCATCCTGCTAGCTACCTGCTAGCTGTTCGTCCGACCTTATTCTGAACGTCATTATCATACATCTCTAATATAAGCACGTTGTGTGACAACGACGCTATTGACTACTGTTGACAGGCCATCATTCATTTCTTGGTTCTGTTGGTTCGTGACTGACCGAAACGGCGTGACACCGCCCTGGTCACCCAGTAGTGACCAATGTTTTAATCAAAAGTTGTAGTCGTAGGAGTCCACAGCAGCACCTACACCGACAACAACCACAACAACAACAACAAGCACAACAACAACGACAACAACAACAGCTTCAACAGAGATGAGAACAATAACCGCTACAGCAGGAACAATTCATTCGACCGGCCGGCCAATCGAGGGCTCCCGTAGTATTTGCTTGCGTTCGGTCAGCCAGTAAGTTCCCTGAATCAAACGGAAGACGAGACCAGTTTGCTGTGAATCACAGTCAAACAGAGAATCACCTTCAGGTTACGGCCGCCACCGCCGCCGCTTTTGCTGCGGCTACCGTTGTTATCGAGGGAAACGGTCGTGAACGCCACCCACCCACTCATCCTATTTACGGACTACCGCTACTAAAGCACGACAAGACAACACATTTGAATGTAGCGGAACATCCAGCCCTCTGCTAAGAGCGGTGGTACTCGCCACGCTAGTGAGCATTCATTTGCAATAGGTGTGTTCTGTCTTTTGAGTCATAGCCAATATATATATATATATTTATGGAAAAAGCTTGGACATCGTTTCAGATCTCGGGTGGAGACATGATCGCAGAAGAAGAAACCTTTGAGATGGTGATGATCTCTCTCTCGTTCTCTGGCCAGAGCTTATATTAAGATGATTGACTTATATTAGTAGAGCGGGTCTAACCTTTGTCTAACCCACTGGCACTGGAGCGCGTTGCTCTGCGGGAGAAGTTGCTCCATATCGGAGCCGTTACTCTTTGATCGCCCGCCGTTGGGCACATTTCTAGCACATTGTGTCGTCTACGTAGCGATCTGCAGTTGGTGCATAGAGATCTACTTTGTAGACGACCGCCGGCGCATCCGCACCACGGACGTCTCCATCGAGCTTATGATCGGTATCGTTAGCTATGCGTGTGATGCTATTGTTGTTGTTGTTGATGTTGTTGTTGTTGCTGTTATTGTTGTTGTTGTTGCTGTTATTGTTGTTGTTATTGTCAGTATTGTTGTCGATGCTGATGCTTTGGCTGTTGTTATCTTTATTTCCGATGTTGTTATTTGCGTCGATCGTCGTGCCGCCGTACTGTGTCTGGAACACCACAACGGTATCATCTAGTAAAGCAGCTACCACCCGCTAACCAGTAGTCGAACATCATCGAAAACCGACCGTGTCAGATCAGTGGGACATTTAGAGTCGCTCGTGTCGCTACATTAACTGCCGCTGCCGCCGCTGATCTACTCGGAAATTGTCAGGTTTCTCTGAGCACCTGCATACACATTTTCTTACACATACGTACAGCTACATGCATATATATATATATATATATATATATATATATATATATATATATATATATATATATATATATACTAAACTCTTACACATATAGAAAATATTGCAATGATTTATTAATCATTTACAATACATTTGCACACTCGGCAGCTCTTGCCTTCTATATATATAAATATATATATACTAAACTCTCACACATATATATATATACAAAATTATTATTATATATATAATAAGAATCTTGAGACATACAAATATATATGCACACAAGGGACGAAATCCGCCACTTACACAATCGCGTCTATGGATATACCGTGTTTATAGTCTTAACGGTATATATATATATATATATATATATATATACATATACCGTTAAGAGTATAAACGCGGTATACCCATAGACGCACCACGATACATTGTGTAAGCGGCGGATTTCGTCCCTTGTGTGCATATATATTTGTATGTCTTAAGACTCTTATTCTCACCTTGGCGACGCATCATCATTACCATCATCAACAACAGCAACAACAACATCAACAGCAGCGGCCGTGGCGTCAAGCGCATCTCCGCCACATTTTGTCACTCAAGAAGAGGACGATGAAGCAAGCGAGCGGTTCGGTGAGCGAGCGATCAAAGCAAACGGAAAGAAATCAGGTAGAATCTGAACTGGCCTAAAGATGCCGGTGTCCGTGTAGCGTGCCGAGGAGCGTTGTTGGTCGAGAGGACGGAGGGAGGAGGGTGGGAGTGGTGGAATAGATTCCCATGGCCGGCCCGTCGACCGGCCATGAGCTCATGAGACTCAGGGCATTGCTCCTTGGCGGTTCGCCTTGGATCGCCGCCAATCGGGGGTTTCTGACCCTCTTGCCTGTGAACACAATCGCCGCCACCGCTGCCACTGGGAGGCTGGACGGATGGACGGCAATGGCCATGACGACGACGACGATGATGATGATGACGATAGAGGAGGTGGAGGTGGAGGTGATGGTGATGATAATGATGATATTCTAAAGACGTTGACCCTCATTTCGGCTTCGTCTTTTCTCGATCGGCTCGAATGTATCGGGGCTCGCCTTCCCGGGGCGCGCCTTGACTATTCTCAACATCCATCCAACCATTTGCAGCCCGACAGACAGACAGACAGATAGACAGGGAGACAGACAGGCGCACATCCAGACCCAGATACTTACGCAGCTCACCCACCCACTCCTCCGACTGACTACTCTGTGATCTGTGTGATCAACACCACGAACTGCTGTTACACAATTGCCGCTAATGCCGCCAATGCTACAATGGCGACTGACCGCCAGCAGCACGACTCGAATTAATTGCACACACCTGTACGTACGTCATTGCGTGCTTGCGTACATGCGAGCACGCAAATACGGCCATGTAAGCGACGTCAGCTTCACAAAGCTAACGCGCGTTAGGTGATACTACGTGTCCTGCACGTGGCGGCTAATACACTTCCGACTTCCTACTATGTACGTACACAGCATCAATTATTATTAATAACAATAATAATAATAATAATAATTATTATTATTATTATTATTATTATTATTATTATTATTATTATTATTATTATTATTATTATTATTATTATTATTATTATTATTATTATTATTATTATTATTATTATTATTATTATTATTATTATTATTAAAAATACTACTATTATTGCACTGTTATCGCCGTAACTGACGCAAACCGGCTCCGAATCAACACGAGCTAGTGGACAGGAGGACAGTTTAAGTCGCGGCTGGACGGGGGAGTGGGAAAACCACCGTTGAGAGGCTCGGTGGGGGTGTGAGCATGAGCAAAGTGCATGGGGGTTGCGAAAAGCGGCGGCGGTGACGGCAAACTTGGGGCCACTGACCAGTCACTTCTGTTCGTCGATCTGTTGTCGTAGCCACTATCGTCCTCGTCATTGTTCTTCTCCTCCTTCTGATCATCCGCGATGTTGTTGTTGCAGTCGTTATTGTTAATGCTATTACTGTTGTTGCCGCTGTTGTTATTGTTGTTGTCGTTCTTATTGATGTTGTTGTTGTTGTCATCGTCGTCGTCGTCGCCGCCGCCAGGTCCATCTGGTCTGGTCAAGGAGCAGAAAAGAGGGGAATGGGGCCCCTCCATCTGAAGGTTGGTGGCGGTCAGCGCACTATCGTCACGAGGCGCACGGTGAACTTGCTCCTCGGCCATTGACTAGCTGCCGGGGGGGAGCATCATCATGGCCGGCCATAGCACCGCGGTACCATCTCGACGACGACGACGACGGCACCAGCAGCAGCAACAACAACAGCAGCGGCAGCAGCAGCAGTAACTAAACTGGCACCGACAGCAAACACACCCGCCTGAGAGTAAGTAACCTGTGACCGGGAAGTTATGCAACCCGGGTCCGAGCAGGCAGGCATTTCATCGAGGCGACGACCGCTTGGACTCCGGCTGGCTGGACGATCCGACGAGCGGCTGGACCCGTTGGCTACCTACCTACTCGGTACCGCCACTGCTGCCGCTGCTGCTGCTGCTGCTGCTGCTGGGGGGACCTAGCCGATCAGGAGGCCAGTGCACCCGGGAGGCCCAGTCCAGGAATTGGAACTACTTCTACTACGGCTACGACTACTACGACTACCTGGACGAGGCGAGCGATAACAGGCACAGCAACGAGCACTGCCGCAGTAGCGATCGACAGACAAAGCGACCGCTAGCATTGCTTGACCATCGACGACGATTCTGCACTCAGAGACAACTGCGACAGAGGGAGAGAGAGCGCGCGCGAGGAAATGCGAGAGACTGAGTGCAGCCACAGGTCATATCGCTCTGCGGAGGGGCACCCACCACAGAACCACAAGCTTCTCGGCCAACGCACACTGCCTCTTGTCCACATCATCTCGCGGCTGCCTGCACGCCGTTCTTCGTCGTTTGCATAACACACACTTGACGGTAGACATTGTTGCTGATTGGAGCATTAAAGTATATATATATATATATATATATAATTCTAACCAGCTTTGAATACGCGCATTTGCTAGATATAAAAAGAAAAAAAAACAACATTCGAGTAAGCTGTAAGCTGTGTGTATTTGTAAACGTATATTCTGGATATAGAAAGAAAAAATCAACATTATATATATAAATTTAAAAGTCGGGTAAGCTGTAAGCTGTGTGTATATGTAAACGTATATACATATATTGCCACCCGGCGGCAGTGGCCTCTGCAATGGGACACATTTCCTACTGATCATCAGAACGGCTTAATTTCGCCTTGACGCCGAAAACCACACAGAGATGCAACAACAGTGTAGTCGGCAAAGGGACAGAGTGTGACTGACAGGTCAGCATGCGAGCCAGGCGTCCCTAGGGGTGAAGTCTAAGTCGGCCGCATGAACAATGGCGACGTTTTAAATGTCTGCTGAATGTCCTCGCCGAAGTAACCGCATCCAGCGAGACAGCCGAAGTAGATCCTAGTAGCCGAGAAATTCCGAGCAGCAGAATCGTGGTTGATAATCGTTCCTCGTTGCCGACGGTATTTTCCGATCGTACGCGCGTAGATCGCGCGCGTGTAGTACGTAGAGTGTGACCATTGCAGAAGCCTACTTTGTAGAACGGGTAGAAGTCGGCTTCTTGTGACGGTACACAGCAATCACAACCGTAACTAGCGGCTGTGATCGTTCTTATTTTTAATTTTGCACTGGTTGTACTCATGACAAGGCAATACCAACTCAAAAAGCAAGCAAAGACGGTGCCGCTACAGCGGCAGCAGCATGAACAACCAGAAGCAATAACCAGCAACAGTAGTAGCAGTAATTGTCGTGGGTATTGTGATGTTGTTGTATTTAATCTGTTGTTCTATTGTTTTTGTTTTTGTTCGAATGTTACGTTCTATTGTGCTGCTAATGGGCATAATCGCGAGTACGTTGGCAGTCGACGTAGTAGCAGCAGCAGCAGCAACAACAACAACAACAACAACCGCCACCAAAATAACGGCAGAAATAACAACAAAAGAGTATCTCGAGAAGTAAACCTTATAGTAGTAGTAGTAATAGGCCGTCGAGCCCGGTGGCGTGGTGGCATGCCGGAGGAGACACATAAATGCGCGGGTTCGAACCCCACCGTTGCACATTTGCATTTATGGGGCATGTCCGTCTGTGATATGCAATGCGAAAAGCAGTCCCATGGACGTTAAATCTTGGCTAAGAGTCAGCCCCGAAAGGATTAGTTGTAGTAGATTAATGTGGCAGCGTGGCCTAGCGGACTAGTACGCTAGTCATGGGTGTCATCCAACGAGGTGTCGCCAGTTTGATCTCTGCTGTTGTTAATCGAATTTGACCTTTGAGCGATGATCATTGAGAATTGATGATATATTGTCAGATTTATCATCACACATGTTGTGTAGAGTAAAGTACAGTTAACATATATGAATATGTATATATGTTACATGTACACACATTTGGTCTTATAAAATAATAGATATGTAAAAGCTATGAAGCTATGGCGCGAGCTTGGTTGTCTAGACTAGCTAGAGACGGGACTAGGGTGCAGGAGGCAGCATGGTGTATCTACCGCAAGGTAGTTTACAACGTTGACACACGAATAATCGATGATATACCATACACCGCTGAAAGTCAGCGGCCATGCTGTCACAAGAACTGTTGGGAAAACCCTAGGTATCTTAACATGTCCGGCCCTCGGCGCATTGAAGATCTACCTCAGGTCAAGTTCCAAGCCCGTAGGAAACGGAGGATGGTGCTTTGTCCTAGTGATCAGGCCGATACTCAGATATTTGGCAACGAATCAGTTCAAACAAGCGCACAACCGTGTAATGGCCTGTTTGGCCTACTACATTAACAACAACAACCACACCCTGAACAGACAGACAAGACATAACGTAGAGTAAGTTGTAAGCAACATACACGTACGAACAGATGCACAACCGGACAAATATACCGACAAATACGCAAACGGATACAATCCGTCAGATTGATACGCGAACGCTGCTACGGTCGGCGAAACGACCAACAGACGATCGAATAAGATGGCAACAACAACAGCAGTGACAGCAACAGCAACAACAACAACAACAACAATCAGCACAGCAACAACAGTGAGGCAATGACACTGAAAAACGACTCATTCGCACGCACCACAGCCTGTTCGATGAGAGCATTGCGAAATCCTTGCCCTCCCGGTGGCCTACAACAACGGCAATCATGACCGTAACAACGAAGATGACGACGACGACAATGGAGCCGGCCTCCACTACCGTAGCAGACACATGTTGCTTGCGTGCGAGTTGGTTATATAGACAGGCACCTGAGTAGCGGGACCTTCTGACATTTGTCCTTCTGGTGTTCCCTCTTGTTGTTGTTGTTGTTGTTGCTGTTGCTGCTGACGCTGTTGTTGTTGTTGCTGTTGCTGCTACTGAAGTTATCACTTCCGTGTCATCGTCAGCATCTTCCCACTGGACGAGCTGGCGATCAAGCGCATTGAGCAAACGAGGAGTAAACTAGCCGGTCCCACGTAGACATGAGCGCCTGACAAGACTATGTGGCGAAAGTGGTAGCCCAAAGTCAGAAGTGGTAGTAAAAGCCGTACAATTGCTCGATGTGTGGTAATAGTCATAGATGTTGTAACAGCAGTGATAGGAAAGAGCCGACATAGTACCTACTACCACCAGTGGCTCTAATGGTGGATGGCGTAGAAGCAAGTCATTAGCGCCAGAGAGCGCTGGCTCGCAGCACCAGCAGCAGGAACAGCATTAGTAGCATCGGAAACAGCAGCGACCTGTTTCTTTTGGCGACGCTGCCGCCGCCAAAGCCGACGACGGTCACATCTGTGAGCCACACTCATTGAAGAAGACTGCGCGTGTGTGTATACCATACACTCCTGTATGCTTGTTTGCATGCATGAGCATTGTGAGCGTGCGTGACCGCGTTCGGGTATATGTGTATTTACGTTACGGTACTATACAGATAGACAAAGTCGTATCGTCGTCCTATTGTCATATTCTGTGCCCTCTCACTCGCTCGGTCTGCGCACATGTCCGAATTAACAAAAAAACAATAATAATAATAATAATAATAATAATAATTATTATTATTATTATTATTATTATTATTATTATTATTATTATTATTATTATTATTATTATTATTATCATTATTATTAATAATATTATTATTATTATTATTACAAACAACCGTTCGCTAATCTGCCGAACAACTTGGCACGGGTATCACCATCACATATGCATGAAGCCCAGCTGTTTTTCTATTGAAGATTGTGTTTGTAGCTTCTGTGGAGAGTGTGATGAGTGGACACTATCATATTCTTGTATGTGCAGAAATTTGCGGGACGTCCTTATCATCCAAAATTAGATACATACTGTGAGACCGAAGTGTCACATCGGGGCACCTTGTGAAACACGAATCAACTGTCTACCAATTGTATGGTGAAAATAAATACTGAATTGAATTATTATTATTATTATTATTATTATTATTATTATTATTATTATTATTATTATTATTTTATTTTCATTATTGGCACCAATGGTGTTTTATATCGATCTGGGGGTGAGTCAATAATGTATTTACGTTTGTGTAGCAAACACTGATTCTAGCGAATGCTCGTACCACGTGTGTATGCCTGAATGTATGTATGTACGAATGAATGACATAGATTCATTACGTACTTGCAAATACACTCGAAAGCATATGTACAACGCACATGTACAGAGCTATCTACACAATACAGCTGTAGCCGCCAACAACAGCTGGAAGGTAGTGAAACAAATAACGATATCTACGCACGACCATTTGGACAACAACTCCTGTGACAACGATGTGTTCGTTGCTGGTAATGGAGACGAAAATCAAGCGAAGATCGTGACTGGACGATGTATGTATGCTCTATGTAGCATGACGAGGGGGATCACCCATCGCCAGTAGACACGTAGGTTTCCCCCGTCTCTCGTATGAGGCGGCTGTGTAACCCAAAAATCTATTTTTGTGTGTTTTTGTTATTTTCGCTCTTTCTCTCTCTCACGTTTGTTTTCTCTGTTCTTCTAGAACGTACGTCAGCATGGCGTACGTCACTCAGGTTATCTTAGCGCGACCTCCAACTGCAAAACTTCCGCCATACTGGCTGGGTCAACGCTTCATTTCATAGAAACGACACTTCACAGAGTTATAACAACAAATGAGTATCTCGAAAAGTAAACTAGAAACGACGGCTGTATGCATTGTTTAATCTAAGTTTAAGATTGTCTACTCTATCTCTCATTTCATAGTACTTTAATTTGGAGTACTATAACTTGATGTCGTATAAACTATAAGATGTTTTGTGAACTCGGCACAGCCGAGCAAGCAAGGATCAAGGATCCCAGCCCGCAGCAGTACATCTAGGTTGATTGGAATTTTATGACGGTCGACAAAAAAAGCGCTTCGGAAATTATATTTTATTTGTTTCGTTATTATATGCGAAGGATAATAACCAGATATTCTCAGTCACCGTTTTTCAGTTTGTCACACCATTTAGGTCGCCGGTTTGCATTCCGTTGTTTTTCATGTTGGTTATCGATAATGACATATAACCTTTATATATATATATATATATATATATATATATATATATATATATTGCGGATGCGCTTTGCAGTCAAGTCTTCATTGAACACCACGAAAGGTTTAAGCCGCGCCCAAAATGTATGCAACGGGCTACGGGTCTTTGCATCCCCCCCCCGTAAAACAACTCTTAAGAATCGTACAGCTCGTAGAGTCGACATCCGTCTATTTGTAAGACGAACGTTTCTTGCAACTCTGCCCAAACATTTCCATATAGATGTATTCCCAAACGAAGAACATAACTGTACAGCGTTTTTTTATCGTTTTTTCCTTGCTATGGTAATGTGCAGTGAATTCGGCCACTCTTCTTACGATCTCTATCTTGTATCATTTCGGGGATCAGAAATACATGATTTGTATGCGGGTATTTAGTCTGATTAGCTGTTACGAAAACACACTAATTACACCTAACAGTCGTCGACATCCACTTCGACTTTGCATGGTCCTGGGCTTTTAGGAGCGACCATATGCGGCCTTTTGAATATCGTTGTTTCAACATCGAGCACCAAGTTCGTCCCATGAGTCCAACAATATCTGCATCGTCAACATCGCCGATGGCCAATGACCCTGGCTGCTTGCATCTCAGCAAGGATTCTTCTCAAGTTTGAAAGCTGCTGCTGCTTGTGATTGTGATGATGATGACGATGATGATGTTGCGAGGTGGACATCCCCCATGGGGTCGTCGTTTCTGGGGTCATCCAACGCCCTCTCGCGATCTCTATCTCTATCTCTCAATATGCCGATTCCCGGTCATAACCGCCAGCTAACGGCAGCTCGCATCTCGTCTTGCATAAGAGTCGTGTGCGCTCCCATGCACATTCGCAGCCCGACAGACTGCAGATCATCGTGAGCAACGAACACGCGGTGCAACCATACTTCCTAGTTCCCTAACCACCGATTTCAACCACCACCACCACCACCGGCCATCGCCACCAGAAACACTGGCTAAGCGATGAAGACGACGACGACGTCGACAACGATACTGATGCAACAACAACAACACGACAACAACAACAATAGCCAGAACAACAACAACAATAGCCAGAACAACGAAAACAACAGCAACAATAACAACAACAAAACCAGTACAGCAACAACAACACCATCATCATCATCATCGTTGAGAGCGACGCACTAACAATAGCAAGGATAGCCAGACGATGACGACACGGGACTCTGATGACACTGAGTGGGCTCCTGCTTCCTAGCTGGTGGCCTCTCTCTCGGCAGTGGTCGTTTGCCTTGTGGACGAGTGGTCAGTCTCGGACCAGTCTCTGATGGCGGCTCCTGCTGCTGTTGCTGATGCAGCAGCTATTCGATGCTTTCAATGCTGTCGGTCAGTTTATGGTGTGGTCGCCGTCGATGTCGATAGCGTTGCACCTTGCGCCCTGAGGCGCTCTTCCCACCCATCAGGAAGTGAAGACAGTGCGTGTACATACATAGACGCATAGATGCATAGATCGTAGAGAGGCTGGAGGCGCTGCTATTCTGCTACATAGGAATATATTGAAAGGTAGGTAGGCGCCAAGCGATCATTCGGCAGACGACGACGACGACGACAACAACAACAACAACGTGTAACGAACCTGCAGCAACAACGACAACGACGACCGGAGAGTACTTCTCACCGTGCAACAATGCAACAACCAACGGGCGGGAGACAGAACAGGGAGAATGGCAGAGGCAAAGAGGAGCGTAAATTAAAAAAACAACAAACAATCCAACCTATGTCGCTTCGACGTTGTAAAGTCAGCTCCATTAGTAGGAGATGAGCGGCGTCTATTACGCGGCGAGGAACGATATAGGTTTCGGCAGGCAATGGTTGTGTATACAATGGAGACGTGGAAAAGCTTTTGAAGTTTGCCGCGTAGTGAAAGTGAGTTAAGAGTAGAATTCTCTACTGGCGTCGCCCTTGTTGAAATGAAACGTACAGACAATGAGTACAATAATGTCGGTGCCACAACAATACGTCTGCATACTACTAGTTGGAACAGCTTCCAGCGAGGATTCAGTGCACAACAAATGCAAACGTATTACGAAATAAATATTACACATACATTAAGTGCTCAAGAGTATTTCGGAGGGCTTCGGCCGATCATTCAGGACACAGGGTGGCACAGAAAATTTTGAACTGGGCATTTTATTATGTACCACGAACCCCGTGAACAACATAAAAAAACAACAACGGATGTGGCTCATGCAAATGCTGCAATTGACGAAAGCTCAAACATGACATGTGCAGTTGCTACAGGAGCTATTAGGCTTGAATGCCAAGTGCATTCGAAAATGCTCGACGGCTCATAAAATTCGACGAGGGCGCGTCGAACAGGTGATGAGACTTGAGAGTGGATTTAATTACCCTCTGCTGAAGTCTTAGAGCTTGAAGTTTCAGGTGAAAGAGCGCCCTCTTTCACAAAAGTGAATCGACTGGTAACGGTGACCATTTGGTAAAGTAATGGTCGCCGTCAAAATTGTGGCGATGGCTGAAGGTGACGAGCGATGGATTGCTATACTGCCGAACGCCTACTAAAAGTTTCCACTGCGCTTAACAGGAGGAACCTCTCTAAAGCATCTAAGAGCCCTGCAATGTATTTCTGTTATATATTAAAAAAGGAGAAAAAAACATTGGGAGGAAGCCGTGTCGATTCACGCGAATCGGAGCTTGACGTCATCAAGGTGACGCTATAAAAAATCGAAACACGCAATTTAAAGGTGTGCTTTGATATCTGAATTCACTACCTCAAGAAATGTAGAAACATTACGTGAACATCTTAATTTTTAAATATATATATCTGTACTCTATCGTAAACATTTAAAAACGTTGTGTACATTACATAGTGGACGACGATTGGACTGACGGTTACGGCCGTTGTTTGCTAGAGTCGTTGCTAGAGGTCGGACTGCAGATTCCCATCGATTTGCCATACTGGACTTGTGAACCATTCTAGTAGATGCAGACGTAGAGCTTGTACTACTGAAGCATATACACAGCCATAGACAACGAACGACAAAGTTAAAATCCTAATGATATCATGTCATTATGTACAATGCTGGTTGGAATGATGGAGTAAGGTTTCGAAACGAACCGGTAGAAATAGAGGGGTTAGGGTTGACGTGGGAAGTGGAGGGAAGGACACAGGGAGAGAAAGCAACCGAATGACCAATTGTTGACGTCCTCGTTATTGTTGTGTGAAACGGGAACACAGCGGCTTGGTACCTAGTGAAGGATTGAATTGCATCATCGACGACAACGGCGACGAGAACAACAACAACGACAGCAACAACCACAACGACAACGACTATGGTCATCATCGTCATCATCTTACTAGAACGGATGCAATGCCTCAGCTGAGTAGCCGGCCAGGGCAGGAAAAGGAGCATGAGACGGCGGCCTCTTGCTGTAACTGTTTCATTTGCAGCAATACGAATTAGCATGCATCGACCCCCATTAATTTGCCGGTTGCCGCCGGTACCATTGCTACGCGAACAACATCCTTGAAGCAAGGATGTCCAATCGGATTGTTGTTGTCGCTGTTGTTCTTCATGTCGCTGTTGTCTTGTTGCTGTCGTCTTGTTGTTGCTGTTGTTACTGCTGCAGTTGCTTCGTGCTGCTGCTACTGCTACTGTTGTCGTTCACCGTTGTTCAAGGGGAAGGGAAGAGGGGCGCGGAGGTCCGTCGGGATGAGTTTGTCCGTCGGCTCGCCGATCGGTCGCACGGTTGTGGTGATGGTTGTGGTGATGATGGTGACGCCGCTGCTGCTGCTGCAGACCACCGGTCTCACTCTCGGAGAGGCGCTCCTCTACGCCGCGTCCCGTCAGAGAGGTCTTCTTCCTCGATTCTACTCCCAGAGCCCCAGTTCCCCGCGGCCCCCTCTCCCCCCCCCCCCGATACCGTCACCCCTGTCCCGACCGGCCGGCCGACCTCCAACGCTCGCCTTCCGCATCGCACACAGTTCCTTCTTCTCTTCTGATGGCGGCACAGGCAGTACGGTTAGCTCCTACTCTGGCTCTTTGTAGGCGCATTCTTCGTCGCCTTCGTTGTCCTCCTTTTCCGCCTTTCTCTTTCTCTTGTTCTTCTTCTTCTTCTTCGTCATCTTCTTTTTCGTCTCCTTCAGCTCTACGCGTAGTAGTAGTAGCAGTGCTACGTGCCTGCATCCGTACCTTCCCGTCGGTAAGAAAAAGCAGGAGGCACAACAATCTTTGCTTTGCTCTTGCTAAGACTCTGCTGCAGCTCTGCAGCAAGGCTAGGAGTCTGCCAAAGCAAAGCTCGAGAGAAGAGCTTGCGCGACTAGAGACCGAGTCCCAGAGAGAGCGAGAGAGAGAGAGATCGATAGAGATAGATAGAGAGACGAAGAGGAGGGAGGGAGAGAGGAGGTGGAGAGGGTGAGTGACGATGAGTACGACGACGACGACGCCGACGACAACGCGACGCGCGCGCGCGCAGAAGTCCGTACACGACACCAGGAAGGCCTTCCTTTCTCACGATCCTGGTGGTGGTGGCGGTGGTCGTGGCGGTGGTATAATACTAGAACTAGAACTGGCGCCACTACAACGACTTCTACTATTACTCTCTGGTGACACAGCCGACGGCTCCGTCGGCGCAGGCCAGTCCTAAGCCGGCCTGCTGCTGCTGCCGCCGTCGCAGCCGCCGCCGCAGCCTCCATGGCCACGGCCAGTATCAATGGCATCATCCATACCCCCCTCTCTCTCTCTCACTCTCCCTGTCTCTCTGACCGTGTACTGACTGGCAAAGGCCGCAGAGGTTCTTGAGCAACCGGTGCTGGTCGTGGTAGTGGAGGTAGAGGTGATGGTAGAGGTGGTGGCGGTGGTGGTGGTACTGGACCTGGTCCTGGACCCCTGGCCTGTCCTGGCCAACCGGCACCACCAAGGAGCCCCAGCAGATGTGTCGTCGACGATGGCCAGAAGTCGTCGTAGTAGTTTCTGTAGTAGTAGCAGAGTAGGAAGAAGAAAACCGGCCGTTTGCGTTGACCCGGTGGACAACAACGATCACGAATACAACGACGACAACAACAACAGCAACGACAACCACAACCACAACAACTCTCTGTTTTTACTGCAGAAAAGTCGGCAGCAAAGCACACCGGCCCAATCCTAGTTGGCCAAGGCTCATGCCAATGAGAGAAGCGAGCGGCGGCAACGTGTCTATGGCACAGACTCTCGACAGACGGCCAGAGAGAGAAAATGGAAGCGAGAGAGAGAGAGAGAAGCAAGGGGGAAGCGGGTTGGTGGGGGGACCAACAAGGAGGCACTGCACGGTAGATGCGCGCTATGGACGGCTAAAACTGGTATGGTACCCATACACCTATCTACCTATACGAATGTTGTTCTGCTTTGAGTTGACTCGGCGGCGGCAGCAGCAGCCGCAGCAGCAGTAGAGCAATTGATGCCGTCGTTAAAGAAGGCGCAAAGAGGCACGGAGATCGAAAAAAAAGTCGAACAAGGAAGAAGAAATCGACGACAAAAAGATAAAGAAGAAGAGGAAGAAGAAGAAGAAAAACTTGAAGAAGGCGATGACGAGACATCTAGAGGATCAACCAGAGTGTGTGAGAGAGAGGGGAGAAGGAGGAGAAGGGGAAGAGAGATAGATAGTGTTGGAGAGAGCAAGAAGGTATAGTATGAGAATAGCGATCGGAGCCCAGCCGACCGAACGACAGGTTGCTTCTCGGAAGGCGGCAAACACGGAGGCCACTATTCCACTGTTCTACGGCGGCTTCCTCGTGCGCTCTGTGTCCCGTTCTTGATCTCTCTCACGCTCCCGCTTTCCCTCTCTCTCTCTCTCTCTCTCTCTCTATGGCCCCCTCTCGATATTCCTCTTGGGGTTGTCGCTGCTCGCCGATCGGGCACGCATTACCTCAATTCCTCCTGTAGTGGACGACGAGGACGACGTCGTAATGTAACGGACCATCACCATCAACAGCAGGCTGCGCTGAGAGCGCCTTAACTTAGGCGATTGGCGTCCGCGAGCCAATCTGAGCGCGAACCTGGCTAGTAGTAGCGAGCGGGCCGAATCGAGTCAGGCCGAACCGGGTCAGCGGGCCTCGCCTAACCTAGCCTAGCCTGGGAACGGGCTGCAGCAAACCGTTCGTCTCTATCTGTCCGTCCGATCGACCAAAAGCCTGCTCGCCGGGCTATCCATCCAACGGGCTGACCTAACGGGACAAGCAAGCAAGAACGCGAGAGGGCGAGCGAGAACCAAAGGCAGGCCAACCAGTTCCAGCGGCAGCAGCAGCAGCAGCAGCAGAAAAAAGCCAAGGTGCAGGAACGGGCAGATTTTACTGCGGCGCGCTCGAAGTTAAGAAGCGAGTGACTGCCTGACAGACTGAATGACAGACGGACGGACGGACGAACTACGACAACGCTGTCGCTACCGCAAAACAAGACAGTCGGCGGCAGCAACAGCAGCAGCAGGTTGTTTCCCGTTGCCACTGCCAGCGTGCAGATATCGACCTGCAGGCCTCGATGAACGATCGAGGACGATGGAGGACAAAGGAGCAGAAGGAGAACGACAACAACAATCTCAGCAGCAGCAGCAGCAACGATATGACATAGAAGACGAACGTGAAGGAGGATGAGGATGAGAAGAAGAACAAGGAGGTTAAACTCACTTGAGGACTTTACTCGTACGTTCAACAACAGCATCATCAACGACAGCAACAACGACACCTACAACAACATCAACGACGTCAACATCAACGACAGCAGCAGCAACAACAACAACAATATCAACAACAAGATCAAGGACAGCAACAAAAACAACAATAACAACAACGTCAACAACGTCAACATCAGGGACAGCAGCAAAAACAACAATATCAACAACGTCAACATCAAGGACAGCAACAACAACAACGTCAACATCAAGGACAGCAACAACAACGTCAACATCAAGGACAGCAACAACAACGTCAACATCAAGGACAGCAACAACAACAACAGTACCGCCATCAACATCACCTGAACGCAGCATTAGCACCAATGTGCAGAGCCACCGCAGAAGCTGTAACGCACCGCCGGGGATCAACAGAAATAACAGCAGCAGCAACAACAACAACAACAACAAGGAAAAGGAACGAAGGAAAAACGAAACAAACAGCCTCCAGCAGTACAAACAGCACCGGGCGTCGGCTGTTGGAGCTGGTGGACGAGTGACTCAGCCAGCGTGTTGTATGCATGCACGCCGTATGCGTGTTCACGCTGGCTGCCGGGTCGCTCATGCTTTGTCCTTCTTGGAGGCCTGTTTCCCGTCTGCCACGATCAGGTCGAGACTTGACCTACCTAGAGATAGACCTCTCTCTCTCTCTCTGTCTCAGCTGTCTCTCCCTGTTGGTCGTCGAAAAGCTGCATCATACTTTGTTTTCTCTCTCTCTTTCTTTCTCGTTTGCTCTATTCTCGCCCTGTTTCGAGTCGCCCATGTATACTATACAGGTATCTATCTATATGTATGTACGTGTCGATCTCTCTCAGTGGCCGAGACCTTCTGCCAGGCTGGCTGCTAATACTGGCCTAGAACTCGGGCACTGCTGCGTGCTCTCGTGCGACCTGATACTACTGGTTCGTCTCTCACTACTGCGTCCATCTGTTTATGTATTATTCGATTTTCAATCCACTTCGCATCAATTAATGCAACACTCCCACTATAGTAAGATAGCTGCTAATCTTTGTGGCAGGACAGTTTTTCCGTATGCTTCTTCTTCTTCGTCTTCATTTTCTTCTTATGCGTTGCACCTTGGCTTCAAGGCATTTTCAAGCAAGACGACGTAAACGACGGGCCAGACAAGTGAAGATAATAGCATTTAGTAGCCGAGACCGGTGGCGTGGTGCATTCGCGTGTGCCTTGCGACCGGAAGAGAAGACACAAAGGTGCTGCACGGGTTCGAGCCCCACCGTTGCACATTTGTATTTATGGGATTGTCCGTCTTACGAAGCAATGCGAAAGCAGTCCCGTGGACGTTAAATGCTGGCTGACGGTCAGCCCAAAAAAGCTTCTAGTAGTCGTCGTCGTAGTAGTAATAGTAGTTTGTGCCAGTAGTAACCTGTCGACCACGTTTTTGCGGATGTTCTCAATGTGTTGGTCGTACGGTCAGACTGACGCCACATCTGCGGTTGACGCTCATTGGGGCCATTCAAACGAGCGAATGTTAACATCAAGCAGGCGCGGCAATGGTGGTGGTGGCGGCTGCGGCGACGGCGACATCAACAGCCTGCACAATGCGGGCGAGTTGCATTTGGTTGCGTCTATTTCGGCCTGCATGTCATGTTGTTGCCTGGCTCGCGTGGTCCACGTTGTGACGCCAACGTCAAAGCATCATTAGCGTCATTGTCGTCGCTCGCAATGGATCAGAACTTCGAAATAGGTTAAACAGCCTAAAGACAAACAGAGGTGAGATCTCATGGGATAGAGAGAGAAAGAGGGATAGATATGTATATTTATGCGTATATATATATATGTTTATATATATATATATATATATATATATATATATACAAAGAGAGAGGAAGGAAGCGAGCTAGCAAAAGAGAGGCACAGAGCAAGAAGGACAACCGGCAGATCTAGTTCCAGGTGACGACTGGAAGGCCGTGAGCACACGAAGGCGTCGTCAATACGTGGCGTTCCGCACACGGTATGTATTCCACGGTCGCCGGAGGAGGACATGCGGGAGGAGAGCAGAACCACCACAGCCGTAACAACAGTAACAGTAGCCGTAACAACAGCAGCAATGGCAACAACAAGAGCAACAACAACAACAGCAACAACAATAGCAACCGCAGAAGGATCACCGCGCATATAATCGCGGAATGAAATTGGCACGACGACATCTCTCTCTCTCTCTCGCTTTCCCTCTCTCTCTGTATCGATCGCCTATCAGAGGCGGCTATTCTCGAAGGGGGCGAGACAGCGACCTCGGCGGACGTATTTAGTGGTTGGCCGAGTTGGGTGTGGGCGGTGTGGGGCGGAGTGTTAGATAGTTAGTTGGGTGTGATAGAAGGGGGGCGGGGCGGGGGAGGGCGGAGGCACAACAACGGACAAGGACAACATGGCTTGCTCCTTGCTCTACGCGACGCCTACAATAATAGTTTGTCCTCGAGACTCTAAAGTAGCCCGTTCGTTCGTCCGCCATAGTTTACGTTCCACGTTCAGGGTCACCGCGCCCGGATTTCGCGCGCAGCCCACTCTCCTCGACCTAGTGTAGTCGCTGCGACCCCGTCGTAGGCGGCGAGCAGTTGTCACAGGCGTAGCCGGGCACAGTACACGGCCGTAGACTGACTTGCTGCCGTTATGTGCGCGTTGAGAGATGGACCTTTAGCGTGCGTAACCCTTTGCATACGCCGCAGTGTGGGCTGGCTGACGAGAGATACGTGGTGGAGCGAGGCGCGGCGTATTCGATCGAGATATGCAATCTTGCTAGACAAGCCAGCTAAGCCTATCAAAAAGATTTTGTTTTCGACAACCTTTTAACTAAGTCAACGGTGACGACGGTGACGACGACGACGACGGCGATGACGACAACAACGACAAAAAGTTGACACCCACATAAACAAAATAAAGTTCAATCTGTCTCGACGAACAAGTTTTTGTCAGAACATTAGGGTTAGTATGATTATTTTATTATTCATATTATTATTATTCGGTAACGTTTTCGTCACTGGTATTCGCTGCATGCGTGCAAAATACACTTTCAAGCTGGTCTCATCAAGCAGTCACCTAATGTAACAACTCTCTACGTTTGTCGCATACGAGTCGCAATACAAATTGTATTGACAATAATATTAATGACAACCGCAAACCTACATTGCAATTAAAAAAGGCAAACCTACATTGCAATTAAAAAAGGCAAACCTACATTGCAATTAAAAAAGGCAAACCTACATTGCAATTAAAAAAGGCAAACATTGCGGCAATGTAACTGACGCGAAATGTATGTCCATGTTAATTACAACAACAATATTGACGACGACAACAACAGTTTTTAACAACGGCTTCGTTTTTTTTTATGATTGTCGTAACATAATGTATTAATATTTACGTTTACCGTATATTAGAACATATGGCAGTTCTAATTTTAATCTCCATTCCAGTATCTATGAATACATTTTGCGGCCACAGTATCAATCAGATGGTGGGTGCACAGACATCCCTGTGAAAGTGGAAAAAACAAATCAACAGTGTTTTGTCCTTATTTAGCTGATACACTTCTTATCAAGCGGCAACATGTTTTCTTGTAGTCGCGCAACGCATACGCAAATGGTACCTGTTTAAAATCATAAGTACAGTTACAGCAGCAACAATACCAGTAGCAACAACAACAACAACAGCGACGCCAACAACACCATCATTGCCAACAACACCATCATTACCAACAACAGCAACAACAACAACAATAAAAACCCAAAAACAGCAAGAACAATGCCAGAAGACGCAACAAAATGAACACGTTTGCTAATTGGCTGCCGCGTCAACTCCTGATTAGCTCAACAGACATAACCCAATCTTGCCGTGATCCAGCAAACACCATACTGATATGTTCATCACCATCGTCACCGTCAGCAGCATCATCGTCATCAGCAGCAGCAGCAGCATTATCATCATCGCCACTATCATCACCATCATAATTATCATTAGAATGATCATCACCTGATCTTTTGCGTTATCCACACCAGCACTCTAAGCGTCGCCAGTCTCGCCATGAGCGTCTCTTGTGCGCATTTCGTCGCTCTTCACCCCTTGGCCTATTTGTTTTGGCGGCGGCTGCTGCTGCTGCTGTTGTTGTTATTATTGTTGTGTCCCTACTCCTCCAGATGTGGCACGCAGACAGTCGCCCTACTGACGATGCTGATGTCGTCCTTGTCGTTGTTGCTATTACTATTATTATTATTGCTGTTGTGGTGGTTGTTGTTGTTGTTGTTATTGTTGTCGTCGTTGTTGCTGTCGCGATGACTTTCTCTCCACGCGATGGCATTCTCGGCATACTACGGGAAAGATGAGTCCTGCCTGATACGAGTTACAGCTGCTGCTGTCGCTGCTACCGCTGTTGCTGCTGTTCCTGCTTTTGTTGTTGTTGTTGTTGTTGTTGTTGTTGCCGCTGTCGCCGCTAAACGCTGAGCAAGCAACCCTTTCATCGATGCTCTGACACTGGCGCTCCTGTTTTTCTTCTCCTTCGTCCCCTTCTTCTTCGTCTCCTTCTTCTTTTGCTACGCTGGCTGGCTGGCTGGCCCGTGACGGCCGTGAGTGGGTCTCGCTTCACAACCCATTGTCGCCAACATCTTATCGTTCCATGCCGTCTCTTCTTGTCGTTCTGTTGTCGACGCAACCCGCCGCCGCCGAAACTCAAGCATCTTTTCGTGCAGTCTCTCTTTCTGGCTCTCTCCCTCTCTCCCTCTCTCTCTATCTTTCCCTCTCCTTCTTAAAGGAGAGAGAGAGATATAGAGAGACTACAAACTATCGAGTCATTCACCGGCCCTTTGAACACATTTGAGAGCCTTCGTACAGGTGTCGTTGTTGTCGTCGTCGTCATCTTCATCTTTATAGTCATCTCTATTGTCGTCGTCTCCCCCCCTCGTGGATCCCCCGCCCGCCCCCTCACTCTGGACTCTGCCAGGCTAACGCCTACTAGACAGGTCAAGGTAGACGAAAGAAGAAACATTAGGATAGAGAAAGGCAGCGGGAATGAGACAGCGAGACGACAGAAGGGGAAGGGCAGATAGAGAAATAAATCGATTCTAGTCGGACAGTGTCCGACGATGGCATCCGACGGAGCTCGACGACGACGACAGCACCAGACTAGACTAGACTGGACTAGACTAGACCAGGTCAGACCAGGCCAGACAAGGGTTTGTCGGCGGCGGCGAGATGGGGGTAGTCCGGAAGTTGTTGAAGGTTCGATGGGACACGAGACCCACACACGCGAGGCGAGTCGAGGGAGGTGGGCAGCAGGTCCTGTGCTGATAGCCAGCTAGCTATATATGTAGGTCCAGGTAGCTAGGGAGGGAGCTAGGTCGCCAGTCGCCGAAGTCGCCAGACGAACGTGTTCTTCGTTCGTGATCTCCTTCGAACTTAAGCACTTTTGACGATCGCGTGGAGGTCCACGCAACGAAGGTACGCAAAGATCCGCGGAGACGGGATCCGGACCGCGCTGGCCCGGATCGCTATGAGGATGATGACCATGATGATCTTGATCATGATGATTTTCATCATTGTGGAAGTCATGCTAATGATGACGCCAGATGACGCCAGATGATTGCTACAGGTCTTTGTTTTCCTTCTGCTTTCTCAGGCGCGGGCACGTGCCTGGCGCCTGAGAAAGCAGAAGGAAAACAAAGACCTGTAGCAACAGTAAGAGGCTCTACTGGTTGTAGTAGGTCTAATAGTCTCGTCGGCGTCAACACTTCGATTGCTGCTGCTGCCGCCGCCTGCTCCTCTGCCTTCAATGCTGGTGTTTGGATCCTTGACCGTCGGTCGCCGGTGCGTCCGTTGTTGTTGCTGTCGTAGAAGCCAGAGAGCTCCGCTGGCTCGTGCGGCCCAAATCGGCTTGCTTTTGGGTCGAAAGAGGAAATGTGCTCTCTTTCTCTGTCTCTCTCTTCTTCGACCCTTCCCTTTGGGACGGATGGCGACAACCCATCGTCTCAGCTTGAACGGCGACCGGATCGACGAACGCCTATTTGTTGACCAGTGGCTGGTCCAACAACGAGACGCTGACCGGACGGACCTTCGATGCTGGCTCTGGCTGCATAACAATAGCCACAAGCCTTCGGTGTCCGAGTAGCTTCCTAGGGCCGGGGAAGAAAGAAACGGCGGACGTGTGGATGTCCGAACTAGAGGTCACTCGAAGGTGCTTTAAAAGCCAATCGTTTCGAAAGATAGAGGAAGATATATATATATATATGTATATATATATATAGAGAGAGAGAGAAAGCTAGGTGGGTATATATGGGGGTGGTTGGGTGAGTTAGTGAGTGTCTGGTTAAATCTAAACACACACACACAGAGTGGTGATCACACGATGCGGACGATCATAGGCGCGTGGGCTGAACGATACGCGGTCTCGAAACGCAGATGACAAAGCTTTGAACGGACGGATGGACGGGCGGACCTAGCACACACAGGACCATTGTCGGGTTATCGCTGCTGCTGTTGTTGGTGGAGGTGGTGGTGCTTTTGCCGGTCAGCCCAGCCGGACGCGACAGGATATGGCCTGGGATGACCCGCGCCGCTCTCCGTCAGGTCAACATACCAGGAGGCGGCAGACAGGTGCCTAACGGGTTCGCCATTGTAGCTGAGCAGCAGCAGCATTGGCGGCGAGTGGTGTAAAATTGTGGCGAAGAAAGCAAGAACGATCTCGACAGACGACGATGGCGAATATATGCGCTACAGGTGCACGTTCGCATTTGCGGGTACAGCTCTGGTATTTAAATACCCTTTCACTGCTTGGTTTCACTGGAAGCTGGGAATGTTGCTGCAACAATTATATATATATATATATATATGTGTATATATATATATATGTGTATATATATATATGTGTATATATGTATATATATATATATATATATATATATATTTATATATACCCTTTTTTAATGCTAATTAAATTTATGTTTTGTATAATACATTAGATATATGTTACACGCATCACAATAGACTAGCTAAACCAATGCGCTTCCTAGGCGCGCATTGTGACTGTCACGTCTATATATATATATATATATATATATATATATATAGGCTGGATGAAAAACTTATGATACATATCTTTAAACGAAAGAATATCTATTTAATTTTCCCGCTCGCTGCAATGCAATTATGCCACCTTATTTGCCATTCGTCGATGCATGTTTGAGACGCGCCCTTTGGAATCAAGTTGAGTTGCTCCTGCGAATTTTTCTTGATCGCCCTTATAGTCTCGAAACGTTGTCTTTTATTTTTTATTTGCGAAAACAAGAAGCGGTAAATAGGAAGAATGCGGAAATATTGATATTCAATTTTTCATCAAACAATCCGAAATCAAATGATGTGTGCACCAGTGCGTTCTCACGAGAGATGATCCAAGAGTTGTTTGCCCAGAGTTCAGGCCTTTTGCGACGGGCAACTGTAGTATTTAGTGTTGACCGCAGAACCAGATGGCAAAAAATTCGTGCAAAATGATTTTCTTGTTCTCGTAACCATATAGTTCGCCTGATATTCGTGGTATCGTTGTTGAGGACGATACTACAAACTTTTTCAACGTTTTGACGTTAAAAGCCTTTCCGAACGGCTTCTTCAAGTCTCTCGCGAAATTAACGATACCAACGTGAATGGCACCGACCTGCGTGAATCAAAGCGCCTTCCTCTTAATTTGTTTTTAAGATTTTCGGAAAGTGGAAGAAATCGCTTAGTGCCAAGTCGGGTGAATAATCTGAGTGCTTTTGCAGCCGCTTTTTAAGCACAGTGAAGATTTTTGATAGGCATTATAGGAATAGATGACTAGTCACGGTGCGAAATAAAGCACGTGAAGCGTCTAATCGAGTGTTTGTTCACGCGTTAAGTCGAGGTAATGGGGGCTGACAATACGCATCTGCCGGTAAACGAATATTTACCACGGCAATGCAAATTAATTCCTGATAATGTTTATGCATAATATGTGTACTCGCACTTTATTGCAGTTGCTTATGCTTATCCGTTCAGGTCAGCATTGTTTGCCAGACCGACACCTATTCTCCTTCACAGTAACTAGCGGTGTCTCAATCAACAAACAGTTCTAACGCTGCGCTCTTCCCGCGCCGGGAACCTTTCAAAGTAGTTCATAGACGCCCAAAGAGGAAGCTAGATGTGGATTTGAACAATCAACTAAACGCAACTATAGATATATAGAAGAAAATAAACTACACGAAAAAGAGGTCTGACGAAAGAGAGACAGCGCTGGTCAGCGGCAAAACAAAATGTAGGAAGAAAATGCAGCCAAACAGTCCTAAAAGTCAATTTAAAGGCAAAATGACAAAGGCCACATTCCAATGGTCGTCGTCGACCGGCGGGGGTGGAGGGGGGGGGGTATGCATGGGGTCGCTCGTGATGGCACTGCGGACAGCGAGCGGCCAAACGAAGTTGTTGACTTCGTCATCACGCTCGCTGTTGCCGCCGATCGTAACAATCAGGCTGAGGTAGCAAACAACGTGATGGTGGCTGCGTTATAGTAGCCATCACCATCACCATCACAGTCATGATGGCGCTGGGTGGTAGACAGATCGGTCCATTTCCGGTCCCCCTTCCGGTATCAATGTCGTCCGACCACAACGATCACATACCACGACGACACGAAGCGTGGCATGGCGGCGACCACATCAGCCACAACAACAACAACAGCAGCAGCAGCAGCAGCAGTATAAACAACAACAGCAGCAGCATAAACAACAACAGCTGCTGCTGCAGCGGCAGCAGCAGCAACAATAGCAACAACAACAACAGCATCGTCATCATCATCATCAACAACAACAACAAGGACCACACCAGCCACAACAACAACAGCAACAGCGTCAACAACAGCTGCTGCAACGGCAGCAGCAACAATAGCAACAACAACTGCACCAGCAACAACAACAACAGCATCGTCGTCATCATCCTCATCAGCAACAACAACACGTCAGCAGCAACTTTGACGACAGGCCTTCGCGCCCAGTCAATCTCGCGACTGGTCGTTTGCGTATTTCGGTTCTGGCCATCATCACCCTCACCCCCCCCCACCATCATCATCATCACCACCCCCACCACCATCATCATCACCCCCACCATCATCATCACCCCCACCACCATCATCACCATCATCACCCCTCACCACCATCAAAATTGTCCTCGTTAGCGTCTACCTCGCCTATACCGTAGGTTGACGTCGGCACTAACGATTGCTCGTCGTGACTGGTCACGTAGAACGAGTGACTCGCCGTAGTAATGGTGGTGGTGGCTGTTGTTGTGGGGATGTCGTTGTTGTTACTGTTGTTGTTACTGTTACTGTTGTTATTGTTACTGTTGTTGTTGTTACTGTTGTTGTTCCTGTTGTTATTGTTACTGTTGTCGTTACTGTTGTCCGCTCGGTATGTTGTTTCGTACTGACTAAACGGCCGTGTTACAGAACACACGAGGAGGATGCCGCTGTTGTCCTAGGTTGCCCGCCGATAGGCCGACAAAGCTGTCAATACCGGTGATGCTGCTGCTACTGCAGAAATCGTTAGCGTTCTCGATGTTGTTGTTGCTGTTACTGTTGTTGTTGTTTCTGCTCTTGTTGTTGTGGTTCTGTTTGTGGCTGTTATCGTTGCCATTGTTGTTGTTGTCGTCATCGTTATGGTCATTTTTGTGATTTCATCATTCACGGTGGTCCGTCCGAAATTATTCTATTACCACACCACAAGGGGCAAGAACAACAATGACAGCATCGAGAACAACAACAACAACAACAACAATATGCTACACTGATACAATTCAGCTATTCGGACAAACACATTCCTTCAGATAGATGGACAGAAAAGGCATTCTTTGTCGTATTATTGCTTCCTGTCAACTAACGCCAAGTAGTGCTGGTTTTAAATGCACGCAGTTTTCATAGCTACTTCATGCAACCCGTTCATGTGCCTCAAGCATGTATGTAAATATATGTGCCTCAAAGTGCATGTGTGTGTGCAAATGTTAACAAGTGTCGTTCATCCGTAAAATCATGTTTTGTACTGTCCTCGTTCAGCGACGCCATGTTCAAAACAGAGAATCAGCAATTGACCACGGGGATCGACAATACATTAAACATTGCAGGTTTCAATTGAAACAATAAAGCTACAATTAGGCTGTTAGGCTTACTTTTAGTATAGTAGTTTGCAGTTGCTAACGCTTGGTAGCCGCCAAAAAAAATTGGGCATAACGAACAGGAATGCTTCGGTCGAAATGGAGCGTAGAAGTTGTAGAGTAAATCGTGTTTGCTTTCTCAACGTGTTTTGCGATACACGAGCGACTGTGACTATACTCCGCCTACAATGCAATCGAGCGCATATGCTCGTACAGGTTCCAGTTCCGAATAAAGCGACGTTTTATTTCAAACAGTGCATGCACTTTCTCTAGACGTCTCGGTTGTGAATGCCAGTCTTGGAACGAGCACTATTCGAAGCGACAGAAGGTAGTGCTTGTAAGATATATATATATATATATATATATATATATATATATGTGCTCAAATTGCACACCTTTATTTATTTAATATAATAATAATAGCTAGCTCTTTTTATATATAGAAGCCCAGGTAGGTTTAGCAGCGTAAGATCAACTAAAAACACAAACAGGAGAAGAAGGAGATCCGGTTAGTAGAGTGATGAGCTGTATGCCATTGTTTTACCGTCAGCAGTGCGCCTTCATCAGGCCAGTGATGTTGTCGTTGGTGTTGTTCTTTTAACAATGCCGTTTCCGATGGCATTGAGGTGTTGTTGCTGTAGTAAAAATGGATGTTGTTGTTGTTGTAGTAGAAATAGATGTTGTTGTTGTTGTTTGATGCGCGCCCGTAATCATTAATCCATGTCAAAGGCATCTATCCATCCACTCATGATGACTGGCCAATCAAACGACCGACCAATGGTCCTGTTGTCCTGGGGATGGGCCTACAGCAGGCTGACAGGACGATACTCTGCAGCAAAGCCTCTCACTTGCTCTCTCACATCTTCGCTTCCTGGTTCTGCTGGTTGCAAACGAGTAAGCACGAAATTCGCGACTGAGTTCGGCTATCAATTCGAGTACCTCTATCCCGTCTCACCCCTTCATGCCTCCTTATCGTTCGCCCCCTGTCTCTCGCGCTTGGCGGTGCGGGGGGAGGGGGGGGAAGGACACTTCACCTTCTGTTTCCCAACCCTTACCCCAGACAGTAGCAAAGTAGGAAGCAGGAAGAGGACAACAACAACAACAACAACGCTGATCATGCACTCAGACATACATTTGTACGATACAGACACACCAACACGGATATATATTGTTAGAGATACATACGCGCATATTCATACACATACGCCTAACGCATGCACCACGACGACCAGCCCCCCACCCATTCGGGAGCAACGGACAGCATCGTCGGCAGGCTGAATGATAACTGGTTTTTGCTCGGAAATCGGAACCAGTTAAGATTGGTTGGCGTCGTTGTTGTTGTTGTTGTTGTTGTTGTTGCTGTTGCTGTTGTTGTTGTCGTCGTCGTTGTCGTCAGTATTACTGTCATCGCCAGCATTGCCGTTGTCATGGTAGACATTCTGGTCCATCGATGTGACGCTGCTGCTGCCGCTGCTGTTGTCGAGAGGATACAGAAAGCAGAAGCCGGTCTGGCGGTTAGAATCGCTCGAGATCGGAGGGAAACGGCGAGCGAGATGCAGTTAGCCGTTAGTTAACCGCGAGCAGGTTTCCCGGGCCATAATTGTCGTGGCCGTTGTTGTTTTTGTTGTTGTTGTTGTTGTTGTTGTCGATGTCGTCGTCGACGACATTGTCATGATCGGGAAACCATCCGGGAGCCGACCATTCACGTGCATGTATCCAATACTGTATGTGTGTGCGCGCTTATTATTTTTTTCGCTGCTGCCACTATGCCTATCGGCCCTTCCTCGTTGCATATTGTTGTACTCGACTCATATATATATATATATATATATATATATATATATAACACGGAAGGGAGAGAAAGAGGGAGAAAAGAGCCACATACATACGACTAAAAAAAAGCGGCAAACGCTCATACGAACACAGACGATTTAAAATATAGTCAACATGTTTTATATGATGAGGAATTGCTAACAGCAGCAGCAGCACTTTATCTGCAATGGCCCGATGTGCACTCCTATACAGTGCCTACCCAGCATGCTCAGCACCGCTAAATTAAAGTATACTATACGTATTGGGGTGCGTAAAGTACGTGAACATTTAGAAAGGGCTGACGCTTTGCATAAGCGGAATAAGGAAGCTAGCCACAGCGGCAGTATCAGCAGTATGGGATAGTGAACATGAGAGGCATACAAATACACGTCGGTCGATACAAGCAAAGAAGAAAAGCCGCGTATACAGCGGGGAGAAGAAGTATGATCGAGGAAAACCCGGTCGACGGTTTCCTCGGACTAGCCACTACACCCAAGTACCGAAAGGCGTTAAGGCGTGCTTGTCTAGCGCATTTTTTGTTTCCTTTTATCGTTTTTATCTTGCATCGTAAACGTATCCTTTCTATGTTCGTCCGCATCTAAGCAAATTATTGTACATTCTATGTTTTGTCTTGTCTTATATATGCATGCATTTTTGTCATCTCCATATTACAGCTCATGTGGATATATATATATAATGTCCCCCTTTGACAAAATAAAGGTACATTTGAATTGATATATATATATATATATATAGAGAGAGAGAGAGAGAGAAATAATGTAATAATAAAGACGAGTCAAACATCGTATATTAACAAAAATATATTTATTTATTTATTTATATATATATATATATATATATATAAGGCGAGTTCAAAAAGAAGGTTGGCGTTTCACATTCGTGTAAAAAGTTGCAGCAGCGGCGCCGGCAAGACTGGTTGTGACATTTGTACAGTACAGTTGACAAACTCGTTTAGGCAGGCTGTTTGTTGCTGTCCCTTTGTAAAACTATTTATCTCTCTCTTTTGCTATATTTTTGTTGAATCATCATGCATAATTTAGCTTACCTAGGCGTAGTTTCTTTTCACACACCAAAATAATTAAAAGCCGATACATGCAGTATATATATATATATATATATATATATATATATATATATATATATAGTGAGAGAGAGAAAAGCGCAAGAAAGTACGTTGTCACCGTCGCGGTCCCCGGCGGGTCTGGTCTGGCCATGAATTGACTATTGCTGCTGTAGATATTGTTGTTGTTGGCCGAGTTGTTATCGAGTGCCAGTGACATGCGGCTGACTATGGAGCAGCTGTTGGTGTCGTCGGCATCGTATTTGCTGACCGCCCACGATTCACACACAGAGCCATTTTGCTTCTATGTCTGACTAGCGACCGACGCCCTTTTTGATAGCTGCCGGATTGGACCTTTAAAAATACAATTTAATAAGAATAAAAAGAAAATTATATATATATATATATATATATATATATATATATATAGAAAGAGAGAGAGAGAGAGCTAATGAATGTTTATACTACGTTTAGTCGGCCCTCTCTCTGATTGATCTCTTAACTTAGCTATGCACCCTGTATCCGCTCTTCCCCCCCCCCCCTCTGTTTCATTCTGTCGCGTTTGATGCATTATTAAAAGTCCAGCTTGATGTCGGTGTTTGTTTTATAGCCTTCAGAAAAATCAATTTATATATATATATATATATAGTCAAAATTGTGGTGGTGGTGGTGTTGATGGCGATTTCTGTCCAACGGCCGCGTTCGTACGCGACTGGATACGCATGCCAGATTCACCTCTCAACCTCAACTATAACGTTATGAGTGAGCGAACGCCATTTGCTTGCAGCGCTTCTGCTATTGTCGTTGTTCTTGCTGTTGTTGTTGCTGCTGCTGCTCGTCATAATGACAACGATGATGATGATGATGATAAGCATATTAAGTCTAACGCTGCCACCGCGGTTGTGTTGCTGTTGCTGTTGCTGATGATAATGATGATGTTAGCAGACGCAGAGGCTGTTGCCGATGACGATAAGGAACACTTGCGGGAGCAGCAGCAACAACAACAACAACAACAACAACAACAACAACAACAACAACAACAACAACAACAGCAACAACAACAGCAACAACAACAACTACAACAGCAACAACAACTACAACAGCAGCAACAACAACAACAACAACAACGGTGGCCACAACCTGCCCACCGTCTGTCCCTTTATCACCTCTCTAGCGTCCAGGACATCCGCCTGGACACTCTACTACGCATGGATGGATGGATGGGTGCTATTGCTGCTACTGCTGGACTAACCTGTGAGTATAGACAGACAGACCCGCGCAGATAGGATGTCGTCGTCTGTCGTCAATGCAGACCGATTTCAACTGATGCCGTCTGCACCACGTTCGGTAATGACTGAAACAGCAGCGACACCAGCTTAACGGCAAATTAATAATGACTTTATTTTGTTTTATTATAATATTATAATATTTCGAATATTATAATTATTAAATAATAATATAATAGAACGAATATAATAATACAAAAAAAACAACAACAACGACAAAGGCAAGAACAATAACAATAACGATAGCGCATCGTAATAACAGCAAAAACAACAGCAGCTGCAGCAGCAACAACAACAGTAGCGCCACCAACAACAATTGCAACAACTTCTTTGCGTTTCAACGCAGCTCCGAATGTCTGTGACGGGTCCACAACCTGCTGCTTATCTGAACAACCAGCTAAACAGTATATATATATATATATGTCGATAATCGATGCACATTTAGCAGAAAAATTACCGCCTCGTTTGGCTTGCGTACTAAATCACGCTGTAGCGTTAATAGCCGTTTACAGCATGTACCAGTTTCCGAGTACATATGGTATAATCGATTACCTCCAACGTGTTTCTACGAACAGCCAACGACGTGTTACAACTTAGAGACTCAAGGCCTCGCAGAATCCGCCCGTTGTTCTCAAACGCCGACATTCAGCCACACCTTGCATTCCCATTAGTATTTCTAGCGGTGGACCGAATTTCATGTTTTGTTTAAAGATTGGTGAATCGCATTTTAAACAAACAATGGAATGCACGCTCACGTGAATTAACCCTTACCTGAACCAGCATTCAAACTGACTATTTAGTACAACATGTGCCAGATAAAGTACACACAGATGTAACTTTGTCAACCCTTTATCTGTCGATTAAATATTTTATTGTTGGTAAAGTTGCCTATGTTTTTAATTCGGGTCGTTTTCAAGTAACCCCTGACGATACAGGGTAGATTAATACCTAAATACGTTTTCAGTTCTGAACATGTCTTACTTCAAACATTACGCATATAATATATATATATATATATAATATATATATATATATATATATATACACATGTCCCTGCGCTCTCCACAGGTCTGCTTTGCAGCGTCTTCCTGTGACCAGTATGAGTGGAAGTCTGCAGACCCGTAGGTGTCAGAGAACAGCGACAGAATACCGATTACAGCACTTGTTTCACGACGCGTCTTCGCTGCCGGCCAGCAGCTCGCTACAGCCGTGCCTTCCTGCAACTTGCTCGACTCGAGACGTCACTCACAGGAACTCACGCTAAACCAGCCCTTCCTTTGTACCGTAGCTGGCTGCGTATCGTTGTTGTCATCCAGCTGCTTAATCAGTGTCCATCCGTGGGTCGTCCTGCTTCTAGCTTCTCCTTGTTTTACACATTCACACTAGCTCGTTTCCTTCTGGCTCTCCCTCTCTAGTTTTCTTCTTTTTCTTCTGCTTCTTCAATCAGAGCCTTTCATGCTGCTACCACCACCGCCACCCTCTGTACGCGGCGAGCAAGTCGCCGTCGTCTACAATAGAAACATCTATCCACAATGACGCACGCACGCTACAAAGAGCTTATTAGCTCCATGGTAAGCTTATGGCCAACACCCACCAAAACCCACCAATCTATCTACGGAGGTCCACAAAGTGTCAGTCAGTTTTCCACGAAGTTCATCGAGGTGTTCTTTTTCCTCTTCTTCTTCTTTGGCGTTGTGTTGTCATCGTCGACGCCCAATACGCGGGAGTAGGGGTCGGAGGGTGGACATTATCCCCCAAGCGATATCCGTCCTCTTACCGTTCTCTACTGAACCATCGCATCTGTCCATGCGTTTGTGTCTGTATTTCTGTCTGTCTGTGTGCGAGCGCGTTAATGAGTATGTATTGTAGGTTTTCCAATAGAAGCAGCCAGTCACGTTTGTATAGCCGACCTTTGGTCTATTCCTGCACCGGCAGCAGCACCAGCCTTCCCGCTAGCTCTATTGGCGGACAGGCCTGAGGACATGGTTAGAAGAATAGTGGCGTGGATGGATTCAACTCCAGGAAAGTCAGGACAGTATGCACGAGACGACGATTCTTGTTTCCCATGGTACGGTTATGCCTGCCTCTCTGTCGGTTTGAGTGAGTCTATGTGTGCCTGTGCACGTGGTCATGAGCAAACGTGTTGACCACTGATGCGTCCGTTAAGTTGTCAGAGTATTGTCGAGTGCTCCCCCTCTCCTATCTCTGGTCTGGCTCTATTTTGACCGTTTTCTCTCGATTCAATCTATGTATCTATCTGTGTGGCTGTCTCCCTCTTCCGATCTTTCCCTATATCTCTCTTGGCATTTTTGTACTTCTTCTTCTTCTATTCCTTGCTTTCCTTTTGCCTTCCTCTTTTGTCTTGTTCTTATGGCTGCGCACAGTGTTCTACAGTGTTCCTTGTGTCGACGACGACGACGACGACCAGGACCAGGACAACGAAAACAACGACGACAACGTCCATCCAGCCGTGTCCTGCCATCCACTGCCGGATTTGTGCTTCCAGAGTAGTGTCTTATCTCCCTTTGTTTTCTCACTACGGCTTCCTCCTTTTTCATCTTCTTCTTCTGCTTCTTTGTTGGATCTATCTTTTCTCCATTTCCCTTTCCCCATTTATCTCTCGCTCTCTCTCTCGGTTTCATTGTCTCTCGCGTAGGTTACTTACTTTGCTGTGGCTGCCTGCGTGGCGTTGTTGGCTGCCAGTCCCAGTAGTATGTATCTCACGGCTTTTTAGTAGACGGATTCTGCTAACTCTGTGTCAAATGGCGATGACGGCAGCGGCGGCGCCGGTAGCCGGCCTTTAGCAAGGCTCGATTCTAGACGCTTTTTCTTCCACTCGCGTTCTCTTCGCTTCTCCTTTCTACTGTTCTCCCCTTCCCTGTTGCTCCTCTCTCCCAAGTTTTCTATCTTATTTTTTCCAATGTGTATTTTGTCCTACGTGTATAATTCTTGCCCATGGATTCCGTCCTCGGCCAAGGTTCCGTGGTGGTGGCTACTTGGTAAGTTCCGCTCGTTTCTGCCGCCGCCGCTGAGATACTCTGCGCCCCGATGATCGTCGTAATTGTAGTAGTAGTAGTAGTAGTAGTAGAAGAAGTAGTAGTAGGTTTCTGAAACGATTTCCCTCCTTGCCGCATCTAGACGCTGCCGCCATTATCAGAAGCAGCAGCAGCAGAAACAGGAGAAGAAACCAGCGTACACCGAGCACACAACTGGTCGACTTTCGAAAACCCAAAGTAGGGGAAACAGCATGACGTAACAAAGAGACCGAGGCCACGATGGACCAATTCGGCTGCGTTACTACGACGCTCACTACGTTTCTGTTCTACTGAGAACTGGTAGAAACGGTAGTCGCGGCAGTAGCAGGTCATCCAGCTAAACACCAGTGTCTCGTCACTCACCTACACTGTTGTCGTCGGCGTAGCTAATCCTGGGCAGGACCTGTTCGTGCAGGACTTCGCGGAAAGGGGCACGCAGGAACGGAAGAGATAAATGTTCATATGTCCGATTATATATATATATATATATATATATATATATATATATATATATATATTAGACACGGGTAAAAGCCTGTTCTGCAAAATGCCCTGAATAGTTGCAATTATTTGAATTTGTGTAATTATGAAAATTTCGAGCTCGATGAAGAATTATTGAACTTAAATGAATTTGCCGTCCAGACAAAACGGCCCCATAAAAAAAAAAATATATATATATACACAAATTAAATTGCTGGACTGAAATTAAAGAATAGACACCCACAAAGTACCGTCATCTGCTGGAAGCGGAAGAATAGAAATACAAAATGGACGGGTACGTGCATCACGATGCAACAAGAGTAGATTGGAGGTCATTCGAAAGGTTTAAGACTGGCCAAGTTAAAGGACGAAAACGTCGCAGACCGACATTAGAGTCGACATCTCCACCTAGTGGGGAGCCAAGTGTCACTTCCGTGCCGAGCCGTTGATGTACCGCGAGCCCGTGAGCGAGCCTCATCAATATTATCTAATCGAATCGATACTAACTAGTAATGAGTGCACACTGAAAAGTCGACAAAAGTCGTGCCGCTGTTCACCGCTTGGGATTTGAATGAGTACGACGTGTCCGTATACGAATTCGTGTCTTTTTTTGGCCGCAATGGTATATATGCGTACAGGGTGTTCCTAAATTAGGTCGCCACATTTTAGACTGGCGGTAGAACTTGTTCAGAAACTATTTTTCCCAATGAAATGGGAGGGGGCGAGGGCGAAAATGTCGTGTTCAGTGTGAGCGTAGTGTCGAATATATATATACCAACGGGTCAGATATATATACAACAAGACACAGCGTGTCTCCTATGCTCCAGTCTGCCTTCCTGCTTCCCTCCGTGTTCTGCTATTGATGCTTCGATGGATCGCTTAGCTGTGTGCGTGCGATTCAATCTGTTTGTTCGACTGCCGATCGAGAGCCGAGTATCTTATTCAGTGTATTCTTTATTAGTCAAGCGGGCATGTTAGCTGATCGGACATTGCCCGAGTGCTCTATCCAACCAGCGCACGTGTCTCTGCGTGCGCTGGGGCAGCGCAGACGACAGAAATGTTGACGACGACCATCACAACAACGACAATAGGAACAACGACACGGCAACCGCAACAGTAACAACAATAGGGCAGTTGCAACAGCTACAAAACAACAACGACAGCAGAATGACAGATGACCATTAATAAGTAACGTATATATACATATATATATATATATATATATATATATATATATATATATATATAAGAGTGAAAGAAAGGCCTAGGACGAGTTAAAACTTAACGCGTTTGGCAACTTATAAGCCGATAGGTTAGCTACGTTGGACTTAGAGCTCTAGACCAGCTGCGGAGCTGGACTAGATAGTTGGCGGCTAACACTTACGGCAGGGAAGCGGCGGCAGCAGGTGTTCCTGTCGGACCGTTCAATCCGATTGAGCTCGGCTACATGACCATCATACAAATGCCTCATAGGGCCGGTTGCAGAAGTCCACTAGGAGGAGCAGACTTCTGCATGACAACAACAACAACAATAACAACAATGACGACGAGAACGTTGACCAGTGTCGCCGAACCGGTCTTCAAGCGACAGAAACTTCGTCACTTGAGCTCTTTCTCCTACTCCTTCTCCTCCTGGCTGCCGGGAGGTACATGATGAGGTGATGCTGATGTTGATGACGAGAATGCGGATGATGTCACCTTGATGCATCTTGCGTAGAAAGCGCCTTCACGCGCAGTCCAAGATGTGGAGGCTATCTCACGTCCTGCGCAAAGTCTATCTCTATCTCCATCTCTATCTCCCATCTCTCTCTCTCTGTCTCGACATCTCTGCCTCCGTTTGTGCCTCCAGTTCTCGTTCCGCTTTCTCGTTCGCTCACTATTTGTTGTTGTTGTTGTTGTCGTCGTCAATCTGTCGTGGTCGATGGGGTGCCTGGACCTGGTGAAGGTGAGGGCGAACACGAGGGTGAGGTGCGGTCCCGTACCGGGCTAGATCACTCGGCAAAGACGGCAACAAGCCGAATGAATGGGGCGCAGAAGGAGTGAGAATCAGGAAAATCGAAGTGTCATTGCTCCCCACGTTAGTCGCCAATTTGCCAGGTCTGGATTGCTGGACGGCTGAGTCGTTGTTGTTCCTCACCGAGCAGCGAGCGAGCCGGTCAGCAGCAGCAGCAGCAGCAGCGATGACGACAAAGCCGCCGTCGCCAGGATCTTGAACTTCGAGCGCCTTCATGACTTTACTTCATCGTCGTCACCACTGTCGTGAAGACGTCGATTGCGCGTCTGGCGATTGAGCCTCGCGAGAGATCTCTGTTAGAGTTACTGACCGCCAGTGCACCGCAGTGGCATAGAGGATCGGTCCGGCTGGCTTCTCGCTGTCGTACAGAGGGGATTGGGTGCCCTTTGTACGTCAACGCTTATCATAAACGAGCAGCGCGGTTTTAACGGAAAAAGCCATGCCTTGTATGCAGAAAAAGCGGGTCGTGAGTGTAAATCCTGGGCCAGCCACTGGCCACAAAATTGGATTTCCCGTGGTCCCGAACTGGGACTAGGTGAATGCCAGCTACTACACTATATTCTTCAGCCATGCCCCCTTAATATTATTTAGCGTAGGCGTAACCATTAACCAGGTTGACTGATTAAAAGCCGCACACCATTCACTGCCAACATACTATTTTTTGGTCGTTGATACACTGAAGCGACCGTAATGGTGACGATGATGTTAGTATTTAACATCGGTGGTAGCAGTAACAACAAAAGCAAACAAGGGTCACGAGGAACTGTACCAGCCCAGAAAACACTCAACAGCACTCAAAAACATCCACTTAAAACGTTCTAGAAAAGGAAACACGATTGTTAGTTAAAAATAAAGACGCCTGTAAATAATCAATTGCACTAATTGTCGAAATGTGAGGTGTTTAGTTAGCCTAGTTAGTTTACTTAGAATGTACGATAAGCAGCCCGCAAAAACGGTGTCATATAAATGACAATAGTGACAATCGAGCGAACACAATTCCGTTTGAAAGTGCCCATACATGACAATACTATACAAGGCAAAACCTATTTTTAATACGCCTATCGCTCATAGTTTTTTGTTTTTCTATTTGCATTTTATATTTTGTAAAACACTTTCAAGCGCAGCAACGCGCGTCTAAAAGAACAAGCCTAGCATTATAAACAGTGACCGTTCCCACAGAACCCACAGTGAACCACCGTTTGTCCCACCGTGAACTTCGAAGACATATGTATATATATATAGAGGCCGGTTGGCAATCTACTACGAAACGACGCGGCATTTTACTGATTCAACGGTCACTCCACACAACAGTATGGAAAAGACCGCAGGTACCGCATATAGGTGTACATATATAAACGTTCATGTACTTATAGGCATGTGTGTGTGTGTTTCTTTGACTTCTACTGAGAAAAATAAACTTTTGAAGATCTCCAATGTCCAGTGGCGTCGCTAGTCCTCACGTAGCGGTTGTTCTTTATGTCGATTGAGCGTTGAACTGGGCCGTCCCCCCTCACCCCTCACCCAGCATGAGTTCTCGGATCTCACACAACGGTCAAAGCAATGGCCGACGCCGTTGTTGTTGCTATTGTTGTTGTTGTTGCCGTTGATGTTATTGTTACTGCTGTTGTCCATCGGCAGTGACCACGATGGTCCTTCTTGCCGGGTAGAAAACGACGAATTTATGACAAACCGTTCACGATTCCCCCAGTCCGGCCAGGTCCGGCCAGACAGACGGTGAACAAACAATATTGAGAACAGACGACACTGATGGCAGTAGTAGTAGTAGTAGTAGTAGTAGCAGTGGCAATAAGCCATAAACAAAAAAACGAACACAATAATAAAAAAGAGCGTCGCCAGCCTCTTGCCAAAGTAACAACGAAACAGCCGAATTGGGAGGAGCAGTACTACAACTTGTACTGCTACTACAACGACCCCATGGACAACTAGCGGCTATTAGAGTACTAGACTGATAATAATAATAATAATAATAATAATAATAATAATAATAATAATAATAATAATAATAATAATAATAATAATAATATGACTTAAATAAACCTAACAAAAATATCTTTTGAAACAAAGATTTATTATTAGAATTTTTGTTTTCTCGCTCTCGCGCTGGTCACCCGTGTTAGCACTATTTTTTATATCTAGGTTTGTGAGAAAGATACCTGTGCTCTTGTTAATTGGGCTTATCGCTTGTATTAGTATTGCCTGATTGTCGGTGACCACTTAACATAATCTTGACGTTGCCTCCATGTAGTTCCAATGACGTCCTCTCTGTGTCGGAGAAACACGGTTGATCTTGGCTCCTATGTGGCATAAAATATTTTCTTCCCAAACTTTTTGTCAGTTTGAATGCATCATTGCCCCAAACGCTAGATGACTCGAGATCAATTGCTATTACAACGTGGTCTTCAAGAAGATGCGCGTATAAGCGCCGTTTGTACATCTCCCCTTGATAAATAATGTGACCAAGGCCCGCCCTGGCTAAGCCACGATAGCCGAAGGCGTATGTGTCGGAGACAGTGACGTCCCACGCCAGCGACCGACTGTTGTCCCAGTCCCGGCTGGTAAGACCATCCGATCGATGCCTGTCGTCCCTCTGCAGTCCACCAAAGCTACTCAGTGTAACGCGATAGCCGGCTTGTCTGAGAGCGTGCCCAAGGATGTCACTGTGTGAGAGATAGTAATAATAATAATAATTATAATAATAACGAAAAACTTGACGCTTACCTAGAATATAGGCGCGGGCTGTACCAACAACGATTACAGGATATACACATTCACAGCTGCAGCCGTTGAACGCATAATACTGCAAACAGTTAAATCAACAGTCACCATTAAAGCGATATAACTGCCGTAGCGACCCGAATCAACCCAGAGGCTAATCAGCAATATATTTAGTCGCCAAGTACATCGTTGATAACACTGTGATGTTGGATTACCAGAAATAGCGTAAAGGTAGTAAGATAAGTTTATATGCATGTAAGGCGTTAGTAGTAACTATCAGGAATTTATATACGTATATATATGTGTATATATATATATATATATATATATATATATATATATATATATATATATATATGCCTGAAAGTTACCATCAACGTCTTACATGCATGTTAATTGTATTTAATTCTAGAACATATGATATCAATAGTTATTTATAACAATAAATAATAACGTTTTTATTGATATCAAATATGATATTTGCCTTAGTTATTCCGTAATTCCTGTGTACGGTGAATATATATATATATATATATATATATATATATATATATGATGAGAACACGGTGGGATGAACCGGTGAAGCATTCAGACATTCGCCCAGTCGCACATATATATATATATATATATATAATATAATATACGCAGACATAAGCATGCAGACACACGCAGATTTATCCGTACAATAACAACAATGACAATAGCAGCAACAACAACAAAAACAAGCACACAATTGAGACTCGCGCGAAAGCAAAGCACCGATAGACACCGATAGCGGGGAGTGGGAGCGGGCAGAGAGACAGGACGGGTTACGAAGCCACCGCCAAGGTGGGCGAGTGTTGCTTTTTTAACAGGCGCACAAAATTGCCTAGCCCCCCTTCCTTGGTTATCGTCGTCGTCGTCGTCATGCTAGTTGTGTTCACCGGCCTCGACCTACTACGATACCTTGTGGTCAGCAAATGTTGGTGCGATTGAATGTTGTTGTCGTTGTGGCGGCCGACGCCGATGAAAACATTTCTCTGCTTTGTCGGCAGACAGCCACAAAATTGCAGCGAGAGAAGCAACAGCAGCGGCAGCAATCGTTGGGGTGTTGTTGTTCGCCTTCAACTCGTTGTCGTCGTCGTCATCGTCGATGTTCTTCGTTCGGTCTTCGGTCCTCCGTCCTCCGAGGTCTTGAGGCCGCCGCCGTCACCACACGCGCCTGCGAGGACAACAACAACAGCAACGACGACGACGATGACAACGCTACCCCCACCATTTCCACCACCCCCACGACCAACATGACCATCTCCACCCCCATGACCACCCCCAACACTCCCACCACGACGACCACCACCACACAAACCTTTTGCTGTCGTCCGACTCCGAACTCTCTCTCTCCCGGCCAGCATCGCTTCGAACCGCTGCCTGGTTAACTGGTTGGCTGGCTGGCTCACCGGCTGAAGGACGGACTGGACGAACCAACAGACTTACGGTCGCCCCGACCGTAAGCGGCCCGTTGCTTCAGCATCAGCAGCAGCCAGTTGAAGCCAGCGGTCCCTGCGGTCGATCCATACCGATGCGGTGGTGGTGGTGGTGATGGTGCAGGTTGCCGGTGCGGTGGTGCAGACGCCACCGCCGTCACCGCCGCTGTACGCCGACGATCGGGTGGTGAGGACCTGCCCTGAAGCTTCCGCGAAGTAATAAATCATCACTTGACAAACCGCGATGTAAGCCGGGCGAAGCGAGACAAAGCCAGACAGAGAGAGAGAGAGACATCTATGATCTTCGGCGACGGCGGCAAGGGCGCGTCGGCGGTTGTCCGTCTGTCAGTAGATTTGTCTATCCGTCTACTGCCTACCTGGGCCGGCGGCGTCATCTTGAATCTGCCTGAAGGCAGTGGGAGCTCTAGTAGGTAGTACGGTCATCGTCAAGGTGCAACAACAGCGGCAACAGTAGTATTTGTAGTTGTAGTAGCCGTACTAAAATAAAAAGTACCCGTTGGTGAAAGATGTGGCACTTAGTGCACTCGACACAGTACCTCGTACAGATTGTTCGTCCGGCATTGCTGATCCGCCCGCCAGCGAAGTGGGTCCGTAAGTCCATCCGGCCGGTGACCAACCGGAGACCTCTAGAAAACGATTCGGAAAACACACACGAAAAAGATGATGATGACCACGACGACGACAACAACAACGACAACAACAACCCCGACGATGAGACCGAGATGCAAAGAAGCGAAATACTACCTCACCGCTCACTCGCTCGTGCTGAGGTGCCCAACCAGACTTATTTTTCAACTCGTTTTTGATCTCGAGGATCATGGCTCACAGTCATTGGTTTTGAAACTGCCCCCAAATGTGTATCACTGATAAAGAAAGTACACGTAAAAAACACTGCGCTTAACCTAGAACAGTGCTAATATACTTAAAATATTTATGAGGGATTAAGACAAATATGCATATTTTACTTAGCATTATATATACTACATAGGTTTAGAATTAGAATAAATAATATTATATAAATAAATACTACATATGTAATATTCAATATGTGCTATATATATATATATATATATATATATGGTAGCCAAAGTGTTACCGCTCCAGTCGAAACTAATCACCACGGGTGCAAACCAGGAGTCGTTGGGTGGTTTGAACGAGCGTCCCATCGCGTCTGGCACGCGTTAGCACGCCTCACCATTTGGTGACCAACAAATCAGCATCAATAAATTGATGCCCTAAGGGCTTGTTGGGCGAGAACGAAGTGCTTCTAAAGTTGCCACTTCTACTACGGCGAATAATGCCACTCAAGTGGTTGAAGCAACAACAACAACAACGACAACAAAAACAACAACAACAACAACAACAACAACAACAACAGCTTGCACGATCACTACCAGGCTGCTCACCTGGCTGTGGCGTACAAGCGCGAACCAGTACGACGAGTAAGCGTTAGACCAGCCGAGATCAAACGAGATGTGCTGTCGAGTTATTGTCGTCGCTGTCACACCAATGAACGAAAGGCATGATGACGGAGATCAGGCACGGCAGAGATGTAAGATTGTTTTTGTGTAACGTTTCCGAGTTTTGGGCCGCGTCCGACGCACGGACGCACCTTCCCCCCACCCCCCCCCCCCCCCGCCCTTGTTGAACGAGGGGTAACCAACCCCACGACGGCAACCGGGCGGCCGGGCAGAGCGTGTGTGCGTGCGTTCGGGCTCATGGACATGGATCAACGTTGTAGGACCGACACCGGAGGCAAAGGACCCGAGGATTGGGGGTCTCGGTGTCCACGCTCGTCCAATTTGACGATGCACGATACGACGGGCTAGGTCGTCGTAGTCGCTGGTCATCAGCCACCTTAGAGTCCAACGCGACGATTAACGCCAGCATTGCCGTGTTCAATCCTTTCGCTCGCTCGCTCGCTCGTCGTCAGCAGCTGATAATGGAGTGGCGTGGCGCGCGTGCTCTTCGCGTCCACCCGGCAATTGTTGTTTGTGAACAGAGGCGCTTGCGTGCTGGGCTATGATGCACGAGCGACGCTCGAGAGGACACCGGTACAGCACGCGCGAGAAATAGAGAGACGCAGAGTGACAAAGAGATAGAGAGAGAGAGAGAGAGAGACGGGGGAAGAGAGAGAAAGTGAAATGTATCCAGATGTAGCTAAGTAACAAAACTAAAAGAACGCATCTAGGTAAGAAGAATGCAAGGAGAGAAGAGTGAAGGAAGAGAAAACGCACCCATCGTAACCATCCCAAAGCCAAGAATAAGGTGCTCTTCGGACTGATTCGCCGCCGCCGCCGCCTAACTGGCGGCTGACACAGGAGAAGGGCTCCCAGCCGACACGGCGGTGGTGCGGGTGTGGAGATCGCTCAAAAATAGGCTACTACTTAACCGGTCTACGCCTCCAGGGAAGTGGTGGTGTTGGTGTTGTTGTTGTTTGTGTTGACGAGAAGAACAGCTGCATGCGGCCAAACCAGTTTACTTTAGCTGTAAGCAAAAGGCTTACATCCTTCAACCGGAGCTTGCGTACAGCCGGTTAGGCTGGCTACGAGAAATCGACGACGGTAGTTGAGCAGAGCAGGCTAGTTCGTCAAACAGTTCGTCTAGCAATCGCAGCTAACCACGCGCGGCATCTACGCGTCATGCGAATGCCTATAACAACACCCCTGCCTCCTCCCCCAGGCCGGCCTCCATGGCTCGGTGTCTATCCACGGCCGGGAAATATATTTCACACCTCTAGCGCACTCAGACTGCACACAAGCACGACAATTTGTCCCGGCGACAATACAAGGCGAGGCGTTCCAGCAGTTCATTGAGAAGTAGGTACGCAATTCAAAAACAGCGTAATTGGTCTGTGTGGATCTGCGTGTGCACATAGGAAGCGAAGGAACGTAAACGCCGCGTCTACCTGGGCTGCGAAGGAACGTACACGATCTATCTTGTCCTGGGCAGCTTGTTAATAGCTTTTCAGCTAAAGCTAGTTGAGGCGTTGTAATGAAAGCCCGCTTTGACAATGAGCGGTCAAACGTTCCAAACAGTGCAAGTTTTTTTTGTTGTTGAAATCGAGTGTCTATACAAATACGAATCTGTGTTTAATAAGTTTTGGCGAAATGGTCATGCAATTGAACTACAATTTGTCTAATACATGTATTTGACAAATAGACCACACAGTACCCGGCATTGTGGACAACTCAGACAAACAACAGTATACATATATATGAGGCGAGCACTGCCGAGTGTGCAAACGTATTGTAAATGATTAATAAATCATCACAATATTTTCAATATTCTCATATCGGCCACGTTTCAGTATGTTTAATACATGTGTACATAGCCATATAATTAGAATTCACTGTAAACCTAGTCGCTTTACATGCATATTAGCACGTGGTATTTATAGGTTCTATAATATTTACGCCTTTTTATACGTGCTCGTATATATATATACATCTATATATTCATTTATATATATATATATATATATATATATATATATATATATATATATATATATATATATATATATGAGGGCGCAATAATGAAGTTTTGTGTTGAGGCAATTCGAAGGAGGTACAGCCAGATTTTTTGACGAAGCAAACAGCCCGTAGAGCAGTGGTGACTCTTCTCGGTGGCTTCGCGCTCCTATCGACGGCTAGATAGATAGGTAGATATTCATCGCGATGGGATAGAGAGAGAGAGAGAGAGAGAGAGAGCGAGAATTTTGAACCCGGTATGAACGAGCGGCGAGGACCGGTGGGGGTGCGCGGGGGGCGCGGGGGCGCTGGAGGGTTGGTTGGTAGGTGGGCTAGGTCGGTCGACCTCGTCGAGGTTGATTTTCCCCTCTTCTCTTCATTTCTCGCGTCACTTTTCTATATGGCTTTCCTTCTGTCCTCGACCCGTGACAGCCTTCGATCGCCGCTGTTGTTGTTGTTGTTGTTGTTGTTGTCGCCGCTGTGGACTCGTCTCGTCACCAGCAGCGGCAACAGCAGCAGCAACCACCACTACTGTTGCCTTTCCTTTCCTTAAGCCTTATGTTTCATGCGTGCGTGCAAATGCAACCAAGCAAGCAAGCAGGCAGGCCGGCAGGCAACGTCCCAAGACCACCATTTTTGAGCCACGAAGCCAAGCCGAACCGATCCGAGCTGAGCGAAGCCTGGCCGCGGTCTGGCCTGGCCTGGTCGCCATCGAGAAATTAATGACAAAATTGATTACAAAATCACGCTTGCCACTCAGCATCAGCCAGCGTTGTAGCTCAGTTGTAGTAGTAGTAGTAGTAGTAGCAGTAACAGTAGTCGTCATCATCGTCGTCGTCGTCGTTGTCGTTTTGTAGTAGTCGTCGTAGTACTATAGCAGAGCGCCATTGTATCATCGTCGTATCGGAGCATCAGCATTGCCGACAAAACGGCAGGGTGTTTTTAGCAGTTTGACGGTGGCGGTGCGATACCTCGTCGTCGAATTGGTGACTTCGACTTCAACCATCACCATCATCACCACCACTACCGCCTTCGTCCTGCTTCGTATATCTCTATCTCTCTCTCGCTCTCTCTTTTTCTCTCTCGCTCTCTATTCTCTCTCTATCTCTCTCTCTCTATATATATATATATATATATCTTGGTCTCTCTGTATTTCTGTCTCTAGTCGGTCTTCTCTTTGTTCGTTTCGAACTCAACTCTGATACAATGTTGCTGTGTCGAGTTGACAGGGCTCCTAGAGATTGAGCGTTGTCGTTGCGTGTCCGAGCTGTTGTTGTTGTTGTTCTTGATGTTGTTGATCTTGATGATGATGATGATGTTGTTATTGTTGATATTGGTAAGTATGATGATGATGATGATAAGCATCATCATCATACTTACCAATGTCATACATGTTGTTGCTGTGGTTGTTGATCTTGATGATGAATACTTCTACGCCTACTACAACTCCTACTGTCACTACTAGCGTTTCAGTCAGTGTTGCTGCTGCTGCTGTTTTTGTTGTTGTTGTTGTTGGTGGTTGTGGCGGCGTTCTCGCTGCATCCAGTCCATATCTGTTGTTGGCCATGGCGATTGTAGGCCAGCCAGGCGCCGTCGTCGTCGTCGTATCGCCAGGCAAGGTTCTAGCCTCGAAGACGGGATGGGTGGTAGGCAGGGACATCGACCACCTCCTGGGGACGACACCGCAGGCGGACGTTTGGTCCGCGGGGGGGGGGGGGGGGGGAGTGGGGTAGAAGAAGAGGTGTGGACGATGGCGGGCGGTGGATGGTGGCGTGGAGAAGCAAAAGAGGGCACACCTTTCTGCTCAAGCCAGCGACCGCGCGATCACGAGGACAGACCAGAGCCAGGGCGAGTGAGCGAGCGAGCTAGCTAACGAGAGAGCCAACCAACCAACGAAGGAAACAGCGGAACACAGAGAGAGAGGGGGGAAGATTGGAAGAAAAGCGAGAGAAGGCGAAATATAGATGGAGAGAGAGGCCAATACCTAGGGGATATGTCCCCGCATATAGGATGTATCCTTCTCCCCCCCCCCCCCAACCCGCCGTTATCCTCGAAGATGATGACGACGGCGACAACATCGTTCTTCATTGAAAACTAGGTCAGTCACTTTCCGCTCGTTCGGAAAGTAAACAACACCTTGCTCAGGCCACACAACCGTCTGGCACCGTTATACCTTTAGCCGTCAGTTCATAGGGAAGCGACTGGCTCGCAGCTGCTGCTGCTGCTGCCGCTGCTACTGCCATCATTATCATCATCACCATCACGAACCATACACATCATTATCTACCATAAGAAAGTGACGAAGCAAGAAGGCAGCGGAGAAAGCGAGAGAGAGAAATAGGTGGGGAAGGTGGAGATGGCAGAGAGAGATAAGGGATTGAGGAGATGCGGAGGAGGGGAGATAAGAGGCCGAGAGAGAGAGAGAGAGAGAGAGAGAGGAAGGGATGGAATGGGAAATATCGACAAAGTGACACCAACTCTATGCTCAGCCATCATTGCTCTGAGCTTTTTGCTGGGCATCTCTAAACACAGAGTCGACCACTCCCACCAGCGTCTAGCGACCGATTAGCAGTTGTGCACACGTGCACGACGCTCAGCAGCAAAATCAAAGTACAGCCTGCAGTAGCAGCATCAGTATCAGTAGCCGCAACAGTATCAGCAGCATCAGCTGTGGTCAAAAGTTAACGCCTAATGCGTTCGTTCATTTGCAAATAGACCTGATGCGGTGCTTACGCGTCTCTATCTTCAAGGAGCGATTCAAGTAGCTACAACCGAGACCACCGTTGAGTGGACAATAGAGCTGTCCATTGTCCAAAAAGTCGTCTTATGACCGGAAGTCAGCTGTACTTATGCATATACTAGGTATGTAAAGTTCAACTATGAATAAATATAGCTATAAGTGTCGAATAATAAATATATATAAAAGTGTCGAATAAGAGGAAGCAGCCATCGTGTGTGTGTGTGTCTCACGGTGTCAGCTTTTGGTTAACTACTCATTTAGCTAACTGGTTTCTGTCAGCTGAATGAGTAGACAGCACCTACAAGTAGTGCAATCTAGGATACGTAGGCCTAGTAGTAGACTCATGCAGTCGCCTGGCAGGGGCAAGTTTCGTCGAGCATGTCCAGGGTGTATTTCGCATGTGAGGTACAATGTTTACCGGCCTATCCCTAAGACAGGGAGAGGCTGTACCATTGAGGATAAGTAGCCGGAATATGAAAGTAAACAGTATATCGAGTAAGTCTTAGTCACAACTTAGAAACAACTTCCTCTGGGGTCACATTGCCGTGTTAGCTTGGCTCCCACTACATTAAGCGCGGCTGTCCACGGCGGTATGCATGCTACGTACATGCTGTCTGTTCTATGTAACAGTCATACAATCGCTAGTATCAACTGATGTTGCTGCTTCTGAGGAAAACTTTTGCTCACCCGTTTTCGGCCAGCCTATCATTCACCGATGACTTGATACAGTTAGCAAACGATGACAAACATATGTGTGCCATCTATGTGGGTGCTGGCTGTCAAACTAGCCACGACAGCAACGACGTCAACGAAAAGGATTACTACGACGTCGATAATGATGAGGATGATAATAATAATAATAATTATAACAATAATGTTCACGACGTTATCGATGATGCCCTGCTTCAATGCCATAGGCTGTGTTGATAATAAACTCGATGGTCTGCCTTGATGCTATCGGTCGCGGTAATGATGATGGTATCGGTGGTTGTTGATGATGACCTCAATGGCCTTGGTGATGGTGGTGGACGATTATCTTGGTCGTATCGGTGGACAATAATCTCGATGACATTTATGTTGGTGTTGATGGTGGACCTCGGTGGTCTGACTTCATCAACGTGTTGATGGTGCTTGTAAGGTCAGGGAGGGTGGGTGGGTGTATGGTTGGGTGGGTGGATGGATGTATGGTTGGGTGTATGGTTGAGTGGGTGGGTGTATGGTTGGGTGGATGGGTGTATGGTTGGGTTGATGGGTGTATGGTTGGGTTGATGGGTGTATGGTTGGGTGGCTTGGTGTATGGTTGGGTGGATGGGTGGGTTGATGGTTGGGTGAGTGAGTGGGTGTATGGTTGGGTGAGTGAGTGGGTCAGTTAGGCGACCGCGATTATGCGAAGCTATCCCGACGGGCAAGCAGGCGGTCGGTGTGACCGTTGGGCGGTCGGCCGTGCGTGCGTGCGGTCGGCCACTCGTTCACATGTACACAGACCAACAATCGGCCGGGCGGTCGGCCGACAGGCAGACCACCAAGCCACGGTGCGGACCCTCAAGCCATGGCTGGCCACTCAAGCCAGCTAAAGCAACCTCGCCGCCGCCACCGCTGAAGTGGCCGTAGTAGTAGTAGCAGAGGTAGCACTAGCCCGGGTCGCAGCCGCCGCCGGCACCGTCGGCACCACTATTACTTCGCGTAGGGAGCGCGCAGGGTAACACTAGTAGCCGGTCGTCCGGTCGCTGTAGCGGCGGCGGCTGCAGCGACGGCGGCGCTAGGGGACGGTCCAGCGGCCGCAAACATAGGGCCCTCCCGCTGGCCAGTGGACATTGCTACTACCACTACTACTACGACGACGACCAGCAACATAGCGACGAGCGCTGCAGCTGACCGCCTGCCGTTCTTTCTCCCCAACGAGGCGAGGCAAGGCTGGTCGGCGGGTGGTCGTTGTCGGTGGCGGTGGCGGCGGCGGCCATACTCACCAGTCGACCACTGGCCAATGAATGACCAGCCTGCCTCAGCTGCTGCTGCCGCCGCTGTGGTCCCCCCACCCGCCTCCGTCGCTCAAGAGAGGGAGGGAGCTACAGACGGACGGACGGACGACCGGACAAACGAAGGAAGGAAGGAAGGAACGAAGGAAGGGAGCGAAGAAGGAAGGAAGGCCGTACAAACAGAGAACAGATAGACAGACAGACAGACACCCACAGTGAGCGGGCGGCGGCGGCGCGCGCACGTACGCACAATGACACAATACAGAGGGACCGACTGGCCGGCCAGCCGACCGGCCAACGGTCAGACAGACGGTCAGCCATAGTGAAAGACCGCCAGACGGTCATAGATAGACAAATAGACGGACTGAAAGACCGGTGGACACACAGACAGACAGACTGACTGACTGACACACAGCTGAGCCAATACGCGGGTCCTACGTTGGCAGCGGCGGTGGGCCTTTGCAGCGGCCGCTGCTCCGCTGTTGTTGCTACTGCTGCTGCTTCTGCTCCTGTTGTTGTTGTTGTTGTTGCTGTTGCACTCGCTGTTGATATTAATGTTGTTGTTGGTGAAGCCGTGAAATGACCAATACAGAACCGAATATGGAAGCAAATGCACCGCCGAGGTAATGTGTCATCTTTTTCTCATGCGGTACATACATAGTACACTACTGACTGGTTCGACCACTCAGTCGGGATCAAAGCTGCGGTCGACACTTCTGCGCACAGAAAGTCAGGCAAGTCGGGCGCCTAGAACTAGCAGCCCAACACAGGCCATGCTGCCACACGACTACAGAGACTATTAAAATCAACGAACTTACACCATTTCCATCGGAATTACGTTTGTCTACCACAAATGGTAGTACTACTACTGCTACGCCCAGACAGTACTGTTCAACAAAAAAGTCGAATTTAACGTTCACAGCCGATCACTCTGTACCACGATGATTATGATAAGCTTGCTCCCTAGCTGAGTAGACAGTGAGCAGTAGACGTGGCGCAGAAGTAGTCGAAGTAGCGGCTCTGGAACTGCCAACGGAAAATCAACGGGCGGAGGTCACTATGCAGGTCGATAATCAAGAGAGCTGCCCGGCAGCGTCGTGGTCCGGACGTTGTCGGCAGTCGAATACTACTTACCATGTCTTTCTTTGGTTTGTCTAATGGTCGACTCGAGAATCTCGACGCTGCTGTGGTCAGGTCAAGGTCCGCGGCTCCCTACGGCTGCTGCGTTACAGCACGTTGTCGACGATAAGTGCCGCAACAAAACAAAAACTACAACAACAACGACAACAGCAATAAGAACGACATAAACAAGCACAGGAGCAACAGCAAAAACCACAACAGCAACAGCAACCACAACAATAGCAACTTAAGCGGCAACAACAACTTAAACAGCAGCAACAACATCTGCCGTTGTCGTCGCTCGTGTCGCCCACAAGGTCACTAATTAACTAACTAGACAAACAGAAAAAGCACAGACGTACAGGCAGACAGAGTCGAGATCAATTAACCGATGGCGATGATGATGATGATGATAATGATAATGGTGGTGAGGATGATGGTATGCGATGACCGAATAGATCCGAATAGATAATCAAGGCGTTTTGTGTTTCTAGGCAACAGGTTGGTGATACATGAATAGACAGGCAGCCTGGCAAACAGACAAAGAGGCAGGCAGGCAATAGAGCGACGTATGGATCGACCTAAGGGCACATGGATGGATTGCTTAATAAAAATATATCTAGATACATAATAAGATCTATTTTAACTGGATGCTAGCCGGCTGACACTCAATATTAGGATTTGCAGACTTGAATTAAGTTATTTGAAAAAAAAGAGAAAAGAACAGGTAAACACAGTACGTTCACAGACGAATGCGATCGCGTTAAATAGGCAGTTAGACAGACAACAGTTAGACCGATTAAGCCTTTGTTGTTCTCCGTCCAAGCGCCCGTTCACCTTTAATCTTCTTGTCTGCTTTTATTTTATGGCTACCCTAGAATTAAAACATTTTTTATGGAGGTTGTTTTTAATTCTAGACTATCCTCCGTCCCCTACGGGCTTGGAACTTAACCTGAGGTATATCTTCAATGCACCGAGGGCCGGACATGTTAAGATATCTAGGGTTTCCCCAACAGTCCTTGTGGCAGCATGGCCGCTGACTCTCAGCGGTATGGTTTATTATCTATTCTCAATGAGCATCGCTTAAAGAAAATTCGATCAACAACAGGGATCGAACCGGCGACACCCCGGTAGATGACAACCATGACTAGCGCACTAGTCCCCCACTAGACCACGCCGCCACACACCCTGTCATCACCGTGTCTGCCATCGTTGTTGGACAATGGCACACGGAAAGCGTTTTTGTTTATATTTGTCATTTCGTGACATACTCGAGTCTTGTAAGAAGATTGTCTTGCACGCTGATCTTCAAGCCTTCAGTCCTAACGAATACAGCAACCCCTGACCACGAGCAGCGATGCGCGCATGATATATGTATCTCTCCTTGGTCACTACGCATCGTCTAACACGCTGATAACACTCTGTTATGTTGTCTGTTGATGACCAATTATATGTTGTTGTAGTGCACAAAACACTAACCGTATCGGACATTGTGTCCAGCTTCCAAGGCAAACCAAATATACAATTGACTCATGCTTTGCCTCTATTGTTATGCAGCATAACCGGAGATAGAAGAGGGCGAAGAAGGACAGGAATAACAGGAAGAGAAACAACAACCACAACAACAATAATTACGACAACTGAACGCCTGTATCACACGTGGCAGGTGTAAGAACAAACCTACGTGAGGTTTTGTGACATGTAAAGTCCTAGGAGCGAGGCGGGGGAGGGACATACAGGAAAGAGTATCCGGTCCTCGACTAGAGTTGGGTTGGCCTTTATTTTCCGAGATCTCTCGTGCGTATCCGGAGTCAGCTGAATCCCCACAAGAAACTGCCACTGTCTATGACTGCAAGACTAAAAGGAGCTGCGGAGTTTGAATGACGTTAAACACAATCATGACCACGAGGAGGGCAGCAGTAGCTTTGTCTGGCTAAGTCGATCGCCCGCTCCACATCGTAACGGAAACGTGACTGAGTTACGAGCACCAAGAAGGAGAAGAAGAAGCGTACAAAAAAGAAGTCGAAAAATAAAAGGAAGAATACACGATACGAAAGGTCGGAGATGAAACGACGGCCCGTTGGTGACGACCCGACTATTTCTCTACGCCCTCTATCTTCTACTAGGCCGCCGTGAGGTAGACCGTGGGCCAGAGGGAACATGCGGCGAAGCAAACATACGCAATGTATGGTGTCGTCCCGTATAGTTTTGTCGCTCGCCAAGCTACCAGAGCATCTAGGAGGGTCGCTAACCGGCGGGCCGGCTGGCGGGCAGAGTTGAACGCGAGCAAGTGCAGGACAGGACCTAATGTGGCAACTTCTCCCAGAAGTCGAGCGGAACAGGTGGACAGGAGATCGGAGCGGTTTGCGCGGGGCTGTCCAAAGAGATTCACAGGCGCGCACGCACGCATGCACGCTCACACAGATTCAGATACACACATACGTACATACATACATACAACTACCACACTAAGAAATAAACAGGACGATCGCGTACGACCAAAGGATGTGGGGCAAATTTAGCGGGGCAGGAAGCGGGCGATGATGCCATTCGGGAGGGAACCAATACGAGGGAATACGACGTACGAGATCAGGAGACACACAGATAGATAGATTCATGGGGAGCGCGGCGATGAAGGCGGGGGCGGTGAACAATACGACATTGTTGTTGTCGTTGTTGCTGTTGTTGGCGATATCTTGCTGTTGTCGTCGATGAGAGCGGTGGTGAAGGCGAGAACGGTCTACCGGAGTACTAGTCACGATGTTAGTCATGATAACTGTAAGATGGTTTGTGATGGTGCCAGTCGTCTTGCTGCTCACGATAGTAGCCCGTGGGTCAGGCAGGTATAAATGGCCGCGCAGAGAGAAAGAGGGGGAGGGTGGGGCAGGTAGAGAGAGGGAGAAAGCGAAAGGGAGCTTCAGACGGAAACCTCATCGACGGCCACGTCGAGGACACCGACTCCAGCGGTGTCAACCAGCGTTTTCGTCGTTGGCGTCGTCGGAACAAGCTGTCGAGCTAAGAGTGAAGCCTTCCCCCTGCCCATTTTTGCTTTCCTTTCCGCCCCCCCCCCCACCAGCGCCCACCCGCCCAGGTCTATTTCTACGACTTCCTCTCTATGCAAATCGCCCGGCGCTGCTCGGAGCAACCACCGCACCGACGATGCGAGAAGAAGATCTCGCGACCCGCGCGCAACCTCCCGTCCGGGCTGCGCGAACGTGAATACAGCAATACGTGCATAGACGTATAGACGACCGGACGGGTCGACCGAAGAATGAACAGAAAGAAAGAGGCATAGAAATAGGGAGATAGAGAGAGAGAGGGGGGGGGAGCGAGGGGAGGGAGAGGGGGAGGAGCGGTGTGGTGACAGAGACGAAAGGAAGATACTACAGGTGAGGTAAGCGAACTACGAGCGGAAACATCAGACAGGAGGGGGCAAACCGGCCAACGCCCTGAAGACATATCGAAGCGTCTCAATGCGTCAACGGCGCGCTGCTGTTTTGAGGCGAAAACACGCAGGCAGAGGGTAGAAACAGCAGCCTCGTACTAATATAGCCCGCTAAAATATTGCTGATTGATACAATCGCAGGCGACGTTATAGGTGACGTGTTGTCTGATCTGCTCCATCTTGTCTTCTCCCACTGGGCGCGTTTGTTGTGTAGCTGCTAGCCGGTTAATATATATATATATATATATACATATACACTAAAATCAAGCATAAATGTTTCTGAAATCTGTTTGGATCATCATTCCCGACGATTCTTTCTCTGGCAATTATTCAAACCTATATTCCGTAAAAACTATATATATATATATATATACCGTTTTTACGGAATATGTATATATATATATACCGTTTTTACGGAATATGTATATATATATAGTCAATCGCCATCGCCGTCGTCATAATTATTGTTTTTTGCTGCACTTGTTGTTGCTGTTGCTGTCTTCGTCGTCATCTCGTGGTCATCAGAGTCGTCCAGTGGACGTTTATAAGTAAGTATGCCTTCTCACTGACTGACAAAGCTTTTAGTTTGAGGGCCATCGCCGTTTACTCAATCTGGCCGGCTGCGTCACTGTCTAGCAAACAGCGCAGCGTGACTACGTTAGAAAAGATGGTTCACGATGGAGACCCGCTACGTACCGTCAGCCGTACGATAATCGAGTTCAATAAGATCCCAGCAGCCAGCCAGCCGGCACCAGCGGTGGTAGGGTAGGTGGCAATCTGGTGGTGACCGGAGCGATGGTGTGAGGTATGTACAACAACAGCGACAACAACAACAGCAACAACAGCGACAACAACAACAACAGCAACAGCGACAACAACAACAGCAACAACAACAACAACAAACAATAACAAAAACAACAACAACGAAAACAATAACAACAACAGCGACAACAACAACAGCAACAGCGACAACAACAACAGCAACAACAGCGACAACAACAACAACAGCGACAACAACAACAACAGTGACAACAACAACAACAGTGACAACAACAACAGCAACAGCGACAACAACAGCAACAACAACAACAACAACAACAACAACAACAACAGCAACAATAGCGACAACGACTACGGCGATGACAAAGTCCTGCCGAAGGCGTCGCTGCTGATCGTGTCAACAGATCCGACACGTATGCATGTAGGTATGTCTGTCTGTCTGTCAGTCTGTATGTATAAGTGGATGGATATAGATGGATGATGGATCCAGCTGACCGATGAGAAAGCGACAACAGAGCAACCGATGAGAAAGCTGCGACAGCTAACAAGCGAACGCAGCTTCGTTGTTGACGAAGCACCATTGACGACAACACCGGCATGTCAACAACACCGGCAGCATTGGCTGTCGGCGGCCCTGGTGCGTGGTACTCAGTCAGTTAGTCAGTCAGGGCATGGCAGGACAGGCCGCCGTCAGGTCGGACGGGACATCATCCTCATTCGGCGGCAGCAACAGCAGCAATGCGAAAACAAAGTTGTCGTCACGACAACGACGACCACAACGGACGGGGACAATCGTTGTTGTCGTTGAGACTATTGTTGTTGTTTTTGTTGTTGCTGTTTCTCTTGTTGTTGTTGTTGTTTTTCTTGTTGTTGTTGTTGTTTTTGTTTCTGTTGTTGTTGTTGTTGTTGTTGTTGTTGCTGCTACTACCATCACTATATTCATCGGTGTTATTGTTGTTGTTAGATATTGTTTTTAGTGTTGTCGTTGCTTCAATTTGTTCGTCACTGCCGTTGCTGCTGCTGCGGTTGCCGCTGTCGTTATCAATATTAGTTGTTTGGGTGGCTACTGCTCTATTCATCATGGTTTCATTCACTGTTTGTTTTTTCTTTTAATTATTGTTGGCTTTACAGCTGCGCAGCCACTCTTACATGTTGCTACAGTAGACATTACTGCTTCTTCTACTGCTGATGCTGCAGTTCTGACATCGTTATCGGCATAAGCATAGTTTTCATTACTAGCACCACCCCCACCAGTGTCATCACTACCATCATCATCATGATTGCCATCATCATCATCAACATCATGATCAGCATAATCATCATCGGTGCCATCATAAGCAACAACAACCACACCATCATCAACACCACGACCGGCTCTAACGCGGTGTGGCCGATGTCGCTTCCACCGCTCCTGCTGTTGCTGCTGCTGCTGCTGCAGTTGCGACCGCCGTGCAACGACAAACAGTGGCGACGCGTTGGCGTCGAGGAGATTTGCTTCCGACGGCAACTGCGCCGCTGACGTCCGCCGACGTTTGCGTTGACGCCCGTCCACCCGCTCAGCTGCCCGCCTGTCCCTACGTATGTATACGCAGCCATCCATCTATTCGTCCATCCATCCATCAATCCATCTAGCTGTCCGACGGCCATCCATCAATTTTATTTTGTTTGTTGGTCTTTCCGCCTTCTCTACGTTCGTACCGGCACTGTCACGCCAGCGGTTATCGGCAATACAACCAAGGCATGGCAACAAACACACACTCACACACACACAGTCATTCACACAGACACACACACATACATACATAGGAGTACATACATGCAAACCTAGCCGCTGCTACCTAAGTACCAGCCAATTACAAACACTAAAGACATATATATATATATATATATATATATATATATTTATATATATTTATATATACACGAAGGGGAATCTTATGGATCTTACCGTTTTAACGTTGCAAGGAACCTTGAGGATATACCGCTCGCACCGGATTCATAAGAGCGGGGGCTACCATCAAGCAATAACACGGACAGCTGATTCTTAACCTTACGTGACACCTTTTTACCACAATTTTTATTAAGGCGAGCACTGCCGAGTGTGCAAACGATTATTAAATCATCACAATATTTCTACATATATATCACAAAGCAAGATGGCTTAGTGGCAAAGCCATTGCTTTGCATTCAGGAGGACTGAGTTCGAGACCCAGACCGGCCACCCTTAAATTGGTTTGCATGGTTTCCAATTTAGACAAGGCCGGAGTGGATTAAAAGTTAGTCATGACGTGAAGAAACCGTACACGGGCATTAGCCTTACGGAAAAGTCTAAATATATATATATATATATATATATATATACACCTGTATGCACGCGGATCAATTCATTCACTCTGACAATATGTGCATACTCATATATATATATATATATATATATATACATACATACACACACAAATATACTTGGACACACCCGTTTTTATAGAGCTTCTTGGATAGTAATGCATTCGCATGTGCCACCGCATGTGCAGGAGGAGGACGAGAGGAGGATCATGCATAGCGATCGATGCGCGCGATCGCCGACCGTCGGCCACTTTTAGGCAGGCCACAACCAGATCACCGAGAGACGGATGTCTCGATGTAGTGTGTAGATGCAGCCCTGATTGATGCCCCTCGTCTGGGGCCGCGTCTTGAGACAAACATCCTTCTATCTAGACTCATGCTTCACCGGCGGTTGAACGCATATCATTACTAGTGGTGGGTGCATCACCATTCGACGGATCTGTGTCTCGGCGATGGAGGTAATAGGCAGAGGAACGAGGACGCGAGTACAACAGAACATTCGGCTCATCAACAATCCGACGACCTCGACGACGTGGACGACGCGGACGACGACGACAACAGCAAAATTAAGATTTTACACAGACAGTTCGAAAAGGAGCAGTCTGTCTTAAGCACAACACCTGGGCAAGACAACTTTGTTCTCCTACTCATATTCGCAGTCTGCATGGTATTGCGCCATTTCGGTGGCAGTAGCACTCGTGAAAGTAGTCGGATATGCAGTAAGGATTTGCGGTCGATCCGCCACGAACTCTGCCTCACTAGGTCTGCCACCCTCCCTAGTTAGTTGCCGCTCGCTCTCTGTTAAGGACGCCTTTCCTGTTTCCCTGTGTCTTTCTCTATCCCTCCTCCCCGGCGCCGTCCTTCTCCGTTGGCAACGACGACTTCAACGCATCCCGTGATGTGACGCGTGTAAATTTAGTGACGCCATTTTTTGAGATCTCCCATAGATAATGTAATCTGTTGCTTGCCTCCTTACTCATCCTACTTGCTATGCAGATAGATCTCCGCACCGAGAACTAGTCGTTATAGTGGTAGTAATAGTAGTCGCCGTAGTAGTAATAGTAGTGATCGTCGTGGTAGTAATATTAGGGAGTAGAAGTGTATATGTATTCCATGACCACGTGTTCGTGCACCTGTCTAAGGAGCACATATCCCTCTTTCCCTCGTTCGCTCCTGCCCAACCTCTGTCTGTCTGTCAGCGGCCAGAAGGGCAGGCGCTGGTGACCTTGTTTGCCTGCCCCAGTGCCCCCCGGGTGCCCCAGGTGCGACCTCATCAACCGACTTCGTCACCGCCATCACCACCACCACCGCCTCCGCCAGAGTTTCACCACCTCAGATCGGCCGGCAACGTTTAGCTATTCTTGCTGCCTGCCAACTGCGACTGTGGCTAGCTTGACGGCATCCTGCCCTACTCTCGTATGCTAGATAAATGTATTCTTTGGGGCTGCGGTTTGAGGCGGGGCAAGTAAGAATTGAAATCATGAAGGGCACACGTAGCAGAACATCGTGGCTGCTGATTTGTGTGCTATTATTGTTGTTGCTGCTCTTGTTGGTATTATTGTTGTTGTTGCTGTTGTTGCTGCAGCGGCAATAGCAACAACAACAACAACGGCAACGACAGGACGACGTCAGCAGCGTCAACAGGGAGGATAGCGAGGTTGACATATGCGACAGCAGTAGAAGATCGCTGTCTCTGCGGCTGTAAATAGCGGTAGCAGCAGCAGCAGAAGCTTCATCAGCATCCGAGAGATGAAACCGTTAAATATTGTCCAAGAGGGACATCTCAAAAGCAGGTAGGCTGGCTGGCAGGCTCTTACGTGGGCTGCTGCCGGACAACCACGAAGGCAAACAAGCCAACGAGCGAACGAATCAGCAAACAAACAGTAAACAACTAAACAAGAATCAAATAAGCCACCAACGTGCACCAACGACCGTCGACCCGATAGGCCCGGCTGGTCTAGGGTCTACTAGTCAACCAACATGCAGATAGACAGACAGACAGGCAGACGTTCGCCCGTTCGCTGTTAGCTATTATAGCGCGTCTGGTTTCCGACAAGCCGGTCGTCCGTCGGATGAGGTAAGCGTCGGAGGTCTGCGCGCTGCTGCGGATATGATGGACGACCGACGATGTACGAATATATAGAGACGATGCATTGATGACTGGGTGGTGGGTGACGCGGTGTGAGTGAAGCGGCGTAGGGTCGTGAGGTGTTGAGGTGTTGCTGACAGGTAATACCTGCTGCTCAATTCACCGTAGCAGAGCCATCAGCGCCCGATGGACGACAAAACTAAAGTGGATGGATACGCTGATGGATAGGTCAGTGGGTTGACGAATAGACACAGCGGTGGGCTGACGGATGGACACGTCGATGGGTTGATGAATGGACGCGTCGATGGGTTGATGGATGGACACATCGGTGAGTTGATGGATAGACGCATTGGTGGGCTGATGGATGGACACATCGGTGGCTTAATGGATTGGACATTGTTAGTTGATGAATGGACACGTCGGTGGGTTAACGGGTGGACACATCGATAGATGTACACATCGGTTGGTTATGAAGGGACACGTCGATGGAAGGATAGACACATCGGTAGGCTGTTGGATGGACACATCGGTGGGTTGACGGATGAACACATAGGTGGGTTGATGGATGGACACATCGATGGGTTCAGGAACACATTTATGGGTTGATGAACGCCATGATGGGTTATTGAACGCCATGATGAGTTATTGAACGCCTTGATGATTTATTGGACACCTCGATGTGTTGCTGAACTCCTTGATGGCTTGACGGTCATCTACCTCTATGTCATCTTTACCATCAACTTTTGCCTTTCTTACCATTTACCTCCACCCCGATTTAACGTCCCTTTTTTGCTTTTTCCTTTTTTTCTTCTTGTTGATTCGTCTGACGACATTTTTCGGCGGACATCGAGCGGCGCTACGGCCACACCGCGGATCGCCACCACCACCGTCAGCGCGCGACACGCCAAGACGACAGCCGCCGCCGTCGCTGACTGGTGGTTGGTTGCTTTGCGTCTTTTGCTGGCCCTGGCGATTCTTAGCGTCGCTTCGCTGGCGCTGGCTAGCGACGCTGCTCGTTGCTGAGCTTGGCTTGTTCGTTCGCTTGGGTACGATACTGGAGTTGTTTGTATTGCTAATAGAAAATTCCGACCAACGATGATGAAAATGCTGCTGCTGCCGATGATGCTGCTGATGTCGATGATGATGTCGATGGTTGTGACGATGCTGAGGGATGTCTGGCGATCATTCGACATATGGGCCGACTTTGCGATGAGTTTGAGGAGCACGAGAAAAAGAAGAAGGATAATCAGGAGGAATCAGTCACTCAGTTAGTCAACTAGTCAGTTGCCCGCTGTTTCTTCTTGTTATGTGGTTGCTTTGGTTATAGTTTGTATGATTGTTTGTGGCGTGCCTGCATCCCTGTAGGAACGTGTGCGTGCTTGTGGCGTAGGTATGCGTCTACGTAGGCTTTGTATGGAACAGAGGGGACATTTTGTTATTTGTCTCCGCGTTTTCATCTTCTCTCTTTATCTGTTGCTGGTGCAACTTGTCCCGTCGTCAATTTCACCTCTTCTTCCTTTTCTTCTTCGTCTTTTTCAGTTTTCTTCTGTTCATCTTTATCTCCGTGCCTTTACCTATTTATCTCATTTCGTTTTTCTCCCCGTGCTCGCTTTTTATCTTGCTTGCTATTGCACTTGGTTTCTCCCTTGTGTTTTACTTATGGCCAGCTATCCGTGCGGTGACGTGCGATGGTGAGCGATCCGATGTCCAAAGTTGGCAAAATATTCATTGATGATTCCTCGTCCGCTTGCTCAGTCGCTCAGTTGCCACCCATGCCCGCCCCCCCCTCCATTTCCCTAAATTTCACCGACGAGTCGTGGTGACGACAACGTTCAATGTTCGATGCTAATGAGTAACGACCGTGAGGGAAAACGCCGCTAAGCCAGCAAGCCAGTCAACAAGTTGGCGGTGACGAAGACAACAAAAACAACAACGACAGCAATACCAACAACAATCACATTTGTACCGACGACAACAACAACAACGACAGCAACACCAACAACATTTACACCTGTACCAACAACAACAACAACAACTACAGCAAGAAGAGCAACAACAACCATACCCGTAACAACAACAACCACAACAACCAAACCTGTAACAACAACAACAACAACAACAACCACACCTGTAACAACAACAACAACCACAGCAATATGAATGACAACAGCAATCGAACCAATCGAGTGTGGGAGAAGGGAGGGAAAAATGAAGACACAAAGAAGCAGGATAACAAGACGGATGAGTAGAAGAAGCAGAAGGACAGAAATAATGATGGTGATGATTATGAATATGATGGTGACGAGGAAAAAGACTGACGAGAGACAACAAGAAAGAAGAAGAAGAAAAAGGTGAAGAAAAGGAGAAGAAAAAGGTGAAGAAAAACCGACCGGCCGGTGCAACACTGTAGTGACAACGCCGGGCGAGGCAATGGCGGCGGCGACGGCAAAACATTGACGCCAAACAGCGGCGTTGTTTGAAGGTGGTAGTGATGATGGTGGCGGTGGTGACATAGGCCCGTTTCGCCCATCGACACGCTGCATCGGTTGATGGCTTGCTTTGGTCCGCCCTCAACTAGCAAGCAAACAGTCCGTTAAAAACCGTAGTAGTAGTAGTAGAAGTGGTAGCCGTGACTGGCGTGGCGGCAGTGGTGTCGGCAGAATACGTTGCTTGATGGTTGCAGAGACGTCCTTCTACCGCCGCTGCTCCTGCCGCTGCGGCTGCTGGTGGTGTTCGCTCTTGTTCGATTTCGTCGTCTTGGGTTTCGTCATAAAGCATCCTCATTATTATTATTATTATTATTATTATTGTTGTCAGCATCATCATCATCATCGCCAACGTTGCCGGTATCGCCATTCTTACCACCGTGTTCTTCGCAGTACTGTTGTTGCTGTTGCTTTTAGTGTTGTTAATGTTGCTTTTAGTGTTGTTGTTGTTGCTTTTAGTGTCGTTGTTGTTGCTTTTAGTGTTGTTGTTGTTGCTTTTAGTGTTGTTGTTGTTGTTGTTGTTGCTTTTAGTGTTGTTGTTGTTGCTTTTAGTGTTGTTGTTGTTGCTTTTAGTGTCGTTGTTGTTGTTGTTGCTTTTAGTGCTGTTGTTGTTGTCGTTCAGGTCGTCGTCTTCGACGTTGTTGTTGTTGTCCACAAGACGTCAAGGCGACACGACAAACGCAGCAGCGCGTACGAGCAGCATTGGTTGGTGTCTGGTTATGATTACCATTATACGTCGCCAGTAGTCGCGGGTGATCGGGCAGCCCCGCCGTTTCCTCGACGACGACGACAACAACAACAACGATGACGACGGACTGACGGCCGGCCGGACGAGCAAACAAACGAAGATCTGTTTGGATGAACGTATGCATGTAAGGTGTATAGGTGCATGCAAAAACAAGAGCAACAGGCAACACGATCACAAATAGACAAATAGACGACACCTAAAACCTCTCCGTCATTTCGCCACAAGAAGACGACATGTCGGCTGTTCGTCCGTTCGACTTCATTCGTCCGTCCGTCCGGCAAGCGAGCAAGCGTGGGTCTACGGATCGTATTGATCGCGGTAGAGCCAGCGCGTGATGGCACAGCCGCGCGGCAGAGCTTCACTTCCCCACACCTCCTTGACGTCGTCGTAGTTGTTGTCCTCATCGTCATAGTCATCGTCGTCGTCGTCGTCCAAGGTCGCCGCGTCAAGGAACCACGCGCCAGGAGCAGGCGAATCTAAAAAACGAGCAAGGCGATGACCGATGATTTATTTCTCTTCTCCACCACCCGTCACTCCCTCTATCTGTCCACCATGCGCACACCGTCTCTTTCGGTATAATCGTGGCCTTCGTTCCGGTAGTTTTACGTACGAAATCCACTTTATAGTGGGTGACAGATGAAATTTGATGATGGTGAGGTCCTTCTCCAGCTACCAGTCAGTGGCGACTGTAATGGCACCCCGGAAGGTGTCCTTCGTACGCGACCGTGCGCCCAACTCAGTGCCATCGGCAAGCTGAGACTGACCACAGATTAGGGCGTACTGCGGCCATCATCATCCTTGTGGGCGTTTTGTGAGCCCCTTTTACCTATATTATATCATAAGCTTACATCAATTTAGGCATACGCTCTGCTTTCATACCTGTACGGCATACAAGACATTCAGACGATGTGCCAGCCGGCCTGCGCTCTGTTCGCTCGAGCTGTAAACCGGCTTGACCCTAGCCATTCTCTTGGATTGCGGCGGCGTAGGAGAGGTATGGTGAGGTCCAACGGAAATAATTCAATGACAGGTGGACATGCGCTTGGCACGTGTGCTCAGCGAATACCGGTGTCCGACTCTGATTATCGTTTGTCACAGATGAACTTATAACCACTCTTTCGATTGTTCATTAATATTTTTATAAACTCTACCACGTAGAAAGTAAGAGTGTTTTGAAAGTGCTTAGTGCAAGTAGCATACTCACCAAGTATCAAATTATCTTAAATGTTTTTCCAATTTCAAATTTATGGTTCAATAGAACCGAAATTTTACAGTGGTTAAGTTCTCGTAAACAAAAATATAAATTGCAAGTTTAAAGGTTATAATTGCTGCGTGGGCGTATTTACATTCGTCATTCATATCATACTATTCAACATGAGTTATAAGTCGCTCGCTGCGAGCTCAGTGCAGCCTGCCTTGATAGGAATCTGTGTCAGAGACTTTTCCAAATAGCCATATGTGTCATACCATGTTATATTATTTAGTTGGGTAAGTAAAATAGAGAGAGTAGTAAAGAAGAGATCTGAAATGCAACTGAACTCGTGCACAATATTCTATGATCATTATACAAGTGGAATTACTACCAAACATTTTTAGCTCTCGCCCTCCCAGGTAGTTTGCATGAATGATCCCAATATCATCTCATCTTTGAGGTTTTCACAAGACTATATTCCACCGACGACGTCGCTTGGGATCCGGTCTGCATCAGTCACTAGTATACTACCTAAAAAAATTAGTTAGTTGTTAGTTGTTATGCAGCAATATGCATATATATATATATATATATATATATATAAAGGGAGAGAGGGGGGAGATGAGTGCAAGGAAGAACACGAGAGAACTTAACGAACAACGTTGTTAACACGATGGAGTGGCCGTTTGTCGAACACGCAGTGGTTAGAAAAAGTGTGACCGGAAGTGCTTCGTCAAGCGTACATCCATCTATCCAACCAACCATTCATATATACATACATACCTAGCCAGCTAGCTCGACACATGCGCGCCTTGGGCAGATAGACACCCACTCGAAAGCCTCGGCGACACACATCTTCTACTAACTAAGGGCGTGCTTTCGGTCTTGCTGCGAACAATAGCAATAAGAACAACACAACAACAACAACAACAGCAGCAGCAGCAGTAGCAACAACAACAACAACAATAACAACAACAACAGCAACAACAACATTAGCTACTACAATACCAAAGATAACATCGAGTACACCAACAACAACAACAACAACAACAACACAGTGGCCCCAGCATTAGCGGTAGCCAGTAGCGTCTGTCTGTCGGTGTACTGTCTATATATATATATATATATATATATATATAATATGTTAGTGTACGGTAGCGCGTTGGTGGTAGTGAATAATCGTTTCGTTAGCGTTAGTTAGGTGCAGCTTCACCAGCTCGCTGCTGGTCACTTGGTTCGTCTGTAGGCCGCGTATAGGCCAGCGGCAGCAACGGCAGCGGCAGGGCAGCGCTGCTCATCGGTCGGTCCTGGATGCCGGTCCTGAATGTCGGTCCTGGATGTTAGTGATGGTGGCAGTGGTGGCGGCGGTGGTGGCGACCGCGGCACGAGCCATACCGGATGAGCAGAGCAGAGTCTGACTGACTGAATGAATGAAGGGTTAGTTGGCTAGGTGACGATCCACCCGGTCCGGCGATCTACTCGGTCCGGTGCTTGTCTACCCGGTTGCTTGTTGGTAATGGTTGATGTCTGTGTGAGTACATAGCCCGAATGCTGTCCCGTCGTCAATACCGAGCGAACCGAGCTGGACTGGACTCTCAAGACCGGACGTGTCCAGCCAGCGGTCACCTGGCACGCGGACTCGAAAGAGTAACTCTCGCTCGTGCGTCTTCATGGCTGCTTCTCCCGCCCCGGAGTCAGTTCTGGTCGTGTTGTTGTTGTTATTGTTGTTGTTGCTGTTGTTGTTGTTGTTGTTGTTGTTGCTGTTGCTGTTGTTGTTGTAGCTGCTGCTGCTTCTGTGATTGTTGTTAATAATGTTGTTGTTGTTATTGTTGTTGTTTGTGTGTTCAAACATAGTTCTCAGCAGAGGGTGACACGGCGATGCGCACATCACGATGAAGTGTATACAGTTGCTTATTGCATCAACAGCAACGACGAAGACGACGACAACAACAACAACAATAACAACGAGATTAACAACAACGACAACAACAGCAACGAGAACAACAACGACAACAACAATAAGGACCATTATTACCTAACGTCTGTTGAACCTCTGCAAGAAGAACACAAAGGTAGCTCGCAGCTTGTACAAAAATAAATGCTATTGACATTAATTACCCGCTGAGGCCTCCTGATGTAAATTATAAATAAAAAATAACGTATGCTATTGTATATAAATATAATAAATAAGAAAATGCGTTAGCGTGCACAAAAATACATATGTAACATGTAGCATAGTAACGCGTAAAATACGTTTTCATAAACGTATATTATAATGCTGTTTAACTTTCACTATTGGCAATAATTCATTCCAGGCTACCTTGTAGTGTCGGTAATATTGTTTTCAATGCAGCCAATCGGCCACACCGCATAAAAGAAGCAGCCATACACTCTAATGCCACGGCCCGTTGATTTCCTTTCTCTCGGATGCGACAGGCGACATGCCATGCAACTGTTTCTTGCAGGGCTTGTCTCCTGCCAAGATCTTTTACGTTAGCGATCGATTAATAATTCATTAATCCATTAATTAACTGTCTTCTATCATCTTAAACAAGTTACATTTTCGCCCTGGAATATTGAGGCCACACAGACGCTTCAAAAGGGTCTGTCAGCATCAGTGAAATGTAATTAAACTAAATGCGAGTTGATTAAACTCGCGAAACCACATAATAATGATCACAACGAGAATTCTGGTCTGATGTCTATTTATGTAGATGTTTGTTTATACCACTGGGCCTTAAGAGCCTTAATGTACCGGCGCACGATAAGTACGCCACTTACGTTTGTTACCTGAAGAACTGTAGCACCGTTACAGGCCCAGTTAACCTTATGGACCGCTAGGAAAGCTGTCCATATGACAAACTGTCGCAACTTTACAGGCTCAGTTGACCTTATAGATCGCTATAACAGAGGTGGCAGCGCCAGCAGCTGCAGCAGCAGCAAAAGTCTAAAGAACCGATTAGGATGACTGTTGTCGAATACCGGGAGACCCGGTAACACGCACATACACTAATACGTGCTCACCACCAATGGCGTTTGAGAGTCGGTATAAAAACAACAACAGCCTCATCATCATCATCATTATCATCATGAACGGTGAGAGCATCTGAACAGCCACAACGATGACGACAACAACGATACAGTACAATATACACGCTACACGGCACAATACTGCGGAGTGTCGATCAAAGCGGTAGCATCAACCTGCTGTAGACTTCCGTAAGTGCTTCGAGTAGGAGGAGTAAGCGTCTGTGACGATCCGCTCCACTCTGCGACCAAGCCACGGTCACTCCCGGACTGGACATGCCGAAGTACCAAATAAATGCATGCTTTCATTTCCACTGGGTTGTAGCTTGCGAGGACCCCTCCGACGGCAGCGACTACTAGTACAACTACTAATATTACTACTATTACTACAACTCGCGCCATTAATGGGACTGAAAGCACAGCTAGCTTGGATAACCTCCAACACATACTACATAACTTTGACGGTCGGGCAGCTCTGGCCTCCACTCGACTCCACAAGAAACAACAGCCGGTCCAGAAGCGTGTTGTCCTTTCCTCGCGACTGATTCTTCCGCTCGGACTCAGCTAATGTCGAGGGATTCGTTTAGCTCGATACTGTGTTCTGCGGCTGCTGCTGCCGCTGCTGCTCAATCAGAGTGCGTCAAGCCGGGCGTGTGTATTTGAAGAGCGTCGGGAAGCGAGAGAATCAGAACAAGGAAAAAAGACGACGACGATAACGACAGAGGAGCGCCTGACTCGCAGAACCGGTAGCCGGTCGTGGTCAAGCATCGATCGAACTTGCGTGTAAGACTTACACCACAACGAGTGCCACCCCCACAATCATGCACTTGCATATATAGCAAACACAATAGCAGCAGCAGCGGCGGCAACAAAAGAAACAACAACAACCACAACGGCAACAGCGGCAACAACAACAATAGCAACAAGGAACAACTCTCCAGAACATCCTGGTCGGTTGGTAGCCATGGGTCCCCATAACCCGACCATAACACTGTTGCGGGCAGGGGGAAACATTACCGACTCGTAATCATCATCATCATCGGTAACCGCGGGCTTTGTATACGGACGGAGCACGGGAAACATTGGCGCTGACCATGCTGACGACGATGGAGCTGATGATGCTGGGATAAGACCATAAGACAACCACAAGTACGTGGAAAACATCCATCGCTATCCGATGTTGTGGTTGTTGTTGTTTTTGTTTTTGTTTTTGTTGTTGTTGTTGTTGTTGTTGCTGAATTAAAGATCCTGTCTGTGCATCTCTCACAACAGAAGAAGCACCAGAAGAAAAACTGTCAGAGTGCATAGTGTGTGTGTGTGTTAATGTGCACTTCCGTGGAGGGTCCAAACCGCTGTGTTTGTCCGTCCTATTGATTTAGAGGCTGCAGTTTGAGCGCCTCAATTTAACGACGGATTATACAATTCATAGTACGTAACATCGAAACACATCACAGTCATACGGTGCTACTTTACATAACAGGAACTTACTGGAGAAGTGGTCATATAGGAACACTACTACGCGCTATATCACCATGTGTACAGGTAATGAATATCCGAATCAAGTTATTGTTAGACGGACGGCTCTACCACATGTTTGATATTATATATATATATATATATATATACCGAGCAAGATGGCTTAGTGGCAAAGCCTTTGCCTTGCATTCGGGAGGACTGGGTTCGAGACCCAGACCGGTCACTCTTAAATTGGTTTGCATGGTTTCCAATTTTGATAAGGTAAATGCCGGAGTGGATTACAAATTAGCTATGACATGAAAAACCGTACACAGGCAATTAGCCTTACGGAAAAATCTTTAAAAAATCTAAAAATAAATATATATATATATATATATATATATATATATATATATATATATATATATATATATGCGGGTTGTGCAGAGTTACATTAGTTGTTTGTATCCGCGTGAGGTGCCTCTGCTGTTCGGTTTAGCTCAAAGGATAGCGTTATCATGGTGGGTTAGGGCAATGGCGGTGGTGGTCATGGTGGTCGAAGGGTGGATGACAGTCTTGTGCTGCTTTTGACAGCCAAGCTAGATAGAAAAAGCTGGTAGCAGTGCTTCCGACAGTAGACAAAAACGTTTAGATTTTGTAATGGCGGTGCACTCACGAACGGCCGCCGACGTGCGTAAGGTTGAATTTTCTCCCTCCTGACAAAGCTCGAAAAATATTATACGGCTGCACCGCGGAGAAGAGTCACAAACTGCATAGGGGTCGCGCTAAGAAATTTCAGCTGGGTGTGAATTTTTTGTGTAGTGTAACAGTGGTAGGTTGTGCCTCAGGTTATATTCTCTTATATCTCTATACCTCAGGGTAAGTTCCAAGCCCGTAGAAGACGGAGGATAGTCTAGAATTAAAAACAAGCTCCTTAAAAAATGTTTTAAATTCTAGGTTGTGCATGGCGGCGTGGTGTGTGTAGCTGCTAGTTAAGAGCAATACTTCATTGGCGCCTGGGGTGCTGCTTGATAGCAGGTTCGATGCCGCAGTTGAGATCGATGTTTTTTGTCAAACGTATCAGAAGTATGTACATAACGCATGAGAAATTCCCACATGTTGCAATGCAACAAATGCGAAAAAAAACAATGCAAAACGAGGTTTTTCAAATAGAGGGGATTGTCCCTCCAACGCACTACTTCTTAATCCGCCGAGCCATGCTCGCCTTTGAATAAATGCGACTGAGCGATTGAACTTTCTGCATAAATAACTGTGCGGTGATGAATGATAACGGTAGAGATGGTGATGGTAGAGTTACTAACGTTCATTCTGGTAGGTGATGGGTATGGACGGGGTATATATATATAAGCACCGTGGACACTAAATAGTAAGATGTAGTGTCGATGGTGGGTGCAATAGTGTGACCCGGGGTTGCTCTTGACAAGAGTTTGTACCCACGGTGGAAGATGAATTGACGGCGATGTTGGAGCCCATTTTAGAAGATGGGCGGCTATTTTGCTGCTGATGGTGGAAGATGGGACTGCTATGTCGGCGCCCATGAAACAAAAATTGGACTGCAATGTCGGCGCCCTTGGTAGAAGATGGGGCGGCTATGTTGCTGCCCATGGTGAAAGGTGGGGCAGCGATATTGGTGCCCATAGTAAAATATGGGGCTGTAATATTGGTGCCCACAATAGAAGATTGGGTTACAATGTTAGTACCCATGGTGGAAAGTGGGGTCGTAATGTTGGCACTCTTAACGAAAGATGGGACAGCGATATGGGCGCTCTAAGTGGGGAAAAAAAGAGCAGCGCTGTTAGTACCCATAGTGGAAGATGGGCCTGCAATATTGGTGCCAGTGGTAGGGGAGATTGGACGGCAATGCTAGTGCCCATGGTGACAGGAGATTGGGCTGCGATGTTGGCACCCATGATAGAAGGTGGAACAACGGATTGGTAGTGTTAGTGGTGCATAAAGTACCAATATTGGAGTAGGTTTCTAGTTGTTACAGTGATGGTGGCGCTGGTGGTCTTTAGGGTCGTAGAGTTGCTGCTGGTGGTACACTGCTCACTGGTAGACGATAGATTTTGCTGACAGTCCTGTGGCCGCTATGGCATCCGTCGTTGTGGCCGGATTGTCGACAATGCGTCGTCAGTGCGCTTGTTGACGTTAAAGGCAGCTTTATGAACTCATCCCTTCATTTGGCTATTCATTGGGCAGTAGAAGTGGTCATAGAAATAGCAGCAGCAGCAGTAGTAGTAGTAGTAGTAGTAGTAGTAGAATGCAATAAGCTCTAGCTGTTGTTGCTGTTCTGGTGGAAGTAGTAGAACTTGTTGTTGTTGTCGTTGTTGTTGTTGTTGTCGTTGTTGTTGTCGTCGTCGTCGTCGTCGTTGTCGTCGTTGTTGTTGTTGTTGTTGTTGTTGTTGTTGTTGTTGTTGTTGTTGTTGTTGTTGTTGTTGTTGTTGTTGTTGTTGTTGTTGTTGTTGTTGTTGTTGTTGTTGTTGTTGTTGTTGTTGTTGTTGTTGTTGTTGTTGTTGTTGTTGTTTGTTGTCGTTGTTGTTTGTTGTCGTTGTTGTTTGTTGTCGTTGTTGTTTGTTGTCGTTGTTGTTTGTTGTTGTGGTGGTTTGTGGTCTCGTTGTAGTATTGTGCCTCGATGCGGATCGCCTAGCAGGACCTGAGCAGCAGCAGCAGCAGGAAGGGTCGGCCAGTTGGGCGGCCAGCCGGGCGTCTACCGTGTAATCGTCTGTCCGCTCGCCGGCCCGCCTTGACCCGACAAGCCGACGATGTGCAGACGGCTGTTGCCAGCAGCAACAGTAGCAGTTGGACAACTCGCTATCGCTCTGTCCATCTATGTATCTGTCTGTCTGTGTGTCTGTCTGTATGCTTGTCCATCCATCCATTTATCTACCTACCTACCTACCTCTATCTAGCTCTACGTATTGGTCTGCCAACTGGTGGCTGGTCGGCGGTCGTCCGTCGTCACCAGCTCGCCAGCCGTCTCGTTCCGATTCCCGTTGAGTTGAGGCCACGCCGAGTTGCCAGCAGCGGCTGTGGCATTTATTGCCTTTCGCCAGCTACCGTCGTTCGGCCACTGTCGTCTCTTCCATTGCTGTCCATCGAATGGCTCTATAAAATCGACTGACTAAAATGTCTCCCTCTTCCTCTCTCTCTCTCTCCCTCTCTCTCTCTCTCTCGCTATATATATATATAGGGAGAGAGAGGGGAGGGAGAGGCGTTCTAAATCTCTGCCCCTCTCTCGCAAGTGGCAACGCTTGCTCGGCAACGACATACAGCTTCCTCTGCTTCTGCGATAGACCTCCGTTTAATTCAATATCACGTTTTCGTTGGAGAACACACCACACAAACAATCGACTCTGAAACAACGGGAAACCCGCTATGAAAAACGACGCACTACAATATGGACGGGCGCAACGCATTTAGCATGATTAGAGAGAGAGAGAGCACTTCCTCTTTAAATCATAATGCAGACTGATGTGTAGAAGATGGCTTTGCTAGTTTATGCCGGCAATAATTGTTTGACCACACGGTGGTCAGTTTCTCCATATAGGTCGGCCACGTATTGCACCGTTATCACAGAGGAATTCCACAGCGCTCGTATACAAGTTCGATTCATCTACCACGAACCTTTTTGTTAGTGGAGCCACATGACAGAGTCACTTCGGCGACCACATAGATAAGCAATCACACAGCGTTGGGAGTTGTACAGATTGCTTGTATGGTAATTACTACTGTAAGCACACTGAAAATTAGCATGTTGCACGTCACTGACCGTGTGATTGTCGTCTAGTAATTTCATATATTTAGTGCGTATTATATATATATATATATATACAGGGTGTCGAAGCCCTGTTTGGCCAGACCTAAGGAACCGTAAGTGTTGTTAAAAATACGTCCTTCTTAAATTGGGTGGGTGGACATTGTTTTACAAAATGTGCAATCGTTCTATTTTCAGTTAAAAAAAAACTGAACATACCAACGAAAGAAGAAGAAATAGTGTTTGGCCAGCACATTGATATACCAACAAATTGTAATTTCAGTGTCACCTCTAGATAAGACATATCTACTTCTCTCTATTTCGCTAGAAAAGGCGCTTAATTTAATGAGTTCCACGATACCCTTACGTTGGGCGACTGGGCTTGGAGACCCTGTATATACAAGTAGTCAACGTATATGTCAATGTATTTTAATAAAGTACAACTTACAGTTGCACCCTACCGAACGTGACAGATATCTTTGCTCTTGATGATTATACGTTAAAACCGGGCATTGACAACCTGTGCGACCGATCCTTTGATCGAGCAAGATTGTCGGGACGCTGGGCGCCACCCGTCTTTCTGGCTCCGTCCCGATCCTTGTGAGTTTCAGCTGCTGAATTATAGCGTGAGCCGAGGAAGCTACATATACGTTATGTAGTATATGAAGCTTAGTATATATATATATATATATATATATATATTAGGAGTGCGTAAATCAACAAAAGCAAGCTCAAGAAAGGCAGTCTCAATTTGCCCGCCGCGTAGATCACACTATACACAGTGTTTCAATCATCTGCAAAGGAGCTACGAGGATGGCGTCCGGTAACATTCCTCGCCTTGTGTGACGCCGTTTTGCTGCGTCGTCCCAATGGCATCCTAGTCAATCGTCGTATTGAACCTGCCGAGCAACTGCAACATCAGTACCAGCAGCAGTAGAAACAGGAGAAGTTTACGTGCCACACCCGGTACCCGGGGTGATCTGCTCAAACTACAGTGCTACAGATCAGCAAACTTGGTGGGCGACGGACAGACTGGAATCTGCAATGTTTGTTGTTGTTGTTGTTGTTGTTGTTGTTGTTGTTGTTGTTGTTGTTGTTGTTGTTGTTGTTGTTGTTGTTGTTGTTGTTGTTGTTGTTGTTGTTGTTGTTGTTGTTGTTGTTGTTGTTGTTGTTGTTGTTGTTGTTGTTGTTGTTCTCGTTGTTTTTGTTGTTGTTCTCTTTGTTGTTGTTGTCGCTTGCTTCCGACGTGACGGACGCTTGCCGCCGCTCCTGCTGGCTGCAGAATGTCCGTGTATTGCAACCGGTTGTACGAACCGCTTGCCCGCGACCTGGATGTCGCTGTGTGTTGATCGGTCACCCTTGCAATGTTCTGTAGAGGAATAGGGGCTAGGCAGCCAGATTCACCGGAAGATAGACAAACATAGAAACTCACAGACAAACAGAGAAACTCACAGACAGACAGGCAGACTGAGAAACAGACAAACAGACAGAGGAACAGAAAGATACACACACAGCGAGCTGAGAAGCAAGCAGACAGAACTCTACCCGTGTGCGGGCAGGCCCGCGGCCGGCGGACGCATGGTGGGACGGACACAGGTAAACGGGCCGCCGACCGGACTCTATCCTGACTGTCCTGACTGACTGACTGGGTGAATGGGTGAGTGAGCGAATGAATCAATGGAAGACCGGGTGGGTGAGTTGTTGGTTGGCGGTCGGACTGACTGTCTGACTGACTAAGTGAATATATGAACGAGTAGTAGTGAATGAATGAACGGACGGACGGCCGTAGGCCGTACGTACGAATGTTCGTCGTGCCTTTGCTGCGTGGCCGTGCATTTTGTCGTCGCGTCGCGTCGTTTGTTCGGTCGGTCGACAGATGACAGAAAATCAATGAAGCAGGACCAAAGCTATTCGCACCGCTACTCGGCCCCTGCCGGCGCTAGCAGAGCTTCTGCCTGATTCGACTTCTGCCGCCGCCGCCGCCGGACGGTCACTGTCGCCCATGCGCTGTCGCTTACGGCTGCGACCAGGCGCGTCGGTGGTGGCGACGACAACAACGAGAAAAACAACAACAACAACAACAACAACAACAACAACAACAACAACAACAACAACAACAACAACAACAACAACAACAACAACAACAACAACAACAACAACAACACAACAACAACAACACAACAACAACAACAACAACAACAACAACAACAACAACAACAACAACAACAACAACAACAACAACAACAACACAACAACAACAACACAACAACAACAACAACACAACAACAACAACAACAACAACAACAACAACAACAACAACAACAACAACAACAACAACAACAACAACAACAACAACAACAACAACAACAACAACAACAACAACAACAACAACAACAACAACAACAACAACAACAACAACAACAACAACAACAACAACAACAACAACACCAACAACAACAACAACAACAACAACAACAACAACAACAACAACAACAACAACAACAACAACGACAACAACGACAACAACGACAACAACAACAACAACAACCGCAAGCATGACAACAACAACCGCAAACACAACAACAACGGCGACAACACCAACAAGTGGCAGCGCGATGACATTGTCGACGCGATGCACGATGTACTTACTGCTTGTGTTAGTCTATAATACCTACGAGCGATCGCTCTAGCTGTGCGGTAGATACCGTCCAAGCGTCCGTTCCTTCAACCGGCGACATTACTGCCAGACATTTCATCGTGAACGCTTTTTCAATACGACACACACTTAGCTATGTATATTAATATTAGAAAAAAAAATATATAAACATTTAAAAAAAAAATATATATATATATATATATATATATATGCATGTATAGATACATGCCGATGTTTCATCTTCCATATGGGCATAGTAGTATGTAGAGGTGCGCGCCGCAGAACGGCAACGCCGCCGCTTTCCGAATGTACCATACCGGCTGCTGAACGTCTCGAAGTGACGACGGACGGACGGACACATGGATCGGGCCGTAGAAGGGAGGAAGGAAGGGGAGAGGTAGCTAGCAGTGTAGATAGATAGGTAGGTAACGTGCGACGTATTTGTTGATTGTGCAAATTAAGTCTCCAGCCAGGGCGAGTTGTCGTCGTCGTCGATGTCGTTGTCGTTGTTGTCGTCGTCGTCGTCGTCATCGTCATCGCCATCGGCAACCAGTCAGTCACAGAGAAGAGTCAATGACGGCCAGCGGCGCTTGAAAAACACGCGCTTGGAAAACGTTGTCTGCGTCTTCGTCGTCGTCGTCGTCTGCGACATCGTCAATGCTGTTCGCAGTCTACTGCAACTGAAAAGCGTCCACCCATCCGTCCTTTCGTGCGTTCGTCCGTCCATCCACACGTGTAAACGATGCGGAACGAAAAATTAGGCTCTCGTCGCTGGAATGGAATTTGCTGCACAACTTTGTCGCTGGTGGTCGTGGCTGACTGGCTGGTTGACGGGCTGGCTGTGCCGCAACAGCTTCGTCCCTAGGCGGCAACGACGATGACGACGCTGACGACGACGACGACAACTATGATTGGTTCAAGCTGATTGACTGGCTGTTGCTGGTTGCCCCGGCCTTCGTTGCACAGTGCGCTATGGGACAATTGTACTGGCGCGGCGCGACATAGAAATAGCGGCCATATTAGACGTTGTAGCGCAACTTAGTAGTAGTAGCATAAGTGGTAATAGTAGAAGTAGTAGCAATAGTGGTAGTAGAAGTAGTAGCAATAATGGTAATAGTAGTAGTGATAGTCCTGCCCCTCAGTAGTTTGTAGTATTGCTAACAACACTTCCCTGCTGGGGAGGGGCGGGGGGGGGGGGGGGAAGGAGGACATGACTGGTTTTTAGTGGGTTGGAGCCCAACACTACCGGCCCACACTTGCAGTTAAGTACAATCCTGCAGTGGTGACCATGTGTGCGTTTCGCATTTTCCAGTTAGTCCTCTCAAAAAAATAGTAGTAGTAGTAGTAAAAGGTATCAGCGAAATAAAAAAAAGTAGTTCCGATACAAATAGTTGTAACATATACTCAATAAAAAAGTAGTAACAGTATACAGTAGCAAGAATGATAGTAATCATAATTCTAAGATTAGAAAACATGACCTGCTTTCACTACTAAATGGTCAACAGCGTGGTCTCGAAACTGTGCTGCTTTGGTGTGGACAGGTACCGGCGTGAAACAAGCGCGTACGGGTTGAAACTGCAATTGTTTCTTGTTGTTGTTGCTGCTGTTGTTTTAATTGTTGTTGTTGCTGCTGCTGTTATGCTTATTGTTGTTGATGTTGTCATTGCTGCTGCTGCTGCTGTTGTTGTCGCTGAAGTGTATGCCTACGTATGCCCAAACAAGAAAATCACTAAGCGTATTCGGCGTATGAGATCATCACTATCATCACTGTCAACGTTGTTTCCATGCTCAAGCCCATAGTCCCGTTCCTGACACCCGCAGCGCGCCAATGTGACGGTGGTAAATGCGCCAAATTGTTCGGGACACACTTGTGGACACATCATTAGCATCACGCGACGCTTAATGAACACCCACCATATACATGAAGAGGAGAGGCTTAATAAAATGGCACGTTTATACACGTAGCTATAGTCGATATACTTGTCCTGAGTGTTGTACACGTGACGAATGTTTATCTTCTTTATCCCCACACCTCACCCGTACTACATTCCTGTTTGTCGTCATCTATTCAAGATACTGGCAAACAGTCCAATAATATAGCCACTCTCATCTCTCTATGTGGTAATAAGAAACATATGTTTGTCTTGGATATATATATATATATATATATATATATATATTTATATAAATATATAACACATTCATATATATCTAAGATAGCGTCTAAGTTTAGTGGCTAGATTGCCACATGTTTTATTGTCTGCAAGCCCCGTCGAAGTATTGGGCTGTTGAGTGCCCAGAAGGAGCACGCGACAGATAGCCAGACAAATAAACAGGCAGACAGAGAGATAGAGAGAGAGCAATTAGGCAGGTGGTCCTCGAACTAGGGTTCCTCCGTTTGCTCCGGAGGGCGGCACGCGTCGTGCCGTACAGATGGCCAACTGGACTGGTGTGGCAAGTTGTGGGTGCGGTGTGAGTGAGTGGCACAGTGTTGATCCGTGATAACGTTCACACTCGAAACGGTGATTAGCCCATAGCATAACGCTAACCATAGTGCTGTTGTAGTCGAGCAGGGCCAGCCAGAAGATGAAGAAGACGAGAAACACACGCAAAACACACACGACATACTCACAGAGCAAGCAAGCAGCCCCGAAGAGGTCTTTATCAACCGGAAAGAATGAGTATTGCTACTCGTCATCTGGTACTCAATCGTACTACATCAGGCTAGAAGCATGATAGCAGAGCAGCAGCAATGATGCTAAAATTCGACATGCATGATTAAAGCTGGCAGATACTATCACTCATTATTGTTAGATAGTGTCCTGTATGCTGCGTGTGTGTTCATTGTCAACCTGGTACGAGTTAGCTAACTTCATTAGAAATCAGTTTTTCGGTTAAAGGGGCCTGAAGTAGATCAATATCAGTGTCTTCGATGTGTGTGGGTGTGAATGCTCCTTATTTTCGGTGTGCGTATAGCACGTGAATTCTTTCTAGGCAGCAGTGGTTACAGTTACAGGTACCCAATATCAATAATCTACTACCGTGCATTGACCGACCCCTGCCGATCTAGGTAATCTCGTCGGCGTCTTCGTTGTTTGGTTATGGCATTTATTGGTATCTAGACGAAGATTTGGTGTATGTACGGTGTGTAAGGCACCACCTTATAGATGGACAATTGCTAACCCCGGTCTTAGAATGAACCCCGTCTCTACACGATGGCTTTGGTATGACAATGGGAAGACGGTTGCCTAAGTCTGTAGCCTGTTTTTTTGCAGTTCTCGCTAACATTCCCTCAAATTGACATATAGTGAGTGCCATGTAAGTCGAACTGCAGTCTAGCAGAGACCAAAAACGTGCTTGTCCCTTCTCATGGTTCACGGCCGAACAGATGCTTTTTCAAATCAATCCCGACTTTGGACTTATGTTGTCCGAATCCGTATTGTGCAATGGTGAGCGTGCATACGTACGAAAACAACGTATAACCTCACGTTGGAACGTCCCTCAAAATAAAGCTAGATGATGTCACGACCTATATAATTTTGAAACAGATTTCGATCTTTACAACATGACACTTAGGTGGTCATGATTAAGCGGGTTCCCTATTTTTTGAATTTTGACATTTAGGTTTGTACTGTAGGCTGGCGATCGCCGTATTGGATAAATGCTTTTTTAATGTTATTAATACTGAACTAACTGAACCAACTTCAGTCATGAGAATGAACTCGTTCATCAATAGCTCGTAAAAATGATCTCATCAATGATCTCTCTAGGTACACTGACGTTTGTTATGCCAAAGACTACTGAGTGTTTAGAGGAATGCATGCAATGTGTGCAAGGCACAATATTTTTTGCATTCCGTTTGCGCGCCTCCGCCGCTCCCCTTTCTGCAACTTGTCGCGTTTTCTTCTCGGTCTATGCTAGTCTAGTCGTATTGTTTATTGCTGTGAGGAGGTATTTCGTGAACAGTTAGTTGCCGTCGTTAAACTTACTCGAACAAACCCCGTAGGTGGTCAGAAATTGGTCAGTTCCATTTCATTTGTCGTCATTACCATCAGCCCTATTAAGCACGATCTATTATAACCTGCTTGCCAACAACCGCTCTGGATACCTGCTAAATCTGACTAATCCTGGCTGGCTGTAGTTTTTCTCTTTCGTCCCAGGATGCATGCAGAACCGACGTGTGGCCGTCCAGCCATGGCTACTATTGCCAAAAATGACTAAGCAATGATAGCAACAACAACAAAAACAACAACAATGAACAAACTATTAAAGACGACGGCAAAAACTGAGCGAAGAAACAAACATTTGATTCAGTGGGCCGCTGCCAGCAAAGCTGCCAAGCAATGCCACTTCTGCTGTTGTTGTTGTTGTTGTTGTTGTTGTTGTTGTTGTTGTTGTTGTTGTTGTTGCTGCTGTTGTAATCGTTGTCGTCTGATTTGACTTTTTTGCAAGGTCTCGAAAATGCGTGATGCATCTGCAGTGTTACTGGCAGCTAGCTAGTAGTTACTACTACTACAACTGCAGTGTGAGACTCTCAACGTAACTCGTAGTAGTTGTATGAATAAACCCACTACAACCGATAATATCTTCCCCACCCCCATTGCTCTTGCTTGACTCGGAATTCCATGGCAGGCAGTAAGTAGTTCGTCTGTCTAAACTGTCGTTCGGTACGGCCGATGCGAATCTATCACCGTCCATTCCATCATGACTGTCCAAGCCAGCCAGCCAGCCAGCAATGGCAAATAGTAACGAGCCAATAGTAAACGATAACGACAAAAGACAATCCCAGCAGCGCAGCAACGGCGTGCACCCCTCCTGCCTGGTTGAGCCTGATCTGCCTGCTCGATCCAGGTTGATGGGCTGATGATGCTGGTCGTCGTGGTCGTGGTCGTCGTGGTCGGCGCGCTGGCTAGCGGCTGCGACGGCCGCAGCGGCGGCAGCAGCAGCAGCAGCAGCGGCGGCGCCGTCATCGTTCTCGACAGCGGCGCACACACCGCTGCCGCTGGCTACGGCGGCATCAGCGGCCGTGGCTGCCGTCGTCCACACCACCGCCGCCGCCGCTAGGGGAGAGGGTAGTCGAGGGTCCAGCGGCCGCCGTAGCGGCAAAGTGGAGAGGGTAACCCGTTGAACAACAGCAGCAGCAGCGGTGGCAGTGGCGGCGGCGGCCGCGGCGGCAGCAGCAGCCGCCGCTGCGGCTAGCGGGGGCCGGTCTCTCTGGCCGCCGCCGCCGCCGCTACTACAGAGGAGCACCAGCATAGAGCCGGTAGGCTAGCGGCCGCTGCTGCTGGGTGACGGACGAACGGTCGGACGGTCGGATGGCTGGCGGACAAACGGATAGACGGATTCACGAGAGAGCGAGTGGTCCGCAAGCAGGCAGGCAGGCAGCCAGCCAAGGACCGACTACAGACCAACAACTACTGTCCGATCATCCGACTATCCAAGCGAGCGACCAACAGACGGACTGTGGACGGACCCAGCGCCGCCGCTGCTGCTCGCCACCACCAACCACGAACATCATCATCATCAACAACACTACCGCCACCACTACCACTATCATCATCATCATCACCGCTGCCGGTAGCCAGCAGCCGCAGCGGTGGTAGCTCAGCCGCTGGTGGAGCTGCAGCGCAGGGACGGGGACGACGGCTGTGGCGGTGGCGGCGGTCACCACGACCACGACCACCAGAGCGACCATTCTCCCGCGCGCCGTCGCCCGCCGTGGACACTGCGTGGCCAGTGCTGCTGCCGCTGTTGCTGTTGTTGTTGCCACGACAGACCGACCGACCAATTGGCCGGCCGGCAGGTAGGCAACACCGCAGCCGCTGCAGTTACGGCTGGTGTTTCATTCTGCCGCCTGTAGACGGATAGTTAGTTAGTTAGTAGTACTAGCGAAGTAGTTAGTGGTTGTCCTGCAACTACTACCATTACTACTATTACTACTATTACTACTAGTACTACGAAGAGTACAACTACGACGACAAGTACTACGACAAGTACTACTAGAGAAGAAAAAGTCGTAGCAGTCGTAGTAGTAGTAATAGTGGTGGTCGTGCATTGATTGATAGCAGAAGAGTATTGCTTTGCTCTAGTTTACTACTCACTCGAATCGAATACGTGCTCGGAGTGTGTGATTGGTTCATTAACTACAAGCAAGGCATTGAAGAAACTGGCCTGTCTACCAGCCACAGCAACGTGTCCACACATATCTGGCTATCACCTAGTAGATTATTTCTGATCTGCTTGTCAGACTGGCTTTGTGTGTGTGTGTGAGTGCGTGAGTGTATGTGTCAGTGGTCTGTCTACTTGGCTACCTATCTATCTCTACATCCAGGTCACCTAGTGGCAGTGTCCAGAACCACCTAGTTCCAGTCTGCCTAGGTGACATCTAGCTGACCATATGAAGCATTACGTGGCATACGTGTATGCCCGCCTCATAGTGCACGCATGCTAACACGCAAGCATACACACACACAGTGTCGCATCTACTTGCAGTTCTTGCAACTTCGTCAACAACAGTCTTCGAACCTCATTTTTACTGCCATCATCATCTTCATCGTTGTCATTATCCATCTGCTTCTGCTGTGATGTTCTGCTGCAGGTGCCCTCTGTGCTGCGTCCCCTACTCTGCTTAAGTACTTATTTAAAGTACTACTACGACTACTCATACGTACTGCGTGTCCTGGTTTGGTCCTGGACCTGCTATCTTTGTTGGACCTGTTGGTGCTGCCATCGGAGTTGTTACTGCAGATGCTGCTGCTTTTGTTGCAGTTTGTGGATTTGTTGCTGTTGTTGTTCTAGTTCCTGTTGTTGTTGGTGCTTCTGCTGTTGTTAGAGTTGTTGAGTCTCATCATTTTCATCATCGTCGACGACGTAAAGGTGTTACGCCATCTGCCCTATGCGTGCTTACCCCATCCCGCCCCAGTGCTCTGCGTGCCTGCAAAAACAAAAGCAAACACGCAAAAAACACAACAGCTTCCCAGCTCAAGCGGTTGAACAGTCGTCGATCGTCACGTTTTTACAACGCACTGTGAAACAACAACAACAACTCCACCTGCTCCTACCTGGACAAATACTTACTGGATTAACTGTATACAAATCGTAGGCGGCGTGATTATCATCAATTCACCACATCATCATCATCACCATCACACAGGTGAACGACAGAGTGAACCAGGAGATTCATTTAAACGATATCTGGTCAATATCCGAACGAAGACCTGGTAACAACGACAACAACTACAATAACCTCAGCGCCTGAAGCAAGACTACCTGGAAGAACAGCAAGATCATCAGCATAAAGCGAATAAATGCGTACACAGTGGTTTGTACGGCACCACATGTCCACTACGGCGCCACTAATCTAAGACGACAACCAACTACCTACCTGGTGTTCGCGAAGGTAGGCAACGTCGTGCTATGTGATTATAGTAGTAGGTGTATCTGTGTTTGCGTGTATGCGTTCGTGTGGTGCGGTACGGTGAAGCGGTAGTGAACGGATTCACGAGTCGCCGATTCACGAGCCCTGAACTGAACACGCTGCTGTTGTGTTCTGCGCGCACTCTCGCGCCTCTGGAACGTAACTTACTACGAAGCCGCCGAAGGAGTACCTACCTACTGTGCTCTCTGTGGTCCTGCATCAAGGATGATGCTGATGATGATGGTGTCAACGCAGACAACGAAACAACGATTGGAGTTACACGCATCGTTCAAATGTGCCACTCTTTTGGGTACCGCCACGGTATCCGCTTCCGACTCCGTCGTCGTCGTCTTGAGCTCTGTTAGAAGCTTCTACTAAGAGTTCAGCAGGAGCTGTAGTAGTTATAGTAGTACGAGTGGTGCCAACAGCTCACTTACCAACAAGCTGAAGTAACGACAGCAACAACAACAACAAGCGGAAAAACAACGACATCAGTAGCAATATCAATCATCTCATCAATACACAGCAAAAACAACAACAACAACAACAACAACGACTACAGCCTTTTATGTGCGACGAGATTGATTATTAGCGCTTGAGTGCGACGACACATTATTGCTCTAGCAAGTCTGTCTCTCTCTCACACAGATTTTGTGTTTCGTACGGATAGCCTTCGGTGACTTCGGGAGTGTCGTTAACAACAACAGCAACAACACACTTGGATTGGTTTTGCCGTCCGCAATAATAATAACAACGACAACAACAATAACTACAATAACGGTCGCTGGAGGACAGGGCACGTAAAGACGACACCGGCTGCCGTTGTTGTTTTTGTTGTTGTTGTCATTGTCACCACCATCGTCGTCGTCGTCATCGTTGTCGTCGTGATGCTGGCACAGCCCGTCGACGCGTACCTGAGAGAACAAAAAAACCCGTGAGAGGTCGAACGAGGTCCGGAGAGGTTGTTCCAGCCTGTACCATGCTCGATTGTCGTCCAGCTCCCCGACACGGCAAGGCCGTGCACTCACAGACAGATGCTGTCAAGAGGTGACTATCGACCATCATATTCTTCACCACGTTGTTGCTCTCAGACATTATCGTTCACATCATCGTCGGCAACAACAACAGCAACAACAACAACACCGCCACCACTGTCAGCATCGTCAGTATCATCTGCCGCGTTCGCCACACCACAACGACCTTCCTGTCTAGCGATATCGTCAGGACCACGGCCACTGCCAAGAACGGACTATGTGGAACAACTACAACTGACCAAGGACTAATAACCATTAGATAGCTGTCTATCATTATCGTCGTCGTCGTCGTCGTCGTCGGCGTTGTTGTTGTTGTTGCTGTCAACAAAAGCAACAAGAGGAATAGCAACAATCAAACCACAACGACAACAACAGCAAAAGGTTGTGCGTGTCCGACTGACTGCTGCTGCTTCTGATGGTCAATTAAACTAAACAAGAAAAGCAACAACAACGCCAGCAACAATAATAGCCACAACTACAATAACTTCAACGACGACACCCTTTAAGCACAGAAGGACGGCGACGACGCACACGACGCCCGGTCCATGTGAACACGCCGGACTGTATTCGTGTATTCGATATGACAGACCTATGTGTGTCTGTGTGTCTATGTCTGCCTGGCTGTCGGTTGGTCGTCGGTTGACCACTCTGTTTGTCTGTGTGTATGAATGTTTACGTATACGTATGATGAATGCCGATGACTGGCTAGTTTATGCATACGTACCCACCACGTATTATACCACCACCACCAGCTATATCACGTAGAGATCATCCGAGTGCATCATCGGAGTGCATCATCGCATCGCCTAGCACGCGACGACAACTACAACTTCCTCGCACCCCTCGTATTGATCTGCTGTAATTTTCGCTGCCGCTGTGCTGCTAGTTTTGCTAATTGTGCATTTTTCTGCTGCTGCTTCTGCTGTTAGCGGCTGCTGTCGTCAAAGGTGCGCACATCGTGCCTGTGTGTGTGTTGTTATTGTTGAGTGTTGAATGTTGTAACTACGCACTGTGCGCGGACGGTTCATAGAGGTCACCACCACGACCACTACGCCCCCTTCCACGACCACGACGACGATAACCCCCAGAACCACGACGACGACAACCCCCAGGACCACGACGACGACAACCCCCGCCTACGCTACGCTACCGTCCGTTCTCGTTCGTCGTTGGTTCATTCATTCCTTCCGATCCTTCGCTGGAGGAAAGTGGCGACGTTGAGCTCGCGCAGGATGTGGTGGGGTGGCAGTTCCTCTCAGCCGAGAGTGTACATGAAGCCGCCCGGAGTACCAATCGCCTCCGAGTGCCCTCTCGGCCCCGGCTCGACGGGGGCCACGTCGGGCTCACCGTCGCCCGACTCTCCGCCTCCGAGTACGCCCGCCAGCGACTCGCCCGCGCTCAAAGGTCTGTATGCTTGCATAGGTGATGAATGTAGGGTGGTAATAATGACGCTGATGATGTGATGATAGCGATGGTGATGATGATGATATGCCCCAACAGGACATGGAAAGTAGACGGAAAGCAGGTGGTGGTAGTAGTCTAGTCTATATCTATCCATTCACCCCCCAAAAGTCGGGCTCGTAGACTGAGGACTCAGGCAGGCCCAAGCCGGACAAAGTGTGCCGGCAAGACAAGTAGGTTTATGGAGACGAACTCGGGAGACGAACGAAAATCAACAGAGATGTGCGGGCCTCCCGGGGTGGGGAATAGCTAATTGCCGTCATTCATACCACGGGGAAGCCTGTGGAAAACGGGGGGGGGGGGGGAAGCGGCACACTAGCGTCGACTGGATCAAGCTCGTCTCTAATTAAGAGAAAGAGAAGACGGTATGGGAAGATAAGACGAGAGAAAGAAAAACGAAAAAGAAAGTTAGAAATCCAAAGAATAAGCAAAGTCGAGCACTTCACATGAGCAAGGTGCAAGGCTGTTCGACATACGACAAACGTGTCATTGGTTAGTTAGTGGTGTGCCCATGTGTTTACTTGGCATAGGCTCACAAAATCCGGCTTAATTGGTCACTTCGCGATAAATTACCGATGTACTCGAAAATACTCGAGCAAATTACGGTCTCGAATGGAAAGCAACACCGTAACAAACGCACACGTTCGGTAATCTTTTTGCATGACAGCAGCCAAAAACTAATCGAATAAAGTTAGATGGCAGGTGTTGGGCAAATTTACGTAGTTTTGATCGCGGATGGCCGGGATCATAACTAACGCAGTTAGTGGTAGATTGCCAGTCTATTGCCAGTTCGTTTCGGCGCTCTTAATGTGTCGCTCGCACATAGGCGGCATCTTCTTGTATATGCTGTCGTCATTGTTGTTGTCGATGCTGTTATTTGCTGTTGTTGTTGTTGTTGGCGGCCGTGTGTGAATGTCGTGTCCTCTGGCGATCTGCGCCTCCGCGTTCTCTAATGTGGGCCCCCGCGGGCTAGGCGACCGTCTGCTGCTGCCGCCTCCGCCTCCGCCGCCGGGCTTTGTACATCATATCCATTCGTTCATCCCTGACCCGAAGCACTGTCAGACCAGCAGCACTGTCCGACGAGTGTCCTCTTCTCACATCCTCTAGAGGATGCGTAACGTTGTAATAGAGATCGCCGATTCCGTTGTAGTTGTCGTTGTTGTCTACGTTGTTGCTGCTGCCGCTGATGATGCTGATGTTGTTTTCCTCATGGTTGTTGTTGTTGTTGTTGCTGTTTATTGATGTTGTTGTTGATGACGATGATGTTGTTGTTGCTGTCATTGTGGCAGCTGCTGTTGCTGCTGCTTCTTTCCTGATCCTAGACGACGTAATGCCGTTTAGCCTTTAACTGGAAAGCGCTATTTTGACAAGGGAACCTCTTCGAGGGAGCCAGCGAGAGACACAGAGCGAGAGGAAGAGAGCGAGAGATAGAGAGAGCCAGTCCTAGAGAGAAAGAAAGGACCGCTCACTTCCTTCGTCCCTGTGTCGTGTACTACTTGTGGTTATCATTGTCATCCTTGGTCGGTGGCTCCGAAATGTGCTGGTGGTGGTGGTGGCAGTGGTGGAGGTGGTCGCCTCCTCTGGGTCGAAATGTGGTCGAGAGAGCAGCATTGGCGCTGGCGGCCAGCGAAAGCCAGCAAGACTACACATGGAGAGCACTGAAGCAGCAGCAGAATCAGCTCTGAAAGCACAACCGCTGCTAATATAGCGAGAGACGCATAGATAGACAGACAGACGGATGGACAGATAGATATATAGATAGATAGATAGATAGATAGATAGAAAGGGTCCAGGCAAACACGCGCTGACCTCGACGCATGCAGTAGTATATAGTGCATAGATGTACATGTGTGCTCCTGTAAACCCGCGTGTGACCGCGTAGCGTAGCGTCGCGTCGCGCCTGGCGACTGGCGTGATCATCGTGGTCGTCGGCGTATCGAAACAGGACGAAACACTGACGGACACAGGCGAACGGGCGAACGGACGGGCGACCGGGCGGCCCACTGATCAGCCGGTTCGAGAGAGAGGCCAACTAAAACTGCTAATACTGCACGTCGACGGAGGCGAGCGACAGCGAGGGAAGAGCGGGGTCTCTCTACGAAGAGGACGAAACTAAACGACGATGGACGAAGAAGAAAAAGAACAACAACAAAAACCTAATGACCATGCCAACAGCAGCGTCCGTGTCGTAGGATTTGCTTCATCAGCAGCGAATTAAGCCTCTTCATCGTCAGCAACAGCAGCAGCAACACCAGCAACACCATCATCATCATCTTGTGTTTCTTTCTCCCGCCCCCCCCCCCCTGTTTTTGTTCTTCTCCTTTTCCCCTGAGCTGAGAGCGCCGTAGATCGCCGTTGTGTTTAGATGGTGGTAATGATGATGATGATGAGTACACCCCCGCCTCCCACGTCTCTCTTTCTCTCTCTCTCGCGCGCGTTTTTCTGACTTTGTACGTGTGTGAATTTAGGAGCAACGCACGGCTGCTTAATCTGCCACGTTAAGTTTGACTCAAACTTTGCGTAACTCTCTTTTTGTTTGCCACAACTGCCGATATACCCGCGGCGGTCACTCAGCAGCCTAAAGCAAGTTGACAAGTGGTGGGGTTAGAGACCACTACTCCCACCACCACCATTTCACGCATTAATTGACCTCGTTAATGATCAATCAACAACGATGACCATCACGATCGAAGGGCTACGGTCATGATGGTGATTGTGATGGTGAAGGTGGTCGAGACACGTACAATACGAGTCTTTCGTTATGAGACGTATGCGCAGCAGTAGAAGTAGTAGTGGTTGTGGTTGTTGAGGTCGTCGATTCTCCTGAGCATGCATGCATAGGCCGGTCATGCGGCTGACGATATTGGCGGCCGTCGTTGAGACATCATCTCGCCCCCTTCGCCACAACACTGGCAGCAGGTCGGGTTTGTTCGGCTTGGGTTTGTCTCGCCACGGTCGGTCGGCACTTCTATTTGATGTGCGCGCCCATGTATGTATATATATATATGATACTGGCTGTCGTATCATGCGTGCCACATCATTGATTGACCTTCGTAGCACCTTCACCACTACGAGGGGGTCCAGTCCAGCCTCGTCTGGCGAGGCTGGACTATTAGTTAGTTGAAAGGGAAGACTTTTGTCCCTGTTTTGTTTTTTTAACAATTATTACTACGACAACTATGACTACTAATGTTAAAGCTACTTTAACTAGAGCTGTTGATGCTCTGCTAGTGATGACGTTGCTGCTGCTAGGAAAACGGCTACTCGTCATGAATTAGATAAGCTAGATCTCGTAGAGTACTCAGCTACGCCGGTCTCGCTGGACAACTGTCGAATTGCGGCCAGCGAGCAGAAAACGAGACGTTATACTGTTGCTGCTGCCGCTGCTGTGGCTTAGATTAACCCGCAGAAAAGACGTCACCACGGCCAACCACCAGTCCGACCTGTCGAAATTTCATTACGACTGCGTTGCCAAACTGCGTCACAGTTACTATAGCCACGACTGGTCGCCACCAGTGCGACAGGATGTCTCCGTGTGCGACAAAAAGGCAACAGAGAGCCAGTCGCAGATTCCATTATAGGTACATATAATGTGCGGGATGGCCGACATTGGAGCGTCATACCATTGTTGTCGTTGCTGATTTTGTTGTTGTTGTTGTTGTTGTGGTAATTGTTGTGGTTGTTGTGGTAATTGTGGTAATTGTTGTGGTTGTTGTTGTTTGTCATACATATATCCGAGAACCAGCCTCGGGTTAGCTGGCGTTCGTCACTAACAACAATGACAACGACGATAAAGATAATAATAATAATAGTAAAAATATGAATATCGTTGATGATGATGATGATTGTCGTTGTGATGCTAAATAATCATCTTAATAGTAAGAATATAGATAATCAAATAGCAATACAGCTGGCTCGGCTGCTGGTGTAGCCAATGGAAATATCCACTTCCACGCTCGGTCATTTGTGAGGCGACGTGCAAAGAGACACGTGTGAGACAGTGAGCGTGAACGCGAACTGTCGTAAGGTTGGCTAAAAAAAAGCTGGTTGACATCTTGGGTGACCTGTCGTTTGACCTCGCTGTATTACAGCAAACAGGCCGTCCTTCGATGATGCGGTTCGATTCGTCTGTTCGATTCTTTATATTCGATAGGCCGTGAACTACCGGAGGTGGCGTACCTGAGTGCCTATGCTCTGAGTTTTGGCCATAGCAACAACAACAACAATAGCAGCAGCGTTGTAGTCATTTATTGTTGTACGGCAACATATAAAAATGATGTTTTATTTGTTAATTTTAATAATATAAAACTCATTGCGTATATATATATATATATATATATATATGAATGTGCTTGTAACTGTGTGTAAGAATATTATTAGAGAGCATTACAAAATCAGCCGTAACAGGTAGTACGTGACAAGTGAAGCTACATGAAAGGTGTTGAAGCCATAACGAGGATGTATAAACCGGTATACCGAAAAAACTTAGTCATATTTGTACATAGGCATGGATGTGGTGTGTGTGTGTGTGCGTGTATATACTTCATACATTGTTTAGCCGGCGGTCATGTACATTTTCGTGACTACTGTTACAACAGAGAAAAACACCATTCGACAGACCCCTGCTGCCTGAAACGACGTGGCCAATTTATTCCAGTCCAGCCGGCCAGCGTCCGCTAGAAAGTTAGCGTGCTGCTCATGCTTGCACAGTTTTTTGTTGTCGTTGTTGTTGTTGTTGTTGTAGTAGTTAGTCGTCGTCATGTTCTCTGCGTATTCCAATATCTCTCTCTCGTTTTCAGTCTCGTCATCGTTCTCATAGAACAAAGGCTGCAGGCCGCCAACCTAGGATCATACACGCCCATATAAACATACATACTACATACGCACGTACATACATACATACATAGAATCTACACACGTGTATTGGCAGTGACACACCCGACGAAAAGGCGATAAAGGTGCTCTGCTTGTTGTTGGTGCTGTTGTTGTTGTTCATGTTCTTGACCGCCTTGTTGTATAAGCGCCCACCACTGACAGATCCTCATCTCTCTCTCTCTCTCTCTCTATATATATATATATATATATATATATATATATATATAGATATTTATATCGTCTCCTCGATTTTCCCGTGTTTCTCTCCTCCCCTTATGGGTCCAGCTGTTGTGAAGAAGCGTAGCAAACGCCCCCGCCTGCCCTCCCAGCCAGTCTGCCTTTGCTGCCTAGCTCCGCAAAGCACACGAAGACAAGAATCCGGCAGAAGATTAATCGATATTTATTCTTCACGCTCTTGCTGCATCTCCAGCAGCAGCCTCCAGCTGCTAGATGAGATGCTGCTGTGCGTTGTTGTTCCATTCACATTTGAGTTGATTCCCGTTGTCGTATTTGTTGCTGCTGCTGCTGCCGCTGCTGTTGTTGTTGCTATTTCTGTTACTGCTTTGTGTCGCGGTTGCTCTTTGATGATCTCTATGAGTTTTTTTTTCGTTTCGATTCGAAATAGCCATTAAAAAAGGATTTTTCATTTGTTTTCCTTACTTTGTTGGTATGCCTTTGCGGCAGTGGTAGCTGTTGTTGCTGTTGTTGACGTCGTTACTGTTGTATTACTTGCTGCCGCTGCTGCTGCTTCTGCTGAAGCGGTCTCCATCAGCAGAGTTATGATTGCTGTATCGCTTGAGCGTTTGAGTCGACATTTTTTGATGTGGCGTTTTTTTTACATTTTCCCATAACAAGTCGGCATGAACATACAATGCTCGTGTACGAGAGGTGCGATGAAGGCTGGTGATGGTGGGGGCGGCTGTGTGATATGTGAACGACGAAAACATGACGAATAATTTCAAAGCAATAATAACAATAAAAATAATAGTAATAATAGTATGGGCGGGTGGAGCGAAAGCACTGCGATGTTAATGCCGCTGCTGTTCCTACGTTTGTTAATGGGCTAAAGGCAATGGGCGCACCCACCCAGAGTCTACGACGATGGTCGTAGGGCTGTCGGCCCGGCCGGACTGCTTCAATAGGGCCGAAGCTAGCTAACAAACGGAGAAGCCAAATATGCAACAAAGTCGAGCTGTTTTAAGCATTACGCTTCCTTCAGCAGCTCTTTTTTTGGTCTCCCCTCTCGATTTCTCTCTCTCTCTTCGTATCTCGACTTTCTTCCTCGCCTTCTCTCTCTCTCTCTCGAGATCCCTGTCTCCTTCTCTGCCGGACGGTCAATCAGATTGTTAGCCAAACACGAGACCGTGATATGAGATTGATCATCCTCCGACAAATACGATTACTAATTACTGCCAGGAAATAGATGTCCTCCTCGTTGTCGTCGTTGTCGTCGTCGTAGTAGTAGTAGGAGAAGTAGCGTCCAAAGTACTACTTTGGAGCAGTTTATCGCTTTCACACAACAGACGACCCGACCGAGATTGCCCGATAGATTGACGTACGAACCAATCGACCGACCGACTAAACGGGCTAAATGGTGATGCCGCCGAGTTCCTAGTATTTCAACGGCCAAGTTGAAGAAGGGGTTGGTTGGTTGGTTGGCTGGATGCATGCTATGCTGCTAATGTTGCTACGACCCTGACTCGGATGATGGCGGCGGTGGCGCTCAGTACTTCAGTCGGCGCCGCGCAGAAACCAAGTCAAAGGTCCTCCTCCGCCCTCCGTCCTGCCCTCCCAAAACGATCGTTTGTCGGCTTTGTAGCGACGACGACGACGACGATGGTCGTGATAGTGAGGAGAGTTGGAGTTGGAGTGGCGGGGTCGGGGGTGCCGATTATCCCCTTTAAATTGCTCCGTTTAGCTACTGGGAGCGATTGGAGCGGCGACACCACCAGCAGCAGCAGCAGCAACAACACTGAAAACCTCGGCGGAACCTTGGGCCGCCTCGCCGCCTAAAGCCGCCCAATGACTTGCTTGTTGTTCTCATTGGATCACTCTGGCCTGCGAGCGGCGGGTTGAACTAACCAACTGAGAGTGGCGGTGCGAGGTGTTGAACTACTTTGCTGCTGCTGCATCGAACTTCGGTGTTCGATGACTGATTGGGATGAGGGGCTGTTTTCACACGACCACACACACCATCGCTTGAAGCTAGCCGCGCCCCTCAAAACAAATCCGAGCCAAATTACGCCTTTCAGACTCAGATTTTGGACAATTGTAGTAAATTGTACTCACACACATCTATGTATGTGTACAATTTACTACAATTGTTCAATATGTGTATGCATATATATGTATATATATATATATATATATATATATATATATATATATATATATATATATATATATATATATATATACAGGTCGACCGATGGTGGCAAATGCGTCAGTCATCAGTGGACGAGATGCTAGTGAGTATGTGAGTAAAGCTGCTGATGATGATGATGACAACAACGACGTCAGGGTTACAGACCCAGACATAAATAGTCCCAAAAACAGGTGATCCAACTCACGCTGGACCATCGACAGCTAGGTGGCTGTCAGCAGCAACACCAATAACCACGACAACAACAACAACAACAACAACAACAACGACAACATCAACAGCGGCAGCAACAATACCGAGCAAGCAATCCACTCACCTCTGACGAATGGTCTGTTGACTCGACTCAACTGACTAACGGCCACCTTGTACCCCGTAACAACATGTGTCTTGGACAGACACGATGATGGTATTGGTGATGATGATGATGATGATGGTATTGGTGATGATGATGCTGATGATGATGAGGGCCAACCGTTTTGGCGGTGCCACGAATTGACGGACGCTGGGCGACGGGCGCTCGTCGACTAAAAAAGCAGCGGTGGCGGCGGTAGCGCCCACTGCTGCTGCTGCCTGCCGCTACTGCTATTGGTGATGATGCCTCATGACGCCCTACGTTAGCTGGCCGTCGTCGTCGCCGCCGCCGCCGTCATCATCGTCTGTTTCATCTTCATCTTCATCGTTAGCTAGCTAACGGCGAGATGCATGAGCGCAGAAGAGAGGCAGGCTTGTGCCGAAGTCATCACTTCAGCTCAACAGCTGAAGTCTGCGGCGGGTTGGCAGCGCGTTGCCGAAGTCGTCGCGGTCGTCGTCGTCGGCGTTGCCGAAGTCGTCCTGGTCGGGTGACGCCCTGTTCGACCCGAGTCGCAACAACTCAGCTAGATGCGGCCTGCGCACTGTGTGCAAGTAACAACTCATTTATATATACATATATATATATATATATATATATATATATATATATATATATATATATATATATTGGCAAAATGTACTATGCGTTCGTTGCCATTTATTGCTGGCAATGATGCTGTTAATCCGGATTGTTCATACTACTAACACTTTTTGCAAATGTATGGCCTTATCGTTGTTGATGTTGTTGCTATTGTTGTTGTGATCGTCGTTGTTGTTGCTGCTAATGATATTGGTTGCCGTCAGTATTCTAACTTTGTCGATGCAATACATTTCACAGTTGACTTGACAATTGTCTTGCTGTTGTTGTTGTCGTTGCCGCTGGTGTCTAGTTGTGTCTCTGTTGTTGTGGGTGCATCATCTCTCGTTGCTGTGGCTGTTGTTGTTAGTACTATTAATACTGTTGTTATTTGTTGCTGTTGCTGCTGTTGTTGTTGTCGTAGTCGTTGTTGCATTTGCGCTTCTTCTGTGCGGGTGGACAGGGTGGTCTCTTGTGTCGCCCGCTGTAACCGCCCTGCGCGACTGATGGTGCCGCGACAAAGTGGGACCAGAGATGGGACATGAGCGAGGAAGCTCCTCACTGAAAAGTAATTGACATAAGTCATTGTCACCCAACGGTTACCATACACCAGGCCAGCATCATCCCACGCAAATCCATCGCCTTTTGTTGTTGTTGTTGTTGTTGTAGCAGGGGTCGTTCTCATTGTTGAGGTTGTTGCTGTTGTTGTCGTCGTCGTTGTTGTCGTTGTTGTCGTTGTTGTTGTTGTTGTTGTTGGTGGTGGTGGTGTCGTTGTTGTTGTTGTGGTAGTAGTAACCGATGCGAGCCGACAAGCCGTAAAGGTGTCTCCATCTCGCTCTCTCACACACATTTTGCTCTGCTCGATTGGCTCGATACTCTTCGGCGGTTCGCTTCTTCTTCCCATTGCTTTTTGTCGACCGACTGGCCACAAACAGTCAATCGATACGAAATTTTCGACCAGCTCGCTTGCTTTCGGCCTTTTCTTTTCTCTTCGCTGGAGACAGTCGCTCGACGACCAACGGACCAACCGACGGACTACGGACGGACTGTATGAATCTCAACCGTGCCAAATATTTTTCATTTGATTTTCGTGACGTTTTTCCTTCATCACCATTGTCGGCGTTGTTGTTCTTGTCACTTTTGTTGTTGTTGTTGCTATTGCTATTGTTGTTGTTGCTATTGCCGTCGTTATTGCGGGCTCCAGTGTAAACTACTGCACCACAGCCACATCAACAATACGACAACATTTCCATATACGAGACGATTTGGATATATGACCACGCGCACCATTTTTGTTGACATCATTTACTGCCGCTGTATATATATATATATATATATATATATATGTGTGCTTTGGAATGTTCCTACGTAAATTCTGCCTGCTGCCCCGTCGCCCCGTCCCATCTTGAATTTAAGCAAGCGTATCTAGTATATTTGCATGTCGTCCGCTGCCGCTGCTGTCGCCGTCAGTTGTTAACGCTTTGCCCAACTAGCTTCTATAGTTTGTTATGTGCTTGTTGGTCTGCTGTGGATATGTGCGGCGCGCGAATGTCTGAGCAAGAAGATTGGCCGATTCAGAGTAGTGGGTGACTATTTTCTGCTGCGACTATTGCATTGTTCTCACGAACGTTCACCCCTTAGGGGACTTGTTTGTTGACTGACGCTAACAGTGGCAGTAAGCAACGTCAACCGCCACAGACGCAGCAGCAGCAGAAGCAACAACACCGACAACGGCGACGACGACGACGACAAGAATAACGAAAGATGTTAGTCGGTTACAGCAGAAATAACATCTACAAGAAGAAGAATAATAGTATTAATAATAATCATCATCATCATCCTCATGATACTCGCATTAGTAATAGTCATAGCGAAACACAAGCGACAAGAATGAAGCCGCCACAAAATCGAGACAGCTATAATGCAGCAATGATGATACAGCGACAACAACAACAACAGCAGTAACTATTATTACAACAACAACAACAACAACAACAATAACAAGGGGTCGGCACCGGCAGAAACCGCAACAAGATTAATAATAACTACCACGACAAGATTAACAATAATCACAGCAACAACGACAACAAAACAACAACAACAATGCCAACAAACTAGTTCAACAGCACCGAAAACAACAGCGGCGATAAGAATAGTAGTAGTGAATAATTAACTCGAAACGCAACACAAATTATAGTACGAATAGCTACGAAAAGCTACGATTAATTGAAGCAGCACTTAAGAGGTTCGGCCGGTTAGCGTATGCATTTAGTACGCAGTACCGTATGGTTGGTTGGTTGGTTAGTTAGGGTTGGTTGGTTGTGTGGGGTGGCCGTATGATGTTAATGACGAAATGATCGTCGCCGGCGTCCGTTGCGTCGACTTTTATCTCCCGTCTTCTGTCTACTACGAGCTGTTGGGGCGAATCTTGAACCAGTCAGTCAATGCTCTGGACACCCACCGGCCCACGCTTCGTCAGTCGTCATTGGCGTCCACCCGCTTCTGCTGCTGATGCGCGATACGCGATGCGCGATTCGACTCTTTGCCACTGGTCCCACTGCGCTCGCTACGGGTGCGAGCAAGTGGTGGTAGCTTCTCGGTCAAAGTGCTGCTGTTTGCTGTTCCTGACGCTGCAACAACAATGCCGGGGGTTTGTACCCCCGGTATTTCCGCGGCGGGGGTACAATGTCGGGGGGACAGAGCCGATGTTGTTGGTGGCCGCGCCCAATGTCACGGTGTGGGGATGACCACTATACTAGCGCTACAAACGGCTAGTATGAGTCCCCAGACTACAGTACTACCCCATCGAGTACCCACGATCTCTCTCGTAACCAGGGACGAACCAGCCACTAATCATCGATAGAAGACGCCACCACCAACGAACCAGCGGACGGATAAAGGCGGATGGGTGGACAGACGGACGAACCGACATTAAGTTGCCACCACGGCCGTTGTCATACTGTGGACGTCCTCGACTAATGCTTTCGGTTGCGTTTCAACTAGCCGTGACTACAACAACAACAACAACGACTGCAACCAAGGCACCAATAACCCTCACAGCAGTAATAACAACAACAGCAAGGTCAACGAAGGCCACAGCGAAGACCTCGTCAACAACCACAACCACAACAGCGACAACAATAGTGCCATCTCTAAAGAAGACAAGAGCATTAGAAACAACAATGATGACAGCAGCATTTGATAATAATAACTTACAAACAATGTCATATACTATAACAATAACGTTCATGATAACGGCGGCACCAGCAGCAACAATAACGGCAGCAGCAACAATAACAGCAGCAACAACAACGCCGACATAAATCAAAACAACTTAAACAATTTTGGAACGATGTGTTCGACATAGCCTGTGACTATGATCCGATGAAGCGTGCGTTTGATCTCGACAGGTTGCCTCCCTCACACATGATACGCCTGGTATCCGGAGCCTTGTCTACCATATGCAGACTGGTTTGGAGGCATCCTTGCCCCGTCAATACCGTGAGCCTCAGATAGTAGTAGGTGACGTCTCCACACGCTTTATGCAAATATTTATCTAGGTCGGGGATGACCCATGGACGAGTGCCAGAAACCTGGACCGGGGATGGTCCAGGTTCTTGGCACTCGTCCGCTGGTGTGGTGACCAACGAAGCTCATTGGTGGCTCCCCATGTAGGAATGGCTCATTCCTGGAACTCCGGTGAATTCTGCTACCGAGGCGAGAGGTCTCATTCTTTGGCATTTCGTCAGTCCACGTACCCTCGGCTGGACCACTAGCTTTACTACTACAATAACTATTAAGTACAAGTACTAGAAGTAGCACGACTTAAGCATGCATCACTGCGGGCCGTTTTCTCGTTCCCTCTCGCTCTATTGCCGCTAAGTAGTTAGACAATCGCTAGCCAAAACAGTGGCCGCGACCATACAGGCTGTCCGATAATGACGGCAACGAGGAAGAGAGAGACAGCAAGAAGATGACAATAGGAACAACAACAATATCAACAACAACAATAACAATAGCAACAACAATAACAACAACAAGAACAACATCTACTACTACTACTACTACTACTACTGCTACAGCAGCAGCAATAGCAAGAACAACAATGGTAACGCTGAGCAGCGACCTCCACGCCTGCCGGCCCAGCGGTCGTAGTAACCACTACTGCGACTCGACGATTATCGACAATAGCGAATTCGCAATTAGTTCGCACCGTACCATCGTCGTCGTCGTCGTCGGCATCGTGTTCGCGGTCATTCGTGGCCGTCGATGGCGGCGTCCCTTGGTCGTTCGCCCCTGGACAACAACGACGACAACAAGAAGACCTCCTCCTACTTGAACTACTCCTACTCTATAGCAATAGTAGTAGAAGTAGTAGTAGTCTGGTTGTAGTTGTTGACTACTGACACGGCCGCCGTGTCTGTGTTCCTCTAACCCGTGTGCCGTATGAAACCCTCATATATATATATATATATATATATATAAATATATACATACATACATACATTAGCGTATAACGCGACAGTTCATACGCAGCCGTATGCGTACGTAATCATTTGAATTGCATTTGCACACGTGAACACCAGTGTGCGCGCGCTGTGTTGTAGTTTATCCTAAGTTCATAACTATTCTTCTGTTGACGCTAGCTGGCTTGCTAGCTAAGCGAGATGACTACAACATGTATTTGGCTCTATCACCAGCAGAGACACAACAACAACAGCGACAACAACAATAATAATAATAATAATGAGAACAACAACAATAATAAAAACAACAACGACGTTGGCGATTGCTGTTGCCGCGGCGTTTGCTGTGTCGGTTGGCCGGTCGGTTGGTTGGTCGCGCATCAATGCAAACGACGCGGGCCTGGCGGCAGGCCGATTCGGATGTGGTCACGCCCCCGCAGGTCAGAATAGTTTATAGTTCAGCGCACAGTTGACGGCAGCGAAAACAGCAGCAGCAGCAACAACGACGACGACGACACCAATAGCAACAACGACAGCAACAATAACGACGACAACAACAATAACGACGACAACAACAACAATAACGAGAACAGTCACAGCCTCGTCTGCCCGAACTCCTGGATGGCGGTCATGACGGTCATAGTAGCCGTGGTGATGATGATGATGATGAGGATGCTGCTGCTGATGATGATGATGATGCTGAATCCAATCAACCGATTGTATCTAAAGTGGAAATTACAGTACAGGCAACGACTGTGCTGTTTTTTTGGTCGTAGTGCATTGTTGGCCGCCCGTTGTTGGGCGGCCTGGTGGTCGGGGCGCCTGCCGGCTCGCCGACGCAGTCATCTGCTCGGATGGCGCATCTCTTCTCCCACCAACGTTTGCCCCCCACAACGGCGCCTCCCCGCCGCCGCCCACATTGGGCCTAACGCCGACCTCCCGCGGTGGTCAGCGTCAAGCCGAAACAGAAGAGGAGAGAGTTGAATGGAAAAATAGAGAGAGAGAGGGAGAAATTAAGCGAGAGAAGGAGATGTGAACTTTGAAAAAGAATGGCAACTACTACTTCCTGAAAAAGACTATGAACTGCATATATTTATATATATATATATACATATATGATTTATAAACCAGTAACATCAATGTACTACACACGTACACATATGTTGTGGGTCATTTGTTAAATGCAAGCAATTTCCACAAAGCAGCGCCTCAGACTAATCTTTGTAGTCTATGACTAGAAAGTAGCACTACTCGCATGAATACATATTAAGCGTCCGGCGATATTTAGATTATGTGTAACAAATCATATTTGAACTAAGCGTCTCAGCACTTTTCATGAACATGAACCACCACAAATTGCGTACTACGGTTAACTAGATTAGGGGACTATTGTCAGTGAGTGCTTATGCTTAAATTCAAGGAGTCGAACCTGGCCGGACATCAGTAAAATGGGACTGCATAAAAAGTGACCTTTTACCACGACAACGTCTTCCGGCGTACAGGCCCATAGCCGCGTACACAATATGTACTCGACATTTATAGGACACCTCGAAACAGGCGTGGTTACAGTTTAATAGGGCTTGTTTTTCAATCGACTATACAGTAGCTAATGCCGTTTAAAGAACTTGTTTTTTTCTCTCTCTCTCTCTATATATATATATATATATATAAGTGGCAACGTGCAAGTGTTTTTGTTGTTCCGCTTGAATTCGGTATGATTGAATGTTAGCGGGGGTGGGCGGGTTGTGTATGTGTGGATTCGAATGGTGGTGCACAGTTCGGCGCGCAGATGTGCTGTTGCTGCTGCTGCTGCCGCCGTCCAGGAGGTGGCGTAGTTGTCGTGGTGTTTACTCAATTGATTGGACACCTACCGATCTCATTGTGTTGTCGTCGTCGTCGTCGTTGGGGAGCATGGCCATTTGTTTCGCTGTCCGGATGTAATTAATCTCAGACGTCCACCGTCGACCGATCGACCAAGCGACCGATTCGCCGGTACGGCCGCGAGAGCTCCCACCGCTTCGTAGCGTTTCTGCGGCCGCGCGCCTGCGTCACCCAAATAATGACAGTGGTATCAATAATTCGTCAAACAACATCAACATCATCATCATCATCATCATCATCACCGTCAAACAACAACAACATCATTGTCGAACAACAATAACAACAGCATCATCATCGTCAAACAACGTCTGGCCATACCTGCAGGCCATAGCCTAGCCTAGCGGGAGTTTGCGACGAAGCTCGCAACAGTCCATTTTCAAGCGCTAATGAGAGCTACGTAACCAAGCGCTGCTACCGATCGACCGACATTTACATGTTATATTGTCTCTCTCTTGGTATGCTGTGTGTTGATACCCGGTCCTTTGCAAGTACGCAGTTAAAGGTGCAGTCGGCTCTTACACTTAAATGTGTAAATATATATTGTATGAATGTCTGTATATATATATATATATATATATATATATATATATATATATATATATATATATATATATATATATATATATATATATAAATAAATATATATAAACGTTTATTTTTAGTTATAATTAAACATAATTTTTGTAGTATATATGATAGGCAAGTAACACTCTTTGCACTTTCGCAAGAGGCAACATTTGCATTGTTGAATTTCAATGCGACCGGACGTCAGCGAAAGGAAGTCAAAGAAAGCGCGGATTCGTTTCGATCTCGGTACGCTTCCGCTGACATGACTGCTCTTATGACTTTATTTGTTTTTCTTTTTAATAGTTGTTCTATTACTAATACGCCTACCATTTCGTTGTTTCTTCTGGCGTAAATTTCTGTTAGCGTACAATTTGTTTTTGTAGTTGTTGCTGCTCTCGTTGTTGTTGTTGCTGTTGTTGTTTTTTTTCAATACATTCTAACATTTCGTCGATACGATTTCGTGAGCACCTACTCGTTTCGTACGAAATTTCAATCGGTCAAGTACTTGGTTCATCTGCGATCTCTAAATCCAGATTGTAGGGTTGCCCACGTGGCCGGCGTTCCGGCGCTGCTTGGTATTCAACTCTTCTGGTGTAACACGTTAGTTGTGGGTATTCTTTTTTTTAGTTTTTTCTTTCCGCGATTTTACGGTTGTCACTGTTGCATCTGCCTCTGTGATTTTTTTTCGTTGCCACATGGCAGCTAACTTGGTTATGTGATGATGTTGGCGTTCGGCTATATACCAATGATACTAACTAGTAATGTGGACAGTGACATTAGTTAATGATGTCCTAACGTGTGTATGTGTAAGTGTGTGACACGCCACGGGGTTAGCCCAAGTTGAACTTCAAGGCTCGGTGTCAACCATTAATTACTGGTTCAATATTGTATATATATATATATACGTTACACTTGTATGCACGCCCGAAGCGTGATCGCTGGTGAATACGGTTGAGAATGTGTGTCATCGTTGAAAGACGATGCAGAAGTTCATGAAGATAATCATGTCAGAGTTTGGTGGCTTAGATGACCCGGCGGAGTAGTGTATGTGCTAGCGCATGGTACGCATTCCCGGGGGTGCCGGTGTTAACCCCAATCGATGGGTACGACACCGGCCAGATTTCGCATTGTTAACGTGGGGGCTCCCGGTTTATTACTACTACTACTACTACTAGTACTTCTACTACTACTATTACTACCACTACGACTGCTATCATTACTACCGCTGCCGTTTGTGGTTGTGCCCGCTGTAATTATGTCAACCGCTATTGCAACACCCTCGCAAAACGGAGCATCAAAATCGCGTCGAAATCCAGCGATACAGCGGCGCCCCCCGTTCCGCCGTCACATCGTCGTAAGGAGGTAGACTTCGCTAGACACACAAATGCGTATCGACGTGTACATGAACGCCGCCGACCTGACCCTATTTATGTATGTATATATATGTATATATATATATATATATATATATATATATATATATATATATATATATATATATATATATATATATATATATATACATATATATGTATATATATATATATGTATATATATATATATATATATATATATATATATATGTGTGTGTATATGTCTAGCTGCATAAATCTTTTCGCCTCGGCGACAAATATTCGCGCACATTTTCGCTAGAAAAGACGCGTGTCCTAGTAGTATATTATGTTCTGGCGGGCGGGTCAGAGGACGGTCGGCATTCGAATACTTGTCGCGTTAGTTCTAGTTAGTTCTAATTGGCCTGTGGCGACGCGACCCGAAAGTGCCCATGCCGACAACCATAGTCGCGGTGGTAGCGCGCGCTCGGCGCTACGAACGAACTTCGCCTGTGCGTTGTGCCAGCGTCAGTGAGTGGCAACCGTGTGATGACAGTGGCAATGGGGCCGGTCGCAGGGCAACTCGATTGGCATCGTCGTCGTTGTCGTCGTCGTCCGGTAGACTTCGATAGACATCATGAACGAATCTGCTGTTGCTCTGTGTCTTCGGCTTCGTCTTCGTCGACTTCTTAGCGTTTTAGCGGCGCTTCGGCGTAATCAGTCGACGAAAACGACCGAAAAAAAGCATGATGATTTTGTCGCCACGTATCGTCTCGCCGCTGTGGGGGCAGATAGACAGCACATATCGTCGGTCTGAACGATCTGATTTAAGTGCAAACATGTTCTAGTCGTGCGCACACACGCATATATATATATATATAAACCTTTTTCGTATTACTTGTCTAATTATTTCCTATGCTAACCTAATTAGTATCAACGAGTTGTAGTACTAACAGCTGTAGTAGTAGTAGTGGTAACTATATAGAATTTATTTGTACCTCAACATATGGTTAAGTTACGCTGTTGTTGTTGTTAATATCTGCCGTCCTAATCGGAACAGCATTCGTGTGGCTCTTGATGTCCCTTCGATGTCCCTTTCGCACCTCGTCGACACAGGGTCAGCAGCGTTCACGATCAAAAATTGACACTACGCAGCGTTCGTATTTTTCTGGGAAAAGTTTGTTTGCGTATGTTTTTACGTTTTAGTAACACCTTTGGACGTCTGGATCGGGTGTTATGTATTGAGCGGCGATTTTACTACTACTACTACTACTACAACTACTTCTACCACTATTATTACTATTATTTTTGTTGTTGTTGTTGTTGTTGTTGTTGTTGTTGCCGTTGTAGTTTTCTTGTATTTGATCCTCGGTGACGTTGTTTTTGCTGCAGATGTTGAAGGTGCTGTTGCTATCCCTGCGGCTGCTGCTGTCGTTGCTACTGTTGTTGTTGTTGCTATTGTTGCTGTTGTTGTTGCTATTGCTGTTGTTGTTGTCGTCGTCGTCGTCGTTTATAATGGTTGTCGTCGTCGTTGTCGTGCCCTGGCTACTGCCGTTGTGGTTGCTCAATGTGTTCGGGGCTTCCGCGAACGGTGAAATATGGAGCAAGTGTGATTTTTTGCTAGGGTTGCTGGTTGCTCTGTGCGCGGAGGCTGGTCGATCAGCCGGGATGTCCAGCAGAAGCAAACGCAGCATCAGCCGCAGCAACGGCCGTGTGAAATGACGACGCGCCTGCGTCTGGTCACGCCGGACACGCCGACGACGACGACCAAGACCAAGACCAAGCTGTCGTGTCATAGTAGGCAGGTAGGTAGGCGCATCAACTGCATGCATACATCTGCATACATTGCGCTCGTAGCTGGCGCGAGACGGCCCTGGGCATTCGACGGCATTCGGCGGCGACAGTAGGGCCGACGCGTCGATTCAAGCCATGTGCACAGAAATCAACACGCCTACGAATATATATATATATATATATATATATATATATATATATATAAGTGAGACTTAAAGTAAGTGTTTTTAACCGATGCGCTGTTTGTCATTGCGGTTTGCATCGTTGCGATATCGTACCGGTTATCGTGATCATCATTCGGTAGGGGTAAAACTGTCACGGGGTGTCTCTGGGCGGTCTTCACCGAGGACCACAACGTCGACGGCAAAAACAGCAGCAACAGCAACAACAACAACAGCATCAACAACAATAAAAATAACAGCAGCAACATCAACATCGACAACAACAACCAAAATAACAACAACAACAACAGCAACAACAACCGCATCGCCACCACTGGAACCGTGGACGCGCGGGCGACCGAATCGAAGCAAACGACGAAAGGTTGTTGGGTGAAGGAAAGAAAAAAAACTGAGACAAATTTATCGCTTTGGCCTTGCGACAAGTTTGCAGCGGCAGCCTCGCGCGTCATCGTCGCTGCTGCTGCGCGCTGCGGCTATCCACGGGGCTGCCGTCTGCCGAATGACATGGGCGGCGACGCTGATGGCGACAAATTCGGCTGGTTGCTCGCACCGTTAACAGCTGCTATCGTCAGGGTGTCTGTGTGTCGATCGGCTTTCGGACGTCGCTCTGGTCGTGCGCCCCTGTGTGTGTGTGTGTAGTCAGTCACGCACCGCATTCTTGTATAAAGTGTTTGCTGTTGGGTTGCGTCTGCCGGCGAACGCGTCTCTTCATTCTTGTATACACAAGCGGGATGGACGGTCGCGGGTTCGCCCGTAAAACTTGCCCGTCTACCGTTGTGGTTCAAGCACAAGCTAACAGCAGCCTACCTGTCGATGGGGTGCGCCTAGTTACCAAATGGCTGATGGCTGACTTCGCTTCGAACGAACTGCCCAAACTGTGGCTACTGCTGCTGCTGCTACTGTTGCAACGGTGGCGGCGGCTGCTTTTGCTGTCATTCCGCGCACAACGCTCATACAACTCTTCCATACGTCTTCAATCCGTCGTCAACCGTAGTGCTGATATTACTGCTGCTATTATTCCATTGAGACTAGTGTACACAAGTGTATCAATATGAAATCTTTATTAAGGCATTTATTTAATGGCTGAATTTAGACTGAGTTTTGTCTCTCTCTGTCCTCTGACCGTCGTAACAGTCTGCCGAGAGGGGAAATTTGTCGTTTTTCGCGCCGTTCCTCGAGTCCGAAGGGCCAACGGGACGTTCACGCACAGTAGTGAGAAGCGTGTTGTTGTTGTTGTTGTTGTTGTTGCTGCTGCGTTTATTAATATTGTTGTTGTTATTGTTGTTGTTGATGATGTTACTGTTGTCGTCGTCGTCGTCATTGTCGTGTATTTATTAGACTAACGTTGGCGTCACGACTTTCAAACAAAACCGACTTTGAGCGAGCCCGGTGACGAGATATATACGGCGCCTAAGCGGTCACCTGGAAATCACTGGCAGAACTTTGAGCTGAATAAACACTGAAGAGTGCAGAGAGTATATATATATATATATATATATATATATATATATATATATATATATATATATATATATATATATATAACAATAATAAAATAAAGCATTGCGATAGGCCAGTAATGCGGCGACGATGTCTGAACCTATTCCATGCCACTCTTAATGGGCAGGAATTATAGTGACACTGCTAGCGTTTTTGTTGTCATATTGTCGTTATTGTTGTTGTTGTTGTTGTTCTCGTCGCTGTGGACGACGACAATCATCGTGGACGGTGTCATGGCGATCTTTATATACTGTGGTTGTTACACATTGTCCATTGTAGTAGCGCTAAAGTAAATAAAAACAACATTGGCTCGTGCACGCCTTTGTCATTATCATCATCGGCGCTATTATACCCTTTGCGCAAAGATGCGAGCGGCAATCCAGTGCGAAGGCGATCCAATGCGAAAGACCAGAGAATCACATACGCCGCGCTGACAGCTCTGGGTGCCAAAGCTAGATGACCACGGCGGCCGGGCTGCTTCGTGATCGTCACGAGTGAAACGCTTCAGTGCGACTTTTATTTATATATATATATATATATATATATATACATCAGCCGCATATTGCACCTCATTCCATTGAGAGTGATAAATCAATTATACACGTCAATATTTGTCGCTGTGTGCGTCGAACGTAAGTCTGATTCTGTAGCGAACTTAGCTCGGGAACCCGCCGGCCTTCTTATATTTCTTTAGATTCGTCTGAGGACCAGTGCTGAGATAACAAAATTCTATCTATATCGCTGTGTCCGTAAACATTAGACTGCAGCCTTCGTTGTTGCGTCTGTCAACACCACGTCGACAGTCTTGTTCCACTGTTTGTTGCAATTTATGCTGCTGTTGTTGTTGTTGTGGTTGTTGTCGAAAATGGTCATTCTTGCTAAAGTTGCTGTCGTTGTTGATTATGTTGTGATTGTTGTTGTTGTTGTTGCTGTTGTCTACTGTAATGCTGGCGTTCTTCTGTAAAAGTGTGTCCAATGATCAATGGTGATCAAGGCGGCCGATGTGAGCTATTGCGCGTGTGACCAGCCATTTGTGGTAATTTGTTTGTGCGCTCACAAAGGGCGGGATCGGGCGACCACCGACTTGCTCACTAACGTACGTTCAAGCGTGCTGCGATACTGTGGTGGCTCGATAGAGACGTCAACTTTTCATCTATCCGTACGAACGAGTCGAAGAAGTCGTCGACCAATTTGTTCGACGGTTCGCAACGGAGTGAGCCAGCCTTTCGTTTCGCTCGGTTCACAGCCTGTCTTCGGTGAGGTGTGGACCGGGTGACGCTTCACTTGTCCACGCTTCGAGCGAGGGCTGAAGGGAGTCGTCGGATCCTCATTTCGTCGATCCGCCGTTCAAGGGCGGGTTTTCGCCGGCCGGGTAGATCCGGTTGATTTCCCTACAAGGATCTACATTTCGTGTGCGTTCGTTCGTTCGTGTGTGTGTGCATGTGTGTATGTGTGTGGTATGTCTTTCAAAGCCTATAAATATATAAAATGGCATATTTCGTTGCTTGAAATTTGGTGCTTAAGAAGTCGGTCGTCCCGTGCTTAAATGACTTGCTTAGTAGCGTCACGTTGGTCGTATTGCTTTAGTTGTATGCCCAGCGTTTGTCCTTGTACTGCAGTAAAATAGGTGGCAGTTTTGACAGTACGTCAGCAGAAAAAGGCAACTAGCTTAATACTTGCAGCAGCAACAGCAGATGCAGCAGTCACTATCGTGATACCAACACCAACACAACAGAACAACAACAACAACAACAACAACAACAACAACAACAACAACGAATCAATGTTTTTGATCGATGCTGTCAATTTAAAGTCAATTAGTCAGTTGACTTGCTGTTAAGTCAATTAGTCAGTTGACTCGCTGTTAAGTCAATTAGTCAGTCTACCCGTTTGTCGCCATTCAATCAGCCCTTCTATCATGTATCCAGTACGGCAACACCGGAACGGGACGCCTGGTTGCCGGGCGCCACCTACTAGCACTGCGCCTGTTTCGCCTTTTGGCGTTTTTGCTCGCTCGACAAATAACACACACATAGAGGCCGATGGGAAAACAAACGCTTGAACTCCACTTTCATATCTCCCAGTCGTGTCTCGTGTGGCCTCGCTCAAAGCCTCCCTCGCCCCAGCCTGCTCGTCAGCAATGCGAGCTTCCCCCCCCCAGATGGTGATCGGGGCTCTCCACCGGCAGCGCTGTTCGAGATGGTTGAGGTTGGTGGTAACACAATTTTACACTGGTTGCCGATGGTGATGTATCCAAGTAAACGGTCAGATGACGGCCACGATGGTGATGATGGTGATGCTGATCATGCTCGGCTATCGGCCTGGTTGGTCCACCAGTGCTTATATGATGTGTGCCTCTGTTGCAAACTCCAGACCTCACCCCACCCACCACACCTCCGCGGTCCCGGCCCCGGCAGGGCATCACCCCAGAGACCGCCGAACGTCGAACGAAGCGCTATTCGCTTTTTGAATGGTGCATGTTTGACTTTTGATATCTCGAGAGTGAGAGAAGAAATAGAGAGAGAACGGGAGCGAGAGAGAGAAAATATATATTGCAAAGCAGAAGAGAATGGAGACGAGAGAGCATACGTCGGTCGATTGATGAAGAATCGCTTGATCGAACCTCGAAATACACGAGTGATCGCTACTACTCCAATAATCGAAGAGTGATGATCGTAATAATAATAGCAATAATAATAATAATAATAATGAGATCCACAATGGCGGTAGAGCGGTTTAGTAATTCGCAACATGCGATTTTTTTTTCTAGAATAGGACGGCCTTATTCTGGTAGTTAGTTTCGTTTCCTTTGTTCGTAGCAAATCTCGCTACGAAACTAAGCTCGCTTGCTGTTATTTTTTGGCGTTGTTGCTATTGGTGTTGTTGTTGTTGGTGTGGCAGTTTTCCGTTGTGAATCTTATTGTTGTTGTTGTTGAGGTTAAGGTTGTAGACACTATTGATGCGCAGCATTCTCGTTTACAGGGTTGCTCTATCGTCACGGGTGCGCTTCTTTCGTCGTCGTCTTCTTGATAGTGTAGTGAGTTACGCAACGTGCAACGAGGCGCAACCATGTATCTGTGTGTGTTTGTGTGAGCGTGTTTGTGTGAGGAGTATGTATGTATATAGGTACGCACATGTATATGGCAGAGCTATTCGATGATCGTACACCATGATCAGTGTACGCGTTTTCGGCAAGCGGTGGACAGCGAAGTCGACAACAACGACGACGACCGAACAACAACCGAGCGAAGAACAAACGGGCGAGAAAGCAAGACAACAACAAGCGGTAGCGGGGGTTTGGGGCCTGCTTGGTTGGCCAGGAGGTGGAAGAGGCGCAGTTGCCCATGAGATGGTCATAAAATCGACATAAACATAGTCGCGCGCGCTCGGCGACGTCTCGGCCTACCGAGTCCGAGAAGGACGATGGAGGATGGGCCGAGGGCAAAACGACGCGCAACCACCGCCGCGCGGTTGCCTCCTGGATTGGCGGGGGGGGGGGGGGGTACGTACAGGGGTACGGGGCCGGCGGGGGGAGCGGAGACGGCGGGGAGGGGGGCGGGGGTACGACACGGGGCCAGCAGCAGTCAGTGCTGCAGCAGCAGCAGCTCGATGTCGGGGGTTGTCGAGTGTCGAGGCGAGCGCGTAAGATTTCCCGCCTCGTAAACCTCGACTCAACTGCTTCGCCAACGACAACTGGTACTACAGTGGCGGCTACGGCGGCGGTTGTTGTTGCTGCTGCCGCTGCTACTACTACTACTACTACGAAGAAAAAGAGGAAGACAACGGCGATAGTAGGCCAAAAACTAAAAAGCATAGGCCGACACCGAGGCCGAACGAGCGCAAGAAAGATATGAAAATAGGCAAATAGGTGTCGCGGGGAACAAAAAAGCAAAATGACGACTCGATCGAGACAAGTGCTCTAGCGCAGCCGAGACAGCTACACAAATACACTCACATCGAAAACACATCGACTATATATACATCGACTTGCATTTATATGCATGCGTGTACGGGTGCGTGATAGGTCTTGGCGTATACAGACATCTCAATGCATATATATATATATATATATATATACGATTGTTGCAAGGACCTGCTACAGAAGATCTGGCACGACTTGACTACAGCTAACGAGGGCAGCAGTATCTTCACGTTACCTAGTGCAAACTGTTACTTCTGTGCTCTTGCTGCTGCTGTTGTTGTTACGGTGCAGTTGTTACTGTTCACGTGTTTGTTTCTCTCCTAACGCATTTGGACAGAAGGAAGTTCACCAATGATGGCTTCTGCCTAAAAGGATGGACGAATACCGTGTTTCATGGGTTGCTCTTTTATTTCCGTCTCGGCTGAGAGTGTTGTGGCGGCAGAGTGTGACACTCGCCGGTTGATACGTGTTGTCACTAACCCGTCCTCGTTTGTTGCTGTCTATATTGTCACTAGTATTGTTGTTGTTGTTGTTGCTGTCGTTGTTCTTCTGGATGTTGCTGGGTGTTACTACAGGTGCAACGAGTATACTAGTAGGTGTAGTAGTAGTAGCGTATAGCAGCTGACGTGTGAAGGAAAGCGGCCCCCCTTTTCTCGTTGATAACGGCGGAGGCTCAGCGATCTTCGCGATCTCAGCTCTGGCTCGAAGTCAGCATCGAAGTGGCCGCCACAAGTGGCTGAGCTCGCCGCTGACCGTCGAGGCGAGGTTGGACCGCGGCTGGTGACCCGCCGGCGATGGCAGAGCTTCGAACCAGCTTCGGGTTACGCCATAGGCCGGCCCGCCCGATCGCCTGTATATCTATCTTCTTTCCACTGCCAATCTTTGATCTCTCTTTTTCTCTTACTCGTGACCAATCGGCCTATACATGGTCACTAGCTACCTGGCCACCTGACAGACGCGGGTTAGCTGGTGAACGTCGAGGTCGAACGCAAGCTTATTTGCTTGCGCCACCCATCGATTCAGCCCGTGTTGCAGCCAGGCAGTAGGTCGTTTGGCCTATCGTTTATCGATGACCGTTTGACGAAATCATCACCAACAACAACAGTAACAACAACAACTGCAAAAACAACCGCAACAACAACAACAACAATCACGAGCAACATTTTGCGGACGGACCAGTCAGTCTACTTGAACGAGAGAGATACAGAGAGATTGAGAGTTAGGCATAGAAGGAAATCAATGCATCAATGGCCACCAAGCACGATCAATTGATGACGGCGGTGAAGCCGTCGCACGTTGGCAGGTCGAGTGTGTCGCAGGTGTTGCGCGCGCTCGGCTAACGTACCCTCGCCAACTTACTTACCTAGTAGTCGTGCAACCGACTGTAGCCTTATTTTTTTGCCCTGATTTGTTGCCACGTCTTTGTTGCTTTTTCCCTTTGCTGCAATTCAAATCATCGCCGCCGGTTAACGCCAAGCCCGTCTGTCTTTTCGTCACTTTGAGCAATTTCTCCATTGGTCGGTTGTGGTCGAAAGCGACCCTCAAAAGAAGCGACTTCTATCAGGCTAATTAACTGGCTGACTTTAGTACAGCAAACAGTAAATTAGTTAGTCTCCCTTTATGGATAGATAGAGAGAGAGAGGATGATGAATTCATGGTTCATCGATCGGCTGGTTGCAGCCTGCATTCAGCTCTGCTTGAGGTGACGGCCTCATCACAGTCAACACGGTGATCATTGGCGGTGATAGCAGCAGCATCGTCACCAACAATGTCTCCTTAGATCTTTCCTCTATTTTTGTTCCTCTTTCTCTTCATTCTCTTCTGTATATATATATATATATATATATATATATATATATATATATATCTTTCTCGTTTCTTGGTGTTCCTCGTCTCTCGACGTTTCCACCTGTCACGAGTGGTTTCTGTCAGAATAGAGTGAGGTTGTAACAGCCCAGGCCCAACCTACCTAAGTTGCTCCGGCTCTAGCAGCGTTCAACCAGCGACAGTGTGGCGAACATGACAACAAGCACCGCAACAACAATAACAACACCAACAGCAACAACAACAACAACACAGCAATAGCAACAACAACCACAAACAATAATGTCGGACATCGACGATAACAAACGGATGACTACGCGCAGCGGCTGTACCGGGTGGTGATGCTGCTGCTGCTACGGGTCAGACGACGACGACAAGACATTTGTCAGAGCCTATCAACGTTCGGCAGCAACAACAACAACAACGACAACAACAACAACAACAACAACAATAGCAACAACAACAACAACAACAACAACAGGTCTTTTGACAAGAGGCGCAGCACGGGCGGTTCTTCGTTGGTCAGCAGTCAACACGCAACGACCACATGCGGCGGCAGCGGCGGCGGCGGCGATGTTGGCACCGTCACCGTCAGCGTCGTTGTCGGTGTTCGCTCATCCATCGCGTGGTGTGAGGTGCGAGGGTGCGGGCTTTGTTGCTTCCTCTGACCCACCAAACTGGCTGATCGGCCGGTTGAGGGTCGGAGGAGGTCGATCGCTTGCTTTGTTGGTGACCACGGGCGGGCCACAGTCAACCACTATCCGCGACCATCATCGCTGCCCGGCCGTTTGCCCGTCCGTCCGTCAATCAGACGTAGCGACCTGGCGCATTGGCAGGCAATAGCAGGCTGGCAATGGTAGAGCTCTAGCTGCCATTGTACCAGCAGCAGCACTAGGCTGCTAATGCAGCACCTCGATAGCCATTGTTAGATAAATAGATAGAGATTGCTAGCTAGCTAGATAGATAGACCTCGGTAGCAGCCATGTTGTCGCTTGCTTGCTGCTTGGTTAACCGCCATTGGCCATCGGCTGCAGCGGTCGGTCGGTCATCTATCAAGGCAAGGCAACCTTGTTTATGCTTACAGTCGCAGACTGATTTGTAGGTACGCACGCACACCTGCACACACACACAGAGATAAATGCGTAGGTCGTTCAATGATATGATGAGGCATTGGCACCACAATGATGACGTCGTCGAGTTTGACAGCAAATAGTAACACTATACACTCACTACCAGATGTCAAGTTTTGCCAAGTTGGAATACCTGTGCAGTTAGCACGTTTATTAGCGCCCCTGCTCACCGGAAATAGACATCGTAGAGAGGAGAAGCACGTGCAAGCTAATTGGCGGTTGGTTTGCCTTCGTGTAGACTATGACTACCAATTAGGACTGCAATCGTAGACACATCGTTGGCACGCATCTCTGTCGCTGGCATCGTGGCCGTCCGTCAGCCTTGTGATCGCTCGCAGCGGGTGATTCTTCATGCCTTTCTTGTCTTTCTTCGCTCTCTCGACTTTCTTCGTTCACTCATTAAGTTCACATAAATCCATCACGACGGCCAAGGGGACATCAGCATCGGTATGTTTGGTTTGCTGGTGCGGCGACTGCACCTGATGCTGTGGCCGCCGTGACGGACATCATCGACGTGGACATCATCTCGGCGTTAACGGCAGCGTACTTGAAGGCGGTGGTTAGTCGTTACAACTTCATCTCGTTTTATCGGTGATTTTTCTCTCTCTATCTTTGTCTTTCTCCTATGTTCTCTCGTGCCTCTATCTATCTCGTGTCATCTCGTCTCGTCACCGGCAGCAGCAGCGGGTGTCCAGCGGGTTGACACAACGACAAGCAGCAGAGGAGGACCAAGAAACAGGCATACATATAGATACACAAACAAACAAAGAAACTGACAGACATACACACAGACATACAGACACACAGACAGACAGATAACCGCAGAGAGTCAAGTCTATCTAAGAGTCTCTATAAAAAATTCTGAAATATAGAGAGATTATGTGTACTCGACCGAGTGATCGAAGTCAAACCGCAACAGAATACGGCCGATTGGGTTTGGCCACCCTCCAGCGTCCCACCTCTGTGCGACTCGTAATGAAACTGCGTCTGGCTGCGGTGGTGGTGGTGGCGGCTGATGTTATTAATGTTGATGCCACCGTCCACGACCATACGGCCACCATTACTACTAGTGCTGGACACACTTCGGACGACAGTTCGGAGTGAGCAGCGGGCCGACCTAGGCGACTTACCTGACATGCTCACGTCGTGTACGCGGCTGATGAATCATCTTGGTGAAGAAGCCACGGGCGAGCGCGAGGCGTTCGAGGACCTCATCGGTCCATCGGGCGCCGCTCGGGTCCTGCTGTCCTGCTGCCCGGTTGCCGCCGCCACCACCACCACAGGCAAGACGGATGAACCGAGCGTTTCTCAATGAGGCCATCGTTTTCGATACATCGATTCGATAGTGACGACTCCTGCCAGCAGTAGTAGTAGTAGTAGTTAGTTTTTAAGGGTGGGACAATAAATATGGAGAGATAAATGGACAGAGAGACAGCGGGAAAGAGGGAGAAAGATATATATATATATAAAGCGAGAGAGAGAGAGAGGGAGAGAGAGAAAGGGTCAAATATGAGGCATGAAGGGCCTTGGCCAGACCGAAAACAATGAGACGAGAACTCGGGAACAACTCGCGGCCAGAAAGCACGAGAAGCAAACGATAAGCAATATCGACGATCTATCGATTGTCGATGAAAAATAGCAATCGTTTGTACCGAAGGTACCCCCACACAATCGTATATATATATATATATATTAATCGGTCAGTGTTCCCAATATTCCAGCGGGCGAATCGGAAGACCCACCACAATATCTGTAGTCATCGTAGTAGAGCAACCATCGTTTGGCCTAGGCTTCAATGAGCGCTTGTTTTGTGACCAGACTCTAGCGTAGATCTTTCGGCAGGGCCGTTTTCAACACACGTCCCACAATGGGTCGTACAGACACACAGAGTGCATGTGGGACGTGAATGTGCCGAAGTGGTGAAGGTGTGTGAACGTGTGAAACTAAAAAAGACTATGCTTCCATCATTAGCATATTGACAAGGCGTCGTCGCTGCTGCTGATGCCGGAGAAGGATCGTTTACGATGAAGACGTGGCTACGCGGCGCCTTGTCGTAGCCGTGCCAGGTCTACCACAGGATGCTGTGATTGATTCGTTGTGCGATGACATTTGTACACATATATATATATATATATATATATATATATATATATATATATATATATATTTATATATATATGTGTGTACGACCTTAATGTCGGTCAGCATCTGAGCTGCCCTCAACACCTGCCTTATAGTGGCATTTGTTCGCTGGTGTTAGGTAACGACGGTAATGAACTCTGTCAACGTGGACGACTGATCGATGAGTTCGTACAACGGAGGCCTGCATGCATACATATTTTGGTGTGCACATATATTACGTACACGTGTACACGTGTAGATGCACACACACCTATATATATATAGCTCTATATGTAGAGAGTATGTAAATGTGCAAAATGGATCATCTCCTGACGGTACGGTGGTTGCGTCGAACATCACCGTCACACCTCACTCGTCCATCGAACGTTGACCGCCGAAGGAAGCAGTGCGCCTTAGTACGGTCCGTGCGCGTACCGGCCAAATTTGATGACGCTCCTTGAACGTATTCATCGTACAGTCAGTGAGCGAGTCAGTGAGCCAGACACCCATCGCTCGCCGGACAGCCAGATCAGATAGTTGGACGGTGGTGCGAGAGGTGTCGCCGGCCCGCGTGCGCTTTCCGCAATCCGTATGCATCTCAATCTCAATGCGATGAGAATCGAGTCGAGTCCAGTTTGGCAGGCAGGCAGACAGACAGGAAGGGCTCCTCGAAGACGCTGCCCTTCTTCCACCTTACCTCAGCTCTTCTTGAATAGAAGACGCCATGGCCGCGCCCGAGGGCCGAGGGCAGATGCCAAGAGAGAGAGAGAGAGGGGGGGGGCTTATGCATGCAGGCGAGCTCTCGGACTACGCGATGTAGTCACCGCAGTCGCAGTATTCTCTCATTGGCAGCACGTGAAGCTTTGGTGCTACTACTACTACTCTTACTACTACTACTACTACATGAAGGAGCGAGCGGACGACCGTTTCTTCATTGTCGTTGCGATGTACGCCTTCGATGCCAATTCGATTTGGGACAGAGACGAAAAGCTCAGAAATATACCACTGCTGCTGCTGGTGAGCAGTAGGTGGTGAACAGTGCTCGTAGTCGTAGTAGTAGTCGCACGACCGAGTAGGATGCGAACTCTCTGTGTTCGTCGTCGTCGTCCTCGTCGTCATTCAGCGGACGAGGCTCGGGGGTGGATGGAAGGCGGCGGGGGGGGGGGGAATAGGAAACGGAGGGGTCATTGGGGTATGGGGTGGATACGTGGCAGACGAACGAACCAACGAACAAAAAAAAGTCAATTGAAATGCGCAATAGCCTCGAGTCCGTCCGTCCGTCCATTCGTCTGTCTGTCTGTCTGCTCTGCTCGAGTGGATCAGTAGTTGGTCGTTTTGCAGTCGTTGTCGCCGTCGCCGTTTGGGCCGGGAACAGGCCAGGGGACGTGCGGGGGTGCGGCGCGATATTGGGGCAACGGGAGCGAGACGCCAGTGTTCTGACCGTCGGACTGTCGGTTCGTCAGTCTGTCGGACTGTCTCACCGGCCGAGCATCGTCGTCGATGCGAACGAACGCGAGCAACGCACGCGCTGCGACTGACTGTACGACTCGCCTTTGTCGTCCCTCTACTACTTTGCATACGATCTCCACCACCACCGCCACCCCCGCCAATACCCCCTCCCACCGTCGCCGTCTCTTCTTCCTGCTTCCCGCTTGCAACGTCGCGTCGGCCGTCCTGCGTATTCCGCGATACTACTCGTCGCTCCCGTAAGGAGGGAGGCTTCTGCTTCTATTCCTCCTTCTCGAGCGAGGATCTTTATCCCTTCTTCTCCTCATCATCGTCTACCAGCTCATTCGCTTCTCGTTCCTGCCTGTTGTACACATTGCCTACCAAGCAGTTCAGACTAGTGGCGGCGGTAGTCGTGGTGGTGACGGTATTACCGCCGCAGCCGCACATCGACTTCTTTTTGCGATTCGGCGATTTTGCCTACCGTTCGCGTACTCGTTCGGCTACCGGCCTGCTGCTACGACAGACGCCCAGCCAGCCAGATGTGTGCCCCGATGAGCGGGTAGTCATTGTACGAGGCGTAGTGCTGAGAATTGTCATCTAACCACCCTCCTCTCTTCTTATCGCTCCTACTCTCTAGCTTTGTCTTTCTTTCTGTTTCTCACTCGTTTTTCTTTCTCGTCAGTCAAAACTTATTGGTTTCGCCCCCCGGCAGGCATGCCCGTATATATATATACATATATATATATATATATATATATATATATATATATGAGCGCAAGTATTTGCTTGACTGTGTACGCGTGTCCTGGGTATACGTCCTGTGCACACGGCTGTGTATCCTTGTCCAGCTTTTGCGACGCGCACCGCTGTCAAAACGCTGGTGTTGCTTTTGCTGCTACCGCTACCGCTTTCCGCTGTTTACAGCTTTGTAATAGCTAAAAGTAGTAAGCAGCTGATAGCAGGTAGAGGGAAAAGAGGCAGCAAGAGAAATGAGAGAAAAGACAAAAAGTAAAAGGGGAAGACGAGGAAGCCGTCGCTACATGCGGCCGCAAGTCGCAAGATCCGCGGCCGGAAGATTCTCGTAGAGCTTAGGAAACTGACGTGGGATCAGCGAGCCTATATATATATGTGAAGAAGAATAGATTTAGAGGAAAACCGGCAGCAGTAACAGCGACGTAACAGCCTTGCTTGCCTGGCTCCGGGATAACCAGATGTGATAGATTTACGATCGTACTTCAGCTCGTCTGTCCATGCGATGTCACCGCAGAAGCGAATGAATTTGGCCGCCAGCAGCAGCAAGGTGCCGCGCCAGTGGGTTGGGGTGTAATTGGGGGCATCGAGCGGAGAAGAAGGTGGGGGTTCCTTTAGAACCGTTTGGCTGTGTTTCGGTTCAGTCTACGGTTCCTTCCTCTAAGCGTCGTTGGCTGGTTGGTTGGTTGGTTTATTCTTACGTACGCACGTAGGTAGATGGGTACGTGCGGCAAACGTATGTTCGTATGACCGCACACCCCTTCCCCTAGATCCTCAGACGCCCGTCGCCGTTGCTGCTGCTGCTGCTGCAAAGCAAACGAACTACTTCCACTAGCCCCGCGCGAAGGGGAGGCGGATGGAGAAGGGGAAGAAGCGGAAAGTGAAGTAGAACAGAAATAAAAGGACGCCCCTGTTTCGTGGTCGTCTCTCCTTTGATCGGTGTCCCCATCTGTGGCCCTGCGCTGGCGGTGCGTCGTCCTTCGTTTGCCCACACCTCATGGAGACGTTGTGGGCAGACGGATACCTAGCCAGGTCGCCAGGAAGGCAGATCGCACACAACAGCATTATCCTTCTTCTTTTTTGTTGTTGTTGTTGTTGTCGTCATCGTCGTTGTTGTTCTGTCCCTTCTTCTGTCTACTAGCCGGGGCTACGAGTGCAACGAGAAGGGGCAAGCCCCTTCTTACTGCGTTCTGTGCCCACCGACGCTGACTCTCGTACCAGCAGCTGCAGCAGCAGTAGCAGCCGAGTGACCGTGGTCGTGGTACCTAGACACACTGTACTAGGCACAGGGACTGGACTCAGAGAGGCGAGTGGCTGCGTAGTGGTGGTGGTGGTAGCAGAAGCAGTCGTAGTAGTAGAAGTGCAGCGATGGCTAGAACTAAATTTCTCAAAAGGCATTCGTGCGCCGCCCGGCCCGCTTGGCCGTTTCGGACGCTTTACACAGACACGGGCTAGATAGATGCTAGACAGGACAGCAATGGAAAAGAGACGCAGAGGAACGGCTGGGAGCGAGGGTGTGTGTTTGTGTCCCCGCCTATCGGGTGGCTGGGCCGATGGGTCGCTAGATATAGGTGGGTGTTCTTGGAGGCGGGGGAGTCACTTATCAAAATTGATACAAATCTACCCTTAGTTCGTCGTCGGCTCTTTGCGGGCGAGCGGGCGGGCGGGGGCGCGCGCCTCACTCCAAATACCTCTACGAGCGAAGCGAAGCGCCGCTCAACGAAGATGGTGCTACTAGTCGTCGTGGTCATCATTACCGCCGTGGTCGGGCCGGTAGAGGTTGTGGACGAATCCACCGGAAGTAGCTGTGCAGTGCTGGTCCAAGCTGTAGGTAGATCGCTATGGACAGTGTGGCAGCTTGCCGGCTTTCAACCTCTTACCTCGCTAGATGTGACACTTTGTACCTGGAGGGGGGGGGGGGTGCACACGCATACACGAGTATATGTGTGTGCATTTGTGTGTATTTGTATATGTGCAAACGTGCACAGTATTGACGTATGCCTCGGTTACATTGTTACACATCGCCTGTGTTGTTTACCATGGTTTGCAGCGGGATAAATACAAAATAAATATTAGGTTACGAACGATATACCTATATATATATATAGATATATATATATATATATATATATATATATGTAGCTTGTAGCCCGTAAGTAGGTTATTCCTTGGCTTGGTTGTAGTTTCTCAGACGTCTTCTACAGACAAACAGAAAGGGGAAACCCGGCAACTACATTGCGACACGTCGTACAGCTACATCTAGCATATATATATATATATATATATATGTATATAACCTGCAGAACGTTTTTGGAAACCGGTTGCGGTTATCCTACGGTGGACGTGTGCCAACTACTGCGCGCGCCGATGACCAAGACAGCAATATAGGCGTAATTGTGTGTCTTGCTAAGAGTCCAGCGCTTTCGTCATGGCCAATATATTCATGCTGACGTTGCTTCGCTCGCTCGCAGCTCGCTCGCTTGCTCGTCCTGCGGTCGTGCGGCCGGAGGACAATCATGATCCATGAATGATGAATTTTTGCCAACGAGTGGGTAACGATGGTCGCATCGGTAGCGGTAGCCACTACCATATGCAGGAAGAGACAGGAAGAGAGAAAGAAAAAGAGAGAGCGCGTGCAGACGAGTAAGAAGAGAGCAGTGAGCAGGGACTCTTCAGCGAGGGAGGCCTTCGCGAAACAGCGGGCGGGCGGACGGACGGGGGAGACAGCTTGGGCTGCCGACTCGGTCGCTTAAACCGCGCCAACCGATTAGGAACTTCTTAGGCGTTCCCCAAGAAAAGGGCAGCGCCGCTCCGCTCACTCCCGACACATGGACACAAGCCAGGCGGTGGCGACGGGTCGAGGCCCGAGACCCGAGACCCGACCCATCGCTTGGCCGCCCAGCCCTTTCGCGTAAATAATGGTGGCAAATTTGAATTTAAGAGCTCTTCTCATATTCACGTCATGAATGGTAACTTCCGGTCAGGGACTTCAAATCCGGGCAGCGCCTCGCCTAACGTCGTTGCCTTGTAGGCAGTGATCGGGCGGCTTAAACATCGACACTGCCGCCGTCGTCGCTGCCGCCGCCGCCGCCGCCGCAGAGATGAGCGAACAGAGTGAATGAGCTTGGCGGACGCCGATTGACTCTGCGGTTTAAACTGCGCCAGGCGGTCGTGTAAGACGGCCGCCACCACTTGACGCGCGTGTAAAATAGCAAGAACTCACGGGAACAAGAACAACAAGCCAGCCAGCTCTCACGATACGAGAATAACGACGGACGGTGACGCGGTGCAGAAAGAAAACACCACACCGGAAAAATACCACTATCCTCCCTTGTTAGCTCTAGGCTGAAATAGATCGAGTCGATTTGAATGGATTGTCGTAGTCGTAGTTGTATTGTAGTAAATGGATTTGCTTGCCACGGGGCGTAGCAACGCTTTCCAAGAATGAACCGAGATAGGAACCTCGGCGCCCAATGTGCGGGGGCCCACGGATCTGGGCTACCGGTGGGGCGGTCGGCCCGTGGGGGTTCCAAGGCAAAGAAGACCGAAAGAACTTCAGAAAGAACGTCGTCGTATGCGCTTTTCACGAGCCGATTGTGCTAGCCTCGATCTTCGTTTTGCTATGCGGAGGTGGCGGGAGGGAAGCGGTTCGGGAGTCAGCCGGCCGGGGGCCAACTGTGGCGAGTAGGCAAATTCAGAGATTGCGTGCGTCGAGCTTGTCGGGAGTAAAAATTCCGAATGCTTCGTGTGGCAAAGTCGAGACTAGTATGACGGTACGCGAAATAATGTATTCTGCTACTAATATTATCAGTCGAATATATATATATATATATATAGAAGTCGTGTTCATAGTAAAAATACGATCTACGTACTAGATCTAAACAATATATTATTACGGATTGTGTCCTGTGATCAACAACAGTAGCAATGACAGCCGAGGCAGGTGCAAAACAACCACAACAAGAATAACATCAACGGCAACAACAACAACCAAACAATCACAACAACGACTACAACCACAACAACAAAACAATCACAACAACAACCACAACCACAACAGCAAAAACAACAACTATAGAAACACCACCCCCAGCGATTGCTTTATCTAACTGGACGTTCTCGATCTGCGTCGTTTGTTTGGTTTCCATTTGCATGGTTTCGGTGTGCGTATCGCGTTGCCGCGTTCCAGCTGAGGTAGACAACGTATGGAGGATGGACGACGACGTGCTCACGTGCGGCGTCTGCCTCGAGCGGTTCGCCCTAGCCGACATTCTGCGCTTCATCGAGCACAAGATGCGCAACTGCAGCAACAAGGAGAACAGCACGGCAAAAAAGTCGCTCGGCCTGGCCCTCAATAGTCTACCGCAGGGCGTCCTGTCGGGCCTATCGGTGCTCACCGGCCTTTCGTCGAACTTCTCGTCGTCGTCGGCGGCAGCAGCGGCGTCGTCTCTATCGACGCTTTCGGCTGTGCCGACGTCCGGATCGACGCTTTCGCCTGGCGGCGGCGGCGCCGGTTCTGCGTTGGGCGACAGCGACTCGCGACCCTCGAGTCCGCGGGGCGTCAAGCGAACTCGCGACGATGACGCTCACCACGCCGCCCCTCACAGTCCTCATCCGTCGCCTCTTCCTCTCCTCCATTCACCTCGCGAGAGGTCCAAGACGACCCCCACGACGACGTCCCTATCATCATCATCAGCATCATTATCATCGTCGTCATTATCATCAGTTGCTGCTGCTGCTGCTGCTGCTGCAGCATCAGCTACGCCTGCCGTCGGCTCCACTGTGAACGAAGGCAACAAGGCGATCCTTGCTGATGCCGACACGAACACCTCTTCAACCGGTAGGTGAAGGTCAATTGAGCGAGAGCACAAACGGCTTCGTCGCTTCTAACCATTTTGTTCAGTATGTTAGTTAGTAAGAGACGGCCTTTTTCCTCCCGCCTCCGAGTTTCCATTGACTTTGGCCAGCCGTCCATATATTACGTGATATAGACGTACGTGATATATATACGCGGCGGGCGCCAACCTTTAGCCAGGACAGCCACACAGCTCACCAGTTTATTCTTCGCAGGTTACATTTGGCCTTAGACTAACGAGAAAAAAAACACAGGCAAGTAGGTACTGACTATATGCGATAGTTCCGAGCTAGCGCGCCTGTTAATATAGTAGAAAGGCTTGCAGAAATATTGCCAAAAAGTTTACGTACGTATGTAAAGGCAAGTAGACACGAGAACAACGGCGTGTCGGAAATGTCAGATAGATTAAGTCCAACACAAAGAAAGACAGAAAGAAAGAAAGGCGCGGTTGTTCGTCGCCATCTGATTGGTACAACGAGCCAATGCGAGATTCGGTCAAAGCAGATGCGCTGTTTGAATAGACTCGTCGATGAGAATGAACCATATAATCGCGAACACGCTATCATTCTGCATGCTTCATCTCTATCTGCTTTTCTCGGTGTGCCTCTTTCTCTCTCTCTATCTATCTATCTATCTACCTCTTGCACTCGACATCAAACCTATCCAATAGCTATACGAATTTACTCGAAGAAATGTATTCGACTTAGGGTTGACGGCGGGTGGATGGAAGACTCGCATGCGTTCTCGCACGCTGCTGCTGGTATGTCCAGTTCGGTGGTATAGTTGTTGTTGACAACGTCGCTGTTGTTGTTGACAATGTTGCTGTTGTTGTTGACAATGTTGTTGTTGTTGACAATGTTGCTGTTGTTGTTGACAATGTTGTTGTTATTGTCGCTGCTACTAGTGCTGACCCGATATTATAGGCGAAGGCTACTTGCCAATACGTCGCCTTTGACTACTGAATGAATGGCTACCGCATAGCGAGCAGAGCGCGCACAGCATATTGGCACCAACCATATCGGCACTGGAGGCACCGGCAAACTGCTGCTGCTGGCCAAAATCGCCACATCTGCGACGGTCTGCTCCAAATGATGAGAATTGTCCACTCGGCTGGAACGGCTTGACACCGCTAGCTTGGCTGCGTGGATGACGTTCGGACGACGACGACGACGACAACCACCACTACTGTTTCGTGTTGTCACCGCAGACTTTGCCGTCGTCGTCGTCGTCGTTGTTGTTGTTGTTGTTGATGTTGTCGTCGTGGTACCAGCTGAGTCCGCCAATCACTCGACTACTTCGACGACTACTTCGACTACTACTACGACTACTATTATTACGACTGGTCAGCCGAGCAAGGCAATCATCATTGAGCTGTTGCTCCCACTCTCCGGGCGCGGCTGCACTTCAAATGAAGCAGTTCCCGCGCAGCGCGCGCGCGCTTCAACCAGCTCATCGGTGGCGGCGACAACAACCGCCATAGCCGTCCACAGAAGGACGTCGAGAATAACGTGTGTAGGTGGGGATGGGAGGCGGGGGTGCTGGTGCGGATGCAGCGGACCTTACTCGTGTGGGACGACTAGACTACTCCGTCCAGCTAGGGCACAATAAATGGAGAAACGTTGCTGCTCGTGGCATTGACAGCGCGTGGAAGCGTTGTCCGAACGAATGAATGGATTGGCCGGGTGGGTGGGTGGTTGGCTGATGCTGAGGATGTTGTCGATGGCGTCATTCTTCGAGAACTGCGGCGCAGCACAGCCCAACCTAACCTTACCTAACCCAACCTAACCCAACCTAACTGGACGACTTGCGCCTAGCGTGCATTTCTCCTAAGGTTTAGAATAAAGTCAAAGGGAGGGAGATGTCGTTTTGCTTACTTATCACCTTTTGCCTAGCGCCGGTCATCGTTGCTGGCTCTATCGCCTCAACATAGCGTCAACATGTCTCTTCTCATCAGCTTTATCTGGGCAGAGGAAATGCCTGCCCTGGCTGCCTGATTACTCCGCGCCGCCCGTCTGTCGGTCGGTCCGTCCGTGTGGTTGGTGCCACTGACATCGCCTCAACCGATGCTGCTGCTGCTTCTGATGTTGTCACTGGCGTCCTCCCCTTCTACCGAAGAGCTCTCTTGCCACCGGGTTTCGGCCAGACTACGGGGAGCCGGAGTACAGACACTGTAGTTGGCTTGGTCGGTTGTCGATGCCGCTGCTGCTGCTGCTGCCGCCACTCCGCATCGGTAAAAAGCTCACCCCTTTTATCGCGATGCGTCCTGTGTCACGTCTGATGTCGCAGCCCCCCGCCCTCCCCCCGCCCCCCGCTCGCTCCATTCATTCGCGCTCGCTGCGTGCAATGCCCCCAACCACCCCCCACGCTTTTCCATTGCGCTCTACTATCCCGCGCTCCATGCACGCGCTCCCTCTAGCGAGTGAGACTCTTCTCGAAGCGTCTTTGCTTCTCGTCGATCCGTTCATTCTCCCTTCCTCGTTTAGCACGCTTCCATTCAATATGGAACCTGCGCAAACCTGCGAGGACAGACTTTTGCTCGGGCAGAGGAATGGGTCTTCTGGGCTTGGCTGCTGTTCAGACGACGACGATACTGCCGCTGCTGCTGCCTCGAAGTCGTCGTCCCGCCACTACCGATGAGGGGTGGATGGTGAACCCCCAATGCTGTCACAAAGACCCCACCCTGTATTTAAGAGATTGAATTTGCAATGATACGCAGCTGACCTAGTCGGTACCGACCGGGCCCCTGGATAGAACAAGTGCGCTGGGTGACTACATAGTATTTATTTGTCAAACAATCGGATCACACCTTGCTGGCGTGGACCGTTCAGGCGGTGGATAATGGGAGTCGTATATATATATATATATATATATATATATATATATATATATATATATATATATGTGTGTGTTAAGGGCTTAAGACGGAGCAAGCAGGACCCGAGTCAGTGGCGCGCTCAACAGGCCCTGTACCACTGCCGCATAATAGCTTGGGGGGACGTAATTAACTCTTTTTAGGTTGTTGCCCGCATGGCGCGCTATTCAAAGAAAACAGGTTACGGCGAGTTGACGGAGGCACTGTGGTGAAGTAACGGGGAGGCGGGAAGCTTGTCGCTCGGCTTCCACTACCTTCTTCTACGCTTGCTTCATGGGAGCGGAGCCGCGGCGGTAATGTTGTAATGAAGATTTACTCAGGATTAAGACCTAAGACTAAGAGAAAGACAACGTGATGGCGTTGTTCAGGAGAACAACGAGCGTGACATCGCGCGCGAAGAAAGCGGTGGCGGTGCGCATACGAGAGAGAACGTGTTTACAATGTCATGGAGATCCCATACAAGCTATCTCCCTGCATTTTAGCCAGCTTGGGATGGACGGCTTCCTGAGGTTGCTGACTGGGAATAGCACTAACATAAATGTTTTTGCCGTCTGCCTTTATTCAGTTTACTCATTCCCCGTACTTAGGTGAAAAACGAGCCGTTGAATGGGGACAAAGTACTTGAAGCTGAGTTGCCGTCGACGCTTACTGATTTGAAATTATGGAATATGTTAACGGCACCTGCGACAGCAACGCGTGCCTCGGACAAATTCCCAAATGGGTACGGCCGGAACATGTACGGATGTCGTCGCCTCGAAGGTGGATCGAGCAAGTGGGGCCTTGAGTAAATAAATTGGCACTGCTGCGGAAAACCGTATTTTTCCGTGCCTATTTATCTACACAATGTCTTAACGTAACCCTGTATATTTCGACGGCCTGTACCATAGGCTCCATGAGGCAATCTGATCGAACCGACCTTTCGCAATGGTTCAATAGTATGCCCGTCTTTGAATTTGAACGAACATGTTTGTCAGACAAAGTTGATTCGACTATTCATTTCCGCCAGCGCATCATCGAGGCATCGGTGTCTTGCGATCTGCGATAGCAAATATATAACCGTTGTTTCATCGTGTCGTTAGCTGTTGTATCTGTCTTCGTTCGTCCGGAGATGATTCTCTTGGAGCTTTGCTGTGTTAGTTGTGAATTTTCTGGGGCTTTTGGCTGACGACGACTACGGCAGCGGTAGCAGCAGCAGCGGCGTCCTCTATCTGCGACATATTTTGCTGCATCGTCGGCTTGAGGCAAGCGAGAGGGATAAGTCGGTGGCGCGCTTGGCCCAATCTCGGGGCCGAGTCCCCAGGGGTCGGATCTCTGCTGCTGCCGGCAGGGGATGAGCACGTGGGAAAAGCGGGTATGGGGACGCGGTGAGAAGGGGCACCAACCAGGTACAGGGATGCCGGCCGCCGGCCTCAGTTTGCCCTTACGCGGGCCTTGAGCCCAGCGACCGGGCCCGGACAGGCCAAGCGCGAGATGAGGCAAATATTGCGGCGGCTGTCCATTGGCTGCCAGCCGGCTGGCCCTTGCTGCACTCCTCCACTCTTCTACCATGCAACTGGGAGGCGGTCCCTCTCGCCTCTCCGCGCGTCTCCCCGTCCGTACGGTATTTCGAGTCGTCCCGACGTGCCCCTAGGGCTTTCTCCCCTGCACTTTGCCAGCGGGGGTCTTTCGTCGTCGTCGTCGTCATTGTCGTTGTTGTTTCCGTCGTCGTCAGCCCACGCGTCGGGCCACTACCCCTGTGCTACCCCCAGGCGACCGAGTGAACGAGCAAGCGGCCGAAAGCGCCACTGGTGGTGGGCGACAAAGCGAGCCCGAACTGCTACTGCTGCTTTATCGAACCAAACGGGCACGGATGCCCTTGCGGGCCCGCGCGTTCTGTGCCTGGCAGCGGGTGACGACGAAAGGAGCAGGGACTCGTAGTTGCACTGAGTCTCTTCGTGTGACGCGGGACGTGCGAGCCAAGAAGAAAACGAAGATGAAGAAGAAGGAGACGTGGATGGTGGAGATAGGTCAGCGTCTCCTCGGCGGCAACCAAGGCACGACCAGGCATGCTTGCAAACGCAGCTAGCGGTCCTGCGGGCCCTTAAGGGCTGAGGAGATGAAGAAACTGAAAAGGGGCAGATGGGCAGGAAGGACTGAGGTGCGCGAGGGACCTGCGCAGTTGCAGCCGCAGCACAGCGGCGAGGGCGGCGACGGCAGCCACGGCGGCCAGGCCGGCCAGGCCGACGACGACGACTGAAAGACCGAGGGCCATCGAGCCGCAATGGCCGGGAAGGGAGAGGGAGGGTCAGTGAAGACCAAGGGACTTCACCGTGGCCAGCGGCCCCCTTCCTCTCTCCGCCTCCGTCAGTCTGAACCGGCGGCCGGCCGGTCGTCGTGCGTGTCCCTCTCGGCGGCCCTCAGCCACTGGCCGACCACTGGTCGCCTTCTGCATAATTCAGCTGAGATGAGGAGCAGTAGGGGGCCCACCGCCCACTCAAGCTCGCGCTCGCCGGCAATCCGCCGCGTACTCATGTAGTAGTAGTAGTATGTGGCCAGCGAGTCCGACCGACCGCCACATCCGACGCCGCCGCGCGACCACCACCGACAACGACTGACTGCCCCCCGTACCCCCCCTCCTTCCCCCCGCCCCCGCCGAGTGGCAACCGAGTGGAAGCTGAGGGCGGGCCCTTGCTGGCTGGCCATTGCGCGCGTACCCTGTCTGTTTGATACGACGACGACGGCCGCCGCCACCACCACCACCGCCAGGTTTGGGGCCGGGCGGGGCCACTGTCCCGCCCGGCCACCCACCACGTATGTCCGCAATGACCTTCGGCATAAGCAGCAGCAGCAGCTGGAACTGCCTGCTAGGCCGCCTGACCGCCCGGCTGGGCATACTTGTCCGCAATTTTGTTGTTTGTACTACCTGCGGCAACTCTAACCATTCCTGGCGTAGTGTTGTCGTGCAAAAAGAGACATGTAAACACATATATTATTATTATTATTACGATCATGATGACTATGATTGTTATTGTTATTATTATTCAAACTGGAGGGACTGATCAGAGAGGGCGGCTGGACCAGCGGTGATAGCGGACTGATGCCCACTGTACTGTAATGCGACGTCTTTACAGGCACGCGTTTTTAGGGTTATAACCATCGACGACACATTGTCGGCCGGATATTTCTTCGTGTTATATATGAAGGTTTTTCTTTTCTTCGAGAGCGTGCCGACGTGAGTAGCAGTTTTATCGTTTGCGTAGAGGCTAGGCATTGAATCCACAAAGCAACGTTGGTCGTGCAGTTCGCCCAACACAGGGCACAGGGTAACATGGCGGGGCAGAAAGGGGCCCAAGCCACTTGGCAATCTTTCGAGCCATTTGCCATAATGGTGTGTGGCGATTTGAACCATTCGAATCCAGCCTCGCCGCATGAAGAGCCAAGCTTGCCAAATGACCCGATGCAGACGATGGAAGGACCAAGAAACAATGAACGGCAGCAGCAGCATCAGCAACAGCAGTGTTCCGTTGGCTCGCGCAAACTGTCTCCAGGCTTATTTGCATTTTTGGCTGCACAGGAGTCTTTGCTCTTAATTGACTTTGCACGCGCTGGCTCGACTAATGACGTCCAAACGATTGGAAAATTTAGGCCTCCTCTTCAGCAGAGATGAGCAGCCACACAGTTGCAGTAGCACTTTTGCAGGGTCTTTAGACTCAATTTGGACTCTGCCAGCCGCCCAGCGGCAACGTTGCAATAATGCAAGTGGGTCGGCATCCTGTCCCTCCCCCCTTAGAAAGTTGACCCTTCAAGTAATTGACGCGTTTTGATTTGCTTACGAAAAATAGTGCCCTTCTCCAAATTTAACGCCCCCCCCCTAAAAGCCTCTAGACAGTATCGAAGATTTATTTCAACGCCTATAACCCAGGCAAGTGCATCTGATCGATCGATGCTCTTCTGTGCAAACTAACAAGAGCCGCATCATATTCGACTGCGTGTACTGAGGATGCGTTCCGGCAAAAATGTTGTAATGTTTTGCTTTGGACTAGGGAGTTGGAAGTTAGCTTCGGAATTGGATACTGAGTACGATATTGATGTCGAGGTTTTTCAATCATCAATTGATATGCAATTTCTATAAAGAGGCCTTAGTAGTATCGTTCGGAAACGTATCTGACCTGTTGCATATTTATTAATTTGGCCAGCTCATAGCAGAACGAGCAGGTGAGAAAGGGAAAGATATAGCGGGAAAGAAAAAAAAACAATCTAGATGAGAGGAGATCAGGAATGACTATGATAAAAAATCGCTGTCTACTAAAACTGAAATGCGACAGTATCAACGTAGTGGCCGGCAGCAACACGACCCATAAGCGTACGTGGTGCGTACGACGAGCGTCTGAAGGTCAAGGACGAGATGGAGGAGGAGGAGTAGAAGGAGAAGAAGGAGAAGAAGAATACCCCCGAGGTACGCAGGGGCAAATGAAAAGCAAACCGATGACCGTCGCCGAACGCAATGAACAACGAATACGAACGAAGACGACGACGACCGCGACGACGATAGTGGTGGCTTTTGAGCGTGCGACTGAGTGACCAACAGCGGCTTAACTCGGAAGCGCGGCGTGAAGAAGGTCGCCGAGTAGAGAAGTAGATAACCGGTGCCCCAGAAGAGGCCGCCAATGCTGACGCCGCGCTACCAGCGACGACAATGACGACAACGACGACTTCAACAATAACAACAGCAACAACATCAGCAGCCCCAGCAGCAGCAACAGCAGCAGCAACAACAAAGGCAGCAACAACAACAACAGAAGCAGCAACACGAACAACAACTGGGTCCGCTGTGACGGTAGCTGTGGCGGTGTTTAGGTCACAAGTCAAGATTACAAACTTATCTTCCTGGCCGGCAGGCACGCGTTTGTTCGTTTGGTCGTTCGTTCATCTGTCCCCCATCCAACCGTCCATCCATCCATCTACGATTGGTTCGTTTTACCGGAGCCGACCCGACTCGCCACGACACGACACGAGAACAGCAGACCGCGTGCGTCTCGGTCTCGAGTCGACGAGTTGAGCGCTATCCTGACCTGCGCTGAGCCTGAAATACCGAACTGACCGCCGAACTGACCGAAGGACGACAACGGCCCCAACAGCAACAGCAACAATAATAACTTCAACTATGACAATAACTTCAACTACGACGAAATAACGAAGCCGCGTGGCGACCAGACGAGACGCGCTATAGCCATAGCATGCGACGCGCTGTGTGAGTGTTTGCGAGTTGTTACCCGGGCCAGCCAGACCGTTGAGATACCGATATAGTACCACTAGACATCGGCCGTCGTCGGACAACACAACCGCTGGACAGCGCCAGAAACAACACTACGCAGACAGATCGATCGAGAGAGAGAGAGATAGAGAGAGAGAGACAGACAGACATACTGATAGATGAACAGGCAGACAAATACACAGAGAAGTTAAGCGCACAACAACTTTCGGTCGTAGCAGCAGCATCAGCAACAACAACAACGACAGCAACAACAACAGCAACAACAACAACAACAGCAGCAAAACAACAACAACAACGACGACAACGACATCATAGGCATCATCGGCAGGATGACGCCGCTCTGTTCGTTCAATCGGCCAGCGAATCAGCAGCGGCTCGACTTATTCGCCTTCTTTACCGTCTGATCGGTTCGGATCGAATCCCAGGACCTGGTTGGCTGGTTGGCTGGTTGACGGACGATGGCTCGCCGCTCGATGAGCGTGCCGTGTTTCACCGCGAAGCTCAACTGTCCGCTAGCGTAGTCTTCTTGCGTTCTTGTTCAGCACGGTCACCGATGGCCGTTTTTCTGTGGTGACAGTGGGTAGATAGGGGTAGCACTTCTAGTCGCTTGACTGCTTTGCCGGCTAGTCTCGCGAAGAAGACGGGCCAAGCAAAGATAGAGTTGTAATAAGAACAATAATCATAGTAATAATAATAATCATAATAAGTATTAATATTATTAGTTTTTTTTATTATTATTATTATTATTAGTTATAGTCGTAGGATACATTCACAGTTTATATCACTAAAATGTCTAAAGATATTTGGCGAGCAGCAGCACTATCAGCTCTCGGCTACGTATAGGTCTATAGTTAGACTGCGTAAGTAGAGGGGGGGTATGTTTAAGCCTGTACCTTTTTCGGCGAGTTGAGGAATGAAAAACAAATTTAAAAGTTTTAACGAAAAATGCTAACACCTAGTTAAGTCGTTGGTCGATACGACATTGTCATGTTGACAATGTCGTAGCGACAAGGAGTACGGTCGTTGTCGTTATTGTTGGTGTTGCAGCAGCAGAAAAAGACAGAAGCAATCGTGCCAAAAATGGACTATGAAGCGAGACAGAGGCGCGCTTTAGACGCGGTGTTCTCCAAGTGTGTGAGTGGTGCGTTTGAGCGCCGGCTGTACGATGTTGTTAGTAGTAGTAGTAGAAGAATCGGGTCGGGGGGGTCTAAACGATGATTTTATTCAGTCAGCAGCGATCAACTATCTCCGGCTGGCAACGACACCTCGTCGACAAATCTATCTGTTAAGATGTGTGCTGCATCTTGTTTGCCGACGAAATTTGTACTTGCTCGTTCAGGCTTCGAGTCTGTTGTCACCGTCTAAACTCCGTCCGCCCTGCCGCCGAGGGCGGGATGACAGCGGCGACATCTGCCAACGATGGTGCTGGTTTAAAATTTTAAATTTTACCGCTACAGAGACACCTCCGCCCCCGCAAGTGCCTCCCGCGCAGCTCTTCCTCAAATGGCGGCGGCGAAAAGTCTTCCCCTGCACGTTGACATCTGAGCGCCGTGCGCCACACAACTGTGTACCCCAACATATTAACTTTATTTTATCTAGTTAGCAGCCCAGCCCCCGTTTCCTGTCCTGGATGCGTTGTGTGGTGACGGGGGGGGGGGGGGGGGGGGCGACAGCGTCGCCCCGAACCAAGTTCCCCATCAGCTGCTTCCGGAAACGCGTCCGAACTCCGAATCGCTTATTAGACGCGTAATCGCGCAGTTCGAGATGCCTCGAACTCAGTCAGTCAGCCAGCCAGCCGGCGTAGCGCCAAAGTTGAGCTGTGTTGTTGATGCTGCTTGTAGTTTCGGGCCAATTCCCACTTGCATTGCCTCCGTTCGTTCGATCTGTAATAGGTGGCCGAGATGTGGTCGAGTCGTCGCAGCAGCAGTAGCAGGCGACACTGCTCAACCGTCTGAACAAGATCTGTCGCCACTTTGCAATGAAGTATTGTATATATACTGATATATGGATACAAGTCATTCGCATAGCAACGGTTTACTCTGGCTGGCCTCCGTAGGCTACCGGGTCTAACGTTGATCGTGGTTATAATCCTCTTGATCGTTGTTGTCGTTGTTGTTGCTGCTACCCCCCAGTTGCCAGGGGGTACTTACGGCTGTCGTTGGGCGTTTAAGACGCCTATGTCGTGGTGTTGAAGCGTTACTTGCTGCACCGCACCGCACTGCATTGCATTGCCCAAGCTATCGAACCAGTGAAACAACAAGTTCGCGCGCGATGTGTGTCGGATATCACGCGTAGACGAAGGTGCGAGATAGGTGATTCCTGTTGGTCTGTTGGCTGGCGACTCTTCGGCAATTCCTGATCTATTCTGACGGGTTGATGACTATGAGGTGAGGCCCGATACCGCGATGCTACTGCTGCTGCTGCTGGTGTTGCTGCAGCAGGTTAGGCTACTGTTGGTGTATGTTGCGTTCCAGACTCCCGACAACGAGATCGTTTTATGGCCCTTCCCCCTGTTTATGGTGACGACGCTGACGATGACCATCGTCCGTAGGTGTAAATTTTTGTTTTCGTGGCAATATGTCATGGCCAACGTTTTCATGTACATGTAACCGGCTCGCCCTACTTCGTAGTAGGTTAAATGGCGGCGACACTGCAAAGTGAACAGCGGGAGACAATCTCACGTGAATTTAAATATATATATATATATATATATATATATATATATATGCATACATGTGGGGCCTGCCCATGGGCAGCCTTACATTTCTATATCAAGACTCCTATAGTGTAAGGCGCTGCGTGTATAGGCGCACCGGCACAGTTCGCCTGTGCACACCAATTCGTGATGATGGCCTACGTGTAATGGCTGATATTGAAAGCAGCTGAAGACTGTGCATACGCGTCCTTTATTTATTTATTTGTTCGGTCGGTCGATCCTTTATTTATTCCTTTGCCCATTCATTCGGTCATTTTCATTCAAACAATGATTACCTCATCGTCCCGTCGAACAGACGACTATCGAGCTTTTGTTGTTGTTGCTGTTGTTGCTACTGCTGTTATTGGGAGGCTATTGTAAGCGCTGCCTAGGTAGTATTGTTATTGTTATTGTTGTTGTTGTTGTTGTTGCTGCTGCTTCTGCCGTGCCTTGTTCACTACCGGATTGACTGACCGACCAACCGACCGACGGATTCTCGTTTTCTCTCCCTCTGTTGCCGATCTCTCCCACATCTCAACAGATACTTATTTTGTATCGAAACAAATATTGTTTGTGTATAGCAGACAGAGCGAGCGTGAGCGAGACGGCAAATGGGAGATGGAAAGCCGTGGCTCCGTCGTATGGGAACTGTATGCTCCTAGCAGCGAATTCGGGGGTGGAGGGTCACGGCCGGGGTGCCGGAGCTTGTAACAGCGGCGGCTGGCAGCGGTACCGGCGTCTCGGTTGCCGGTCGCCGTCCCCCTCCCGACGGACAGGCGGACGCTTTGTCGTGACCCGCCTGACCTACGGATGGTGGTGGACGACGACAACAACAGCAACGACGACGACGACAACAACAACGACAACAACAACAACAATACCGGCAATGACTGGTGGCTGAGGGTCATTGAGGGGTGCTATCGTGCCATCCGCCCGTCGTTGTCGTCGTCATCGTCCGTCCGGTGGGGTAGCGGCGGCGATACCGGCTAACCAACTGTTTGCTAGCTGTTGCTCGGTGTCTGCTGCAGCCGGGGGTGACCGTATATACGGGGGGGTGACGTGCAGACGCCAATACCGTTCAAAGCTCTGACTCGCCCTCTCTCTCTCCCTGTGTGTGTGTGTGTCCTTACCCCATCTCTCTTTCTTTTTCTCTCTGTCTCACTGACGTATGCTCACTGGACCTTGCTTCCTATTCCGTTGTGAGCGTACAGCTACGCAACAACATGCATCGTTCGTTATCGTTGTTGCTGCTGCTGCTGATGTCGCAATTGTTGTTATTGTTGTTGTTCTTTGTTGTTGTTGCTGCTGCTGTTGTTGCTACTGTTGTTGTTGTTGTTTTTATTCAAGCTACGTGCGAGACGTCTCTCAATGACTATGACGACAACAGCAATAGCTGAGATGCTGATCAAACTCATCATCATGTCGAGCGATGTCATGTGTTGTGATGATGCCGACGCTGCCGATGCTCGTAGGGCGTAATGGTGGCAGGATCAGTACCGTTAGTTAGATTAACTCCCACTGCTACCACTGCTGCTGCAGCCTATACGTTGCCATGTCGCCTGTAGCAAAGCAGCCCAGTGGAAATTGACCCGTCCTTTCAACGTAGGCCGTACTGCCTACCGGTCGCCGTCTGTGGTCTATCTCTACGACTTGTATTAGTTAGTCTCTTCCGTCTTTCTATCCCGTCTGGAGCCTGAGTGTTATTCATACATTACACGCATACATACATGTGCGCAAATGTGCGTGTGTGGCCGTGTGTGAACCAGTCGAAAACACACACACATATATATATATATATATATATCGACATACGCAGTCACAACGAACGTGATGACCAATGGCGGAAGTGAGAATTTAAACGCCTCTGCTTTAATTATTTCCCACCAACTTCAACACCACGAGCGTGCTCATCACCATCATCATCACCAACAACAACAACATCACCATCATAACCGTCATCGTCAGCCGCTTTAGCAGAAGAAGCAGCAATGGCTGCAGCAGAAGGGTACCGATGACCGGGCTGCTGGCACTCACAGAGATGATGAGATCGGGTGGGGATCGGATATATTCGGTAGCGCCTCGCTGTAGTTAGCGGTCGTAGACGTCGTAGTAGTCGAAATAGTAGTAGTAGTAGTAGTAATAGTTGTAGTCAGTTAAACTCATTCAGTTAACTTAGAGCGCAGCCGCTTGTTCGCTAACAACAGCAGCAACGAGAAGCAAGCAGTTAACCAAGTACAACACCAGCAACAACAACAGTTGTTTTTCTTTCGCCGCTCGCTTACTCGTTCGTTAGGTTTTTTCTTTCTCCCCCTTCAGAGCTTTCCTTTCATTCCTTTGGTGCGCCCTACCGATCGGTCGCCGCGCGTATGTATCCGCTGACCGATATCGCCTGTCGCTGCTGCTGTCAGACGGCAAACTGAGTAGTCGAACAGTCACGACTTGACGGTAGAAAAGATAGCCTGCCCTTGCTACCTCACTCTCACCAGTAGTAGTCGCAGTAGTGTAGTACGTGGTGGTAGTAATAGAAGTATACGTAATAGTAATAGTATAAGTAGTAGTACTAGTGGTAGAGGTTGCTGTGGTTCTCACTGGTCTGGTCTCATGTCTCTTTGGTTCTCGCTGCCACAACCCCCCAAACAGCCTCTCGTCGTTCGCAGCACCTCACTCATGGGTCTCGCCCCGCTCTGGCCACCCGTCCCCTCACGCTCCCCACTTAACCGGGTGGAGGAGGGTGGGGGGATACTAGCCGCAGCAGAAGTAGGCGTCGTTGTTGTTGTTGTCGTTGTTGTTGTATCAACTCGTTCTTTTCATTGTAACCGTTGATGCGGCGGTGCTAACGGCTGTCCAGGCTCATCAGTAGCATCAACATCCTCGTAACCAGCGTTGTTATAGGAGAAGCAGATAGGAGAAGCAGCAGCGGCAGCGCCAGCTGAACTTGCAGCATTACCGAGTACCATATATAATTATCACGATCAAGTTTCCTTCTCTCGCGATCACCCGCGCACACTCTCTATCTATCTGCCCGTCTTTCTTTCATTCATAGTCATCATTCATGATCTACCTACTGGCTATTTCCTGTTTTTTTGTTTTTTAATTATTGCTTTCTTGTACCTCGCCTGCTTGTATTCGTACTATGCGGTTAGGCATGGACAGTTGCGAATATGCGGCGTATGAGCGTATTCGAATGGTTTTCGTCGTTGTTGTTATCCTAGCAGCAATGATAACGGTAAAACGGTGGTGCGTTAGTCGAAGAGACGCACTGTTCGAACTCTCGAAAGTTATTGCTAACGGGAAGAAACATTTCGTCCATGGTGTCATGGTGTGCGTGGGCGCTATGGACGTTGACGTTGCAACCGACGCTTTCCTTTCAATCAGCAATAAACTTCCCTGCAGTGGTGGCGGTGACAGCAGTAGGCAAGCGACAAAGGGAAGCAGCAGCATCAACAACAACACGGCCAACAACAATATCAACAACAACGACAATGCCAACAACAATATCAACAACAACGACAATGCCAACAACAATATCAACAACAACGACAATGCCAACATCAACACCATAACCATGATGATCGGCATCATCGACAAGTAGCAACAGCAGCAATTATTATTGCCGTCGTTTGAATAGTAGCAACAGCAGCAATTATTATTGCCGTCGTTTTGTTTGCTGTTTTGGCTGTCACTTGATGTTGCTTTGCTCCGTGCTCCCTCCAAGTCTTCTTTTCCGATCAAGTCTTCTCGTGCCAGCCTCAACCAGGAACGAACAGGGAGCAAGGAAATCCAGGAAGAGAGCGAAACGGCTTGTTTAACGTCAGCCCTTGCCTTTGACAGTTAGTGGGTCTGTCGGCCGGTGGTCTTGGCACGAGGTCGGGCCAGCTCTTGCTAAGCTTCGTTTTCCGCTGCACCGTCGTCCTGTCGGCGTCCTGCCATCGCATTTTCCCTCCCTAGTCTCAGTGCCTCATTCTACTGCCTTCTTGCGCCTGCCGTTGTATTACCCCGTCTATGTCCCCTCACAGGACCATGACGTTGACTTTAGTTTCCCCTTGTTGTTGTTCCTTTCTCGTTTTACTCCCGTTGTTCCCTACACGTTTTCTCTCTCACTATCTCTCTTTCTTTCTCTCCCCCTCCCCCGGCTGTCTTACTTGTCCCGTCAGTAGCGCCAATAGTCTGATGCCGTGGCCGAACGGTCGAGGAAGGCCGACGGGGCCGGCACCGTTCACGGCGTAGAGAACGAGTCATTGGGGTCGTTCTGCAGTTGGGGCAGAACAGAGGATTCCAAGGTCCGGGACTGCAGGACCCGAGCAGGACAGCAGCCATCGGTCTGGGCATCTGCGGCGGCGGCGGCCGCCGCCTGAAAAGACGGAGGCGTATTCGGACGACGACGACGATCGATCGATATCCTTCTGCCTCTTCCTCGTTTCACCGCCTTTCTGCGTAAAAGGCATCCACCCAGAAAAAGGGAAAGAGAGAGGGAGACGGACGCACCGGCAAACGTGAACAACGTCGCCGTTTCCTCACGCCGACAAAGCCGATAGAGAGCTCTTGTTAAACTTCCTCTTACTCCCGCTTCTGCTGCCTGCTGCGACCCACTGCAACGAACGAGCGAGGCCACCCTCGCCGTCAATGGACGGTCGACCGGCCGCCACGATGATGATAATGTCTGCTTCTGTCACGTACCACTAGTCACCAGCGCATACTATCAGCGCTAGCTGGGCCCTTTTTCCCTGCCATCTAACTACTTGTTATGCCAGTCGTAGACCTGTAGACAAACGACGGCAACACGGTAAATGTTAGCCCACTCCCCTCTATATGATTGTAGATGTTGTCTAGAAGGCCTTCGTTTTTTTGGAAAGCGGGCGCCGGTGCCCTTCAGACGTCTGATTGCTTCTTAGAACGTTTGCGGGACAGTGCGAACTACCCGCTCTCGCAGACTTCTGCAGGCTCTTCATTGATTTCCATCTATTTTTGCGCTCAGTTCGTCGACCCGTCTGTTGTTTATGCTGCGTTACACCCTCTGCGCGAGACTCGGGGTGATGAAGTCGCAAACGAACGTTGCAAATGCCGCTGTTGACGTGGTGTTGACGTCACGACTACTTCGGCTGCTGCTGCTACTGCTGTTGCTGTGGAAACATCCGCGTATTGCGTCATATTCAGAAGGTAGCTTCCGTCGAGTCCTCCTGTGACAGTATACGATTTGTCACGACAAGTGAGTTGCGTTGTGCGTGTACAGCGACAGCTATAAATGCGCCGCACATTGATTAGCACCCGTTCACACACACATTGTACCTACAAGAAACGTACACGTATAGAATATGGACCAGCATAGGTGGGCTACAGAGGAAGAGAAATATGTAAGGCCATTGCAATCGTAGTAGAAGCATGACTGCCTTCAGTGATGAAAGCTGTCAGTGCGCTGTCTGCCCTCTATCTCTATGTATATATATATATATATATATATATATGGATGGACGGACCTGCGGAGTGGCAAGACGAGTTCTTTAGACGGAAACTATTTGCGGGACACATCAGGTCACATTGTGACGCGGGGGGGACACCGCATAACCGCTCTTTCGCGACTACTGCTACAGCCTCTACCTCTACTACTGATTTTGGTCACAGTAGTAGACCAGTAGTATCGATGATCGTAGTCGAGTAATGTTGTGAGCGCGGCGTACGCGGTTGAATATAGGGTGTCTGCACACGAGCAGAAGGAAGAGGACGAGGAGAATGACGAGGATGAATGGAAAGAGCAAGACTATGATGATCTAAGAAAAAAAACAGCAGCGCAAGCAGGAAAAGAAGTCGAGGAAAAGGAAAAAGAAGAAAGACGATGAAGTCGCGCCAGGAACAGCACAAGAGTGAACGAGGCGGCGACGACAACGACGATGACGACGACAGAGACGGAGACAAGCGAACGAACAGCGGTTGCAGGCGGTGCCACGGTGAAAAATAGTGAATATGAATATCCGCTTGAATGGCCATGACGCGGAGGCGCGCACGGTGGTGCGCTGTGCGACGGCCTGGCGAGGATGGGTCGTCGCCATGAGGCGCTGCCGCTAGGGAGGCTCGCTTGAGGGACAACGGATATGCGTGCAAACTGTCGTGATACTTACGACGGGCCAGCGATAAATCGGTCCGAGCGGCCGCCGGACGGACTTCACAACCTAGCAACAACGACGACCAGGAAGGACAACAACACAACGATAGGGCCGAGCCGAGCCGGGACGGGGCAGGACGGGACAAGGCAAAATGGATCGGAGGGAGGGAAGTCGTGGGGTAGGACGACGAGGCGATCTGAGAGGTGTCGTTGTAGGGCGAACATGAGGACGACGCTGACGGCGAGCGGGGGCGACGGGCGGCGGGGGTGCGAACAAGAACGACGTGACGGAATCACGCTCAGGAATAGGCAAAAAGCAGCTATTCCAACGACAGAGGAATAGAGAGGGAGAGAGGGGGAGGGGGAATAAGAGAAGGATAGAGAAAGGGATGTACAAAGAGAGGGAACAAGCGCGCTGAAAAGTCGCAAAATGTAAGCGATATGCAACACCGATCAGCTAGAGTCCTGCCAAGTCACTTGCCCTGCTGCGTGATTTCCTCCAAGTGGCAGTAGTAGTAGTAGTAGTAGTTGTTGTTGTAGCAGTAGTAGTAATGGCAGTTGTTGCTATCGTTGGAGTCGTTGTTACTCTGGTTGTCAATGTTGTTGCGATCGTTGTAGTAAGCGGTATAGAGGTGCTCCCTATTGGTGGTCGAGCGTAACTTGCATGCATCTTCCTTCGTATCAACATATCTATGTGAATATTAAGATTTTTGGAATCCTGTTTTTTAAGCAAACTAAATACGTTACATCTTACATTAGTAACGTGTCAATACTGTATGAATATTGCGAAATTGAAGCGTGCTCAGCTTCAGACTGATAACCTTAACAAATCGCCTATATTGTTACTACCACAACTACGGTCTACTACCCTCTAGATACCCTACACCACTTTTTAGGATATATTTAAGTCAACCGCGACAACTGGTTGACGGCACCCTCACCCAAGGCCGCATATCACATCATAAAGATACCTTTACTTTAACGTTAAGAGTGGTTTATCTACGTTAGCCTGCCTACTAGATGTACGATTACACTGAAACGACTGCAGTTAACATCCGGCGAACTCAGACTCAGGATCACCTTGCGAGACGTATCACCGGTACAATGCCATGATGATCAGGTAACGAGTGTACGATCTCGACGAAGACTCATTCGATTCTCCTTTGTCTACAAGAGATCTGTGTGGCAAATTATCTTCCTCGGACATACAGACATGCAGGCGGGCTGGCCTGTGCAGGCCTAGCACGGATGCGCCGCGTTAGGAGCCATAACGGCGGTTGGAATGAAGGCAGTGGGCTGAGAAGGGGGAATAGAGAGACGGGGAGCGGGGGTGTTACACTTGAAAGCAGCAGCGGCAGCAGACCATCTACAAATGCGAAATAAACAGGGTGATCCGGTGGTGGTAAACAACCAGGCTCTTGATCGACTCTCGTGAAACGACTTGCTGAAACCAATGCCAAACCGAGCATGTGCGGCTCTACGACCATGGAAGAAGAAAAATGCGCGCATATTGTTGTTGTTTAGCAGTCGTAAGAGCAGTAGTAACAGCCAGGGTAGGACTAGTAGGAGTAGTCGAAGCAGACCCGCCGTAATGGTACCAGAGGTGGGCGCCGACGAAATCGTTGTTGTTGTTATCGTTGTTGTTGTTGTTTTTGTTGTCTTGCCAGTAATATCAGCAGAAACAGCAGTTGGACTGTCGTGGTAGGACATGTGCCGTCTCCGGCAAATGCAGGCAAACGACAGCGGTAGCTCGGCTGTGACATTTTTTTGGGTATTTGTTAGAAGATACGCAAGCTGATGAGTAGTATGACGAGATGGAGGAGGAGGAGAAGGAGGAAAAGGTGGAGAAGAAGAAGCAGAAGCAGTGTAGTAATGTACGATGATGTCTTTCCATTTGAGACGATTTTCGTCCATACGATTGCCTCGCCCGCCTGTCCGTCCGCCTGCCCTCCCTCCATTCCTCCCATCTAGTCCCCTCTGCAGCTCTACCTCACTCCTACGAGTTCGAGGGTAGACTTGGGAACAACGTGGGCCGGCTGCGCCAAAGGGGGTGGGGGGACAACGGCGGCGACGACGACGACCCCACGAGGCAGAACAAAGCGTCCTCTGGCTACCTATCTAGCTGGATGTCGCGATTGAGATATATTTAGTTTTGTCCGTACGTCTGCCTGCCCGGTTGCTTGCCTGCGTGCCTGACCGTCCGCGCGCCTGCCCGCCGAAGAGTAGTTGGACGGGATGAGCTATGATGATCATCGTTCCGATGACGATTTCGTCTCGTCATCTGTTTGTCCGATTGCCCGTGTCATCAGGGAACGCGATATATATAAATATATATATATATATATACAAGAGAGGGCGGTATGGGACAGAAGAAACGCTTACTGACGACGACGATGGCAACGAGTAGGCAACCATAATGGCCGCTAACAGCCGCGGGCCGACCGTCTGTTCGGACTGTGATGGACGAATCGGCCCTTTTTGCTATGATGCCCGTCAGTGGGATGATGCCGCCGTCGTCGTCAGTCACGGCCGCCATCTGCGTTGTTGGGGGTGAGATTTAAAATCGATAGTTTAGACGCAGACACCATACAACCAACCAATCACCCAACCACCCTCCCACACTACCACCCACCCCTCCACATTCACATATACGGCGGATCTGCAAGCGTGCGCACACTTACACGTTTTGCCTTGTACATCTTACCTCTCTATTCTACCTAGATCCACTGAGCAAGACAAAACTAGGCAGAGAGAATAAGAAGAAAGGAAAAGAGAGACGATCAGAGTAGGGATGTGCCGGTGAGCGACTCTACCCCCTGCGCCCGTTTGGGCGCAAGGGGGCATTACATCAGTCGCCCACTGTTACCGCGTGGGGGGAGGTAAGTGAGCGACCCAGTGAGGCAGATTTCACCTACACACTCGTAGTGTGGTTGCCGTTCTCGCTGGCTCGGTGTTCAACTGTCCATTTAGTTGGTATCGTTTGTTGGCCGCCTTCTTGAACCTCTATAGTCTACCCACCGTCGACTATCAATCTATACCGGCCTTGTCAACAATTTATTTGGCTGATGATATTGTATATCCTGTGGACTTAATTTCAAGCATCGGTTCTATCGTAAGAATGCCGTGTGGTTCGCCAGCTGCATTCCCTATCTTCACGTCCTTCTCCTGTATGTATGTCTACGACAGCAGAGCTTTGCAAGAGAATACCGAGGAATCAAACTATCGCCAGTCGGACGACCATCTTCGCGATGTATCTTATCGCTAATATAATGTCGAGAATTTAATTGTAGTGGCAGCTAGTTGTCAAAAAAATACATGCCGAGTAGTTGGCAGGCGATGGTGTGTAAAAAATATCAACAAAAGTGAGTTAGGAAAAACGGAGGCTTCGGAATGGCCAAATAACGTCTTGTGATTCCTCTCCCTATATCTGACGTAACATACAGTTAGATGTCTTATCACAGAGTCATGGCGAGTCTATGTCACGCTGCTTCTTGTGCTAACCTAACCTACAATAAGCCCTGTAACAAACCACCTAAATGAGGCAGGCAGTGAACGACGGCACTCTATCGCGGGTGGCCCCATGAGTTAATCAGGTAAACTGCTCTGCAGTTCTATGTAGGTCGTTGTGAATTAGTCGAAGTTAAACACTTTGCAACTCATTGCCCTCGTGGCTTGTGCTTTAGCGCGGTGGTTTATAGCGTACGCTATCCGTTAACCATTTGGTTGCCGAAGTAAAACTGTTCCACGGGAAAGTGTCAATTTTCTAACAATTGCGATTGCGAGAATGATATCAATAAGTCTGTAGGGGGCAAGCCTCTTGCCTCTACGGGTGGTACAATATCCTGGTGGCATTCGGCTAACGAGTAAAGAGCCGATGATATTCTTGCTCGAATTCTATCTCTCTCTCTCTCTCTCTCTCTCTCTCTCTATATATATATATATATATATATATATATATATATATATATATATATATATATATATATATATGTATACACCTTGCAGAGGAATGAAGGAGACAGATCGTCGAGTATGTTCGAAGTTTTAGAACAAGTCGTCTATATTGGACTTGACGGAGGACATAATTGAAAGTTGGCCTGACTGACGCCGACTTGCGGCGACCACGAAGCGACCAGAGAAATAATCGAAGGAAACAGCCGAAGGAAATAAGGAAAAGAACGAAGAAGGCCGCGCGCGGGCAGGGGCTGGGGCTGGGAGGGGTGGAAAGCACTCGAAAGCGATACACAACTACAGAAGCGCTGCGTCGCGCAAGCTGGGCCTGGTTTGCCTGCCTGGTTGGTTGTAGTCGGCCAGCGAAGCTAGCCAACGCCGGCGCCCACGGGGCAGCGTTCAAAATCTGAAAAAATGTTCCCGCTTAACAAAAATGATGGATCGTTTTAATCTGAGATTGTCCATCGAGTTGGCTTGTGCGAGTTGCGCGGTTTGGCTCGGCCTGGCGACCACCGCCACCACCACCGGATCTCCGGGCTCCGGCCAAGTGATCGTTGGCAGGCGGCAGTCGATAGCAATACGACGAAGACGGGAAGACGGGAAGACGGGAACGAAAAAGAAGACGGTGGAAAGGTGGGGGAATAGGGATATCAGCAGCAGCAGTAGTAGTAGTAGTAGCGGGTGGACAGAGGATGGTCGGTGTACGAGAGAAATAGTCGACGGCGAGTGGTTGATAGAGAAGAAAAAGAATGACAAGGAGCTCAGCGGGAAAGACGCGAAGCTTGCTGCTCTCGAAGCCGTTTAACGAGGACGCGGCGACGGCGGCGACGACGATGACGACGACGACGACAACACCAACAACAACAGCAACAACTATTTCCTTCGTATTTAGCAAGCTAGCGCGCGCAATTTCCTTGCAGATCTGACTGGGTAGCCGGGTTTAGGTGGGTGTAGGAGGGTGGATGAAATAGGGATTGTCAAGACTGGCTGGCTGGGGTATTGTCTGGGGGGGGGGGAGGGGGGGCGGCATGGAACGTATGGTTAGCTTCTTGGCTGTGCCGAAGTGGCCAGGCAGGATAGGGTAGCTCAACCATTATTACTACTGCTGGTAGAGATAGGTGGGCCGCTGGCTATATAGCAGCTCAATGGTAAGCGCGGCACTCGGGACGATGACGACGAGATCGCCCGACGAACGGGTAAGATCGGGTAAGATGGGGCAAGATGAGTCAAGGTGGAGGTGGAGGACGAGGAGGATGGGCGATTTAAATTGTAAATGCTCGTCGAGTGTGCTGCTGCTGCCCAATGAGTGATGGTCGACGTCGCAATGGAAGGTTCGACGATGACGATGATGATGATGGCTGATGCAGCCACTAAACGAGCTTAGCCTGCCTAGCTCGCAGGCTACGGTAGCTGGTCCGGCGTTAGCAGGTTCATTCCTGACTTCATTAATCTACTGGCAGGAACGAACGACTTTGGCGGCAACGGCTGGCGGCTGTTGTTGTTGTTCATCGTTAAAGCTCCGTTCGAGCTCGCCGCCGCCGACGAACTGGCGACGCCTGACAACCAGCGGGGGTGGTGGTGCCGGCAGCGAGCCCAGCTCATAGTCGTGCCGCCTCCATGGCGATGTAAACCCTTCCTTGCTGCGCGAACTTTGTGGGACATTTGCGCATCTCTATATATGCCCCTATATCTCGGTTGGTCGGTCTGTTTGTCTGTCTGTCTGTCCCACTGCTTACGTTCTACGCGTGGACGCGCCGGCGTCTCCATTAGGTTGGAGCGTCGCCTTCTGGCCTCTTCCATAGCTGACGCGCGGAATCCATTATCTATGGTAGAACGTCGTAACCGCTGCACGATGAGGAACGACGACGCCGACGACGACGAGCACGACGATGACTGTTTGTGCCCACTATAGTGTCGCTCTTATAGTTGTAATTGTTTACCAACATTAACGTCGTTGTATCGCTTTCGGGAGGTCCAGCTAACCGTTGCGCATACATGCCGCTTCCCTGTCCCCCCCCCGTCCGCTCCCCGTACTTTCCTCGCTTCCTCGCCGCCCCACGCTGTTCCCCATGCTTTCCGCTTCTACCTGGCCGGTGCGCGCGCTTCTCCACGCGTGCGCGGGCTTCGGCACTAGCTACCAATGAGTCCACGAGTCGAAATCGTAAATGGACTTCTTTCATTAGCTCTTGTAGCAGCAGCAGTAGGAGCCGTCGCGGGACCGTCTCGCGAACGACAGTAGTAGCCTTAGCCTCTAACGCGTCGCGCAGCTCGCAAGCTCGATCCCGTAACCACGAGCGGGCAGGCGCATCTCGCTTCTTTAAGCTAGCCCGGCAATCAGATCCAATGGAGATCTCATTGCCTGTCCGATCGCCACCCGGCGGTGGCGACGGCGGCTGGCAGCGCCCGATGTCACACTTCTCATTCCGGTCGCTCGTGCGAAAGTGGACGGAGACACTTACTCAATGCAGACGAGACATTCCGATCCGCTCGCCGGGGCCGCGGCGTATCGACATTCGTTTATCGGATTGTCATTTGTAATTGTTGCACTCGCGAGCACACATAGGCACGTACGAGGCCGCTCGACCCTGCCACAACGTTCCATTGTTCTTATAGCATGCTATTGTCCTGTCAGTAGTGGCGGTCGTAATAGTAGTAGCCCAAGGGCTTTCTATCGCTTGAATGCGTTCGGGGTTGTGTTGGTGTGGAATCCGTTTCACATCGAGACAAAGGACATCAATCACCGTTGTTAACTCGTCCCTATGATGGACTCTTTTTTGTCTTTGGCTTACAGAACCTAGCAGCTATACCTGTTTCACGTGTAGACAGACATGCGCCTCGGCATGGCTGCTTGTGCAGCATGCTCAGTCGGCGCACGGCTTACGGATCTGCTCGGATTCGGTCTCGCAGAGCCATCTCGGCCCTTTCAATCTGCCCCTCAGCTCGGGCTTCCCACTCCTCCGTAGCTCCTCACCTCTGGCCGCCCCGCTTGACCTCAAGGCTGCCGGCTCATCTCCTCGTCGTCCGACGCTGCCTGCTAGCGTCGAGCCGGCAGACTTCTACTCGCAGCGACTGCAACAACTCGCCGGCGCATCATCACCGAACGCAGCGATCGCAGCCTTGAGCAACCTCGCTAGCAATGGAAAGCATTTGCCCTTAGCGCTCGATGCCCGCGTTCCTGATACGGCGTCGGGATCGGGATCGCCCAAGTCGTTCTCTAGCGCTGCTGCTCCCAAGGAGCCAGCGACCGAACTCAAGGTGTTCAGCTGCACGCTATGTAGCTTCGAGTGCGAAAAGGAGTCCCGTCTTCAAAAGCACATCAAGTCCCAGCACGACAGCGAAGTGATTCGTAAAGAACCCGACGTCTCTGAACGGGTTTGCGAAAACAAGAGCCGGGAAAAGGGTGAAACGATTGTCGTAAGCGCGGAGAAGGAGAAGAACGACGCGAGTATACACCTTGTCAAGCGGGAGCAGGTGGGACGGTTTTTGATAAACTCCAACAGCAGCCCTTCGGTCGCAACGAGTTTGAAGACGAATGACGATTGCGACACCGAAGAAGATGAGGCGAACGAACCGGACGAGCCGGAGGATGAGGATGAACCGGAGGATGAGCTGGAAGAGGACGAGCTGGACGACGAAGAAGAGCAAGAAGGCCTGCCGCTCGCCCGCCATCACCTCCGCCTAACCCTCAAACAAAAGGGATCAGCATCTCGATGTCGCGAAGGATCTGCAGCTCCTGTGAACGGAGACTGTGTCGCCCAAGACCTCACTATGCGGGGCCCGAGCTCTTCGTCTTCGACGACTCCGGTGCCCCCGTCGCTCTCACCCCCCAAGACAACAACGTCGACTACCTCCACGGCCACGGCCCCGGTCGCTACGGCCGCGGACCACTCGGCAACGATGGCACACATGTTCGCAGCCGCAGGCCTGAGGAAGTCCCTTCTCGGAGAAGTCATGGAGAAGATCGGCCTCACGAACATCCAACAGTACTCGGAGGCCTACAAGCAAGCCCTCGAGGAACGGCCTAGCTCCGCGGCTTCATTTGTCAACGGTACGGTGCTCTCCCTTTATATGTATATAGCGTTGATACTGGGATAATCTGTCATATTTGCTTACGTACTTGATCGACTTTAAAACGTTTAATTAAATTCTACTTGCCAACCTTTGTGCCTACTGAGTAGGAGCTCTCAAATGAGTAATATGCCAATAACTTGAGTTTTGCGTCCTGCGTGGCTCATACAGAAAGCCGAATATGCCAAGAAAGCCCTTGCCTGTGTTTTCCCAATAACATCGCATGTCGTGCCCAGTCAATAACTTAACTTTGCCGTTTTGCTTTGTGTCTTAGGAGGAAGCCCTAGTTCAGTGAACTCGTCGCTGACAGAGCGGTCTTCATCGGCGGCCAAGCTGGACGGGGCGTCAGCTGAGGCGCTCTACCCACTGTGGACGATGCCGGGTCTCGGGTCGGCGGCGCGCGACCTCTACGGCGGGCTCGGAGAGAGCAGTCCGTTCAGCCGGGGCGCTAAAGAGCTTCTAGGTAGCTTGCCCTTCTCGCCGCTCAGGGGACACCCCGCCGCCTCGAGTGCCTCCATGGTGCCCTTTCTCGCTGGCACCAAGCCGCCCCGGGGGGAGAGACGCAACGACACTTGCGAATTCTGTGGAAAGGTATGTATCGACTGAAAAGGCGTACAACAAGACAAACCAAGAGACAAAGTATATGGCTTGCTCATTCACTCACACCGTGCTGTTCTTCTGTGCGCATTCAACTCCACAGGTTTTCAAGAACTGCAGCAACCTGACCGTGCACCGACGCTCGCACACGGGTGAGAAGCCCTACAAATGCGAGCTGTGTTCCTATGCCTGCGCGCAGAGCTCCAAGCTGACCAGACACATGAAGACACACGGACGAAGTGGCAAGGATGTATACCGTTGCCGCTTCTGTAACATGCCGTTTTCCGTGCCCTCGACGCTGGAGAAGCACATGCGGAAGTGCGTCGTCAACGCGACCTCGAACGCCGTCTCCGCGAGCCAGCTCGCTGACCTCAAATTCCCTCTCGGTAATTTCAGCCAATTTTTGTGTTACTATTAGTATTATTTAACTATTAGTAGTGTACCTCATTGTTTTTCGTCATAAATCCTTGACTTGACGGCACTACCACTGTATCTGGGTAGGCTATTTTTAGACATTCTGATTTCGTTCGGAGCATCTGTTTCTTATCAATTATCTCTATGCTTTAAAATCATGCTTGGGTGCAGAAATGTATGTATATATATATATATATATACATATATATATATATATATATATATATATATATATATATATATATATATATATATATATATATATATATATATATATATATATACATATATAATATATATACCTTTACATGCTTGGCTATCCTACACGATGACGGCTGTGACATGACGGCAGCGTACTTATAAGAACTTGTTCAGTTGCAGGGTAAACAGGCTTACGCAGCTCGTAACCGCCCCCGCAGTGTCAACCACGCTTCAAACGTCCGCCTCATCAGCCGGCCAACCCCCGATTGGAGTATGGATCAAGACGATATTTCGTTGGTATTCGATCAGCAAACACTTTGTGCTGTTTCCTCTTAGCACGCCATTATCCTACTGAAGTGATGTTCGAGCATCGGCAGGAGAGATGATCGACAGGGAGCTACCACGCGGCTCGTCATCACTTTTTTTATTATTATTACTATTCTTCGAATTATTATTATTGTTATTGTTCCATCGCCGTCATTATCATTACCAACAACGGGGGCGACAACGTGTCGAAAACGTTGCCGTTCATGTTGACAACCGCCCTCTATGGCCGTCAATGGCGGTCAATTGTGTTTGTCAGAGGAACTGTTGCTGCGTCACTACGAGGGGATACGGTCGATCACCATCATATACCAAGCAGGAATCGACGAGACGGAATCGGGGATCGCTGAGGACGAGGCGACCTCCGCTATGAAACAATCCGGCGCAACGGAAGATTCGACTTCATCGGATAACGGGAGGCACCCCCGCTTTCTATGGCCAAACCTCTGCAGAAGAAACGCTGCGGCTGCCCAACGTTGTGTGATGTCGTCACTCCAATCCACCTCTCGCCTCTCTCTCTCCCTCTGCCTCTCGCCCCCCCCTCCCCCCTTGTTTACCACTGTGTTATTTGCCATTGTTACGACTGTCCATGTTGTCAAATGTTGTCACGAAAAAGTAAGTCCGAGCTGCGCCACCCATGAAGGCGACAGCCAACATATTGTAGCTAACGTGTATCATCGCTGAGCGCTAGACAACAACAAAATTTCATGTAGCGCTCGTCGTTTTGTCCTAAATAGTCACCGAACACGCAGTGTGTCTGGTCGGGTGTCGTCGCCGTCATTCACGACTCATTGTCGCGCACCAGTCTGTAGAACGACAGGAGACAAACAGTGCTTGATGATTGGTAGTGCTCAGACGCACGATGTGAGGGCACGTACATACACGTCGTCTGCATGCATACGTGCGTGTGTACATACATAGACGCATATATACATGCATACATACATTCAAATCAATAGAAGGACTCGGATGGGAATATGAACACAGTGTTCGTAGGTTTGATTCGAACACCGAAGCGATCCTACATCACAAGTACTGGTCACATTCGTGCGGTGCTTCTAAATTTGGTACTTTCTAAATTGGGCCTGATTGTCGTGCTTTCGCGTGTGGTCACCACCATCAATCGAGCAAGCACTGTATCCGTTAAAGCGGGCTGTGAACGGACGCAGACTTAGTTGTTTCGAGAGAGGCGTGCTGTCTCTTCGACTAATCTCGTTTTATTTTTTTTTGGCCATACCTCGCTCTCTCCGTGTTTATCGTACGTGTGTATTTCACGTGCAGTGGTCATTTATATTTGGATGATTGTTTTTGGCACCGATCCCCCACCTTCGCTTTTGTCTTTCTTTAAATATCAATGTCTGATATACATATAATTTTTTTCCACAATTGGACCTATTCTAAACTCACTTGTTACTTAGTGCTATGAGTTACCTTATTATATTAGGTGTTTTTTTTAAATTCGAAGTCTGATACAGGAATGATTCAAAAATGAGAGGCAACCAATTATTAGTTACGAGCACGCCGAACTAAACTTTGCTGGCTGCGTCGTCAATGTGACACGGACGTATGTATGTGAGGTTCGTGTTTCCAACGGGTTCCCACTGACCACCAACCGTTACAAACGTTTACTCACATTGTCAAGACTAAAATAAATTTAAAAAAACAGACAGAGAAAGGGGGAGGGATGGGTCGGTGGTTTGGGGTGGAGCGGTTTTGCTGCGGCCATGGTTGGTCGAGCAAATCGCTCGCAAAGTGCAGACGATGAGGTTACGACACCGATAGCGTTCTTACAATTGGCTAACTAAGTTTAACTTAGGAAAAAGAAAGGAGAGAGACAAGTTGATCGAAAAGATGAGATGATCGTCTGACATCATCGAATCGAGGTCTGTCGTACTACGAAATCGAGGACGGCCAATGAACGTGCTCGCATAGACTGACGCACCCAAACACACATATATATATATACGCATGTGCATGACTGCGCCATGCGCAAATGTGGAACACTTCAGCAGAGTATGCTTCTCTAGAACTGATAGAACAATAATGTCTGTTCATACCCGTGGCGGCCAAGTGACACCTTGTGAGACTGGATGAAGCTGCGAATGCCTTTGCAACGCGTGCTAACCCACCCCTCCCTGTTCTGTGGGTGGCCGCGGCGGCAGTAGAGCAGCTAATGAGCGTCCAAGTCATGATGTTGACGACGGTGACAACGACGACGACGACGACGACAACGACGCCAGACGTCAAGAACACCACCAAGAATGAAGTCGGCTGTTAAGCTGCTATTGAATCAAAACTGTAAAACCCGCTCTCGTCCGTTCCTAGGACGACTCACAGTGTACAGATGCGCCTACACGTTGTAGCAAGCGGATCGTAAAGCATCGTAAAGTGGGCTGGTCTTCTCTCTCAGTTCGAGTCTGTGTGTGTGTTGGTGTGTTTCCGCGCATAATTTATCACTATCGGTAGCAGCTACGCGATACAGCAGATCACAGCGATCACAGTAATCAAGAAAAGTATCATATTTTGATATACTGAACACGTTGTTTGTGAAGGTGAAAGGAGCAGCCTTTACCTTAATGTCACCAGCATTAACAACAACAACAACAACAGCAACACTAGCAACTACTACAGCAACAACAACAACAACGACAAAAACACAACAAACAACGACAGCAACAACAGCATTAGTGAATCGCTATTCAAGTTTCAGACAAACATGTATTCTATCTACATTGTCATTCGCGTTTTTTTGTCATTTTGGAAATAGTGCGTTACAGTCTTCAATTCAAATACAGGTGTTCGGAAGTGCTTGTGAAAGCACCTCTATTACCATTAGTAAAAAAATAGTACTACTGTTATTGAAATTGCGACAACTACTGAGACTTTCTGAGGATGGTAGCGCAGTACCATTTTCTGTATATTTGCAAGTCGTAAGCCATTTTCTGGAGTTTATTGAGTATACTGGGTGATACGTAGGCTGTGCATATAACATGCACACTGCGTGCCTCATTCTCACATTCAAGTTCACCCAGCTTTGTATAACGCTATTGTGATGTCGTTGCTGAAACATGTAACACAAACATAAAGCTACACTTGCAACAACAACAATAACAACAAAAAACACCGCCGGCAATGACAACCATAATAACAACAGGAACAATAAGCACAGCTGTAGTGAAACCAACGATAGCTGGACGATTACCACATTGTTGACACTTTGATAGACAGTAAGAGGACGAAATCAATATCATCATAACGAGTGTTTGGAAACGCAAATGGATACTTAGAAAATGATATGCTGATACAAGAACGGGGAAGAAAGAGAGAGGAGAGAACAGATAGGAACGATAGGGAAATACCCTTTGTCATACTTTGTCCATAAAGTGATGTGAGTTGTTCGGCCGGTAGATACGAACATCTGAAGTAGCCTATATTGATCGATGACATAATAGGAACTAGATATAAATATTCACAATCGGCACCTCTTCCCCAGCACTCACTCTGGCCCACTCACCCACAGCCAATTACTATAGCATCTCGTCTATAGAGTAGAAGTCATAACTCAGACTTGGTGATCGATCTCCTAGTGAGAATCACTGATGGTCGCTGGACGCATACGAAACGTCGGCATGCTTAAATTATTAGAATGTACATGTAAAAATACGACTGTATATAGCTCTGTAAATAGTTAACCTAAACAACGCAATCTATATAATGTGCATATTGTAAATACTTAATAATAATATTAATAAATATAATAATGATAATAATAATGACAATAATAAAGGGAGAATCTGAATTCAACTTCGGCGTTCTCAATTCCTTCTTCTATAATTTATTTATAACGAATCTCAAACAAACTCTTGCATGCAAACAGGGATATTATTATTAGTATGGCTGGTTAGGTAACCTATTTTCATATAGGGTTGGTCCGTTCCGATTTTTCATCAATTGTTTGAAGACTTCGGTCGTTACAACGAAAAGCTTTTATTGAATGCTGTATTGCCCACTTTGTTCAACTACATTAGCCCAACGCTCCAGTAAGCTCATGATTCCATCCCACCAAAGTCCTAGCTTCCAAAGTAAAGGTTATATACATTGCATTTATTTATATATATTTCATTATAATTTAGAAGAATATATAAAATGCTTCAAAGTAAAGGTTTATATACGTTTTAACACCTTCCATTCGAAATCTTTGCCATTAAGGACATTTTGAACGGACCAAAACACATACTTTTCCGATGGAACAAGGTCAGGACTAAACGCAGGGTGTGGCAAAAGACCCCATCAAAATTCCATTAAGTTATTGGTGGCGAGCAAAGATATGTGCGGTCTTGTGTTGTCGTAGTGAAAAGTCACTCCTCGTCTGTTCGCCAATTCCGACTGCTTCTGGTCAATTGCTCCCTTCAAGTTGTCCAGTTATTGACAGTATTTTATCCTATTGATCGTTTCGTTTGGTTGCAACAGCTCATAAAAGATCACCCCCTTCGCATCTTACAAACGTTTAACACCACTTTTCTTGTATGGAGTCCGGGCTTGGCAGTTGCTTGGAGCCCACTTCTTCTTTTAAGCCATGCCCTTCTGCGGACAATGTTCTTATAGAGTATCCACTTCTCATCCTCTGTCCCCATGGTGCCGAGAAAGGAGCGATCCTCGTTCTTTTTAGGAGCTGATCACACACTAGCACACGCTTCTCCAGTTGGCGATTGCTAAGTGCGTGCGCCGCTCATGCATCCAACTTACCGACGACATGGAGATGTCTTTAAGCGGATGTCTGTGGCACTTCGACAATGGCCACGCTCTCGCGCAGTGACAGGGTTTCGTTCGACGACTGTTGTTAGTGCGGCCATGTCTACTGTCACATGGCGTCCGGGCAAGTTTCGAGCGTTAACGTCAAAATCGCTGTTCCTAAATCAGATAAACAACTTTTAAACTGTCCTGTATGTTACTGCCTCTCTGCCGTACACTTTACATATCTTAGTCACGACTTAAGTTGCATTTACTTCTCTCCAGAAATTAAATAACATAAAATTCCGAAAATGCACATATAACTTTGCCGTCTTCATTCGAGCTTTACAGTTCGCGCGAGTTAGTAATTCAAACGAATTCTACGGTATGATACAGCGCAGGTTTGCTCCTATTGCCATGTAAACCAACAACCCTATCGCAAGTCGTTAAACCAAGACCTTTTTTTCGTTCTTAAGGCAGAACCATTGCACTTTCTGTGAGATTTGCCAGTCTACGCTCATATAACTCTATCTGAATCTTCCCTGGTGGAAACACTTTTTCACTCCTTCTAATAAGATTCCGCTGTCTAGTTTTGTGCCGATCCATCCTACTGCTGCTAACTTCTATTGCAATTTCCATGGATATCTGCTTTCTAAACCCTCACCTCTCCGAATAAATGTATTGTCTTCCAAAAACGTTATATCATCTAGGTTTCCGTCGGTGACAAAGACTTCGATGATTGACGTCCCATTGTTACATTCAAAATTACTTAGGTAGATTAATACAACAAGGGTAGATTGGTAACAATCTGATCTACCCCTGTTGCAATGTCCAAAAATGCTTCAATCCTTTCTGAGAAATTCTTGTCTAACCTCTATTTAAAATTCCTCACTAGGATCATCTGCGCATTTCTCGGCAAACGTAATACGTTCTGTGATGATTTCAATGGACCTCACACTTGCCGGGTTCACATGAGCTGCCACAATTTCAACATTCCTTCACACTACTATTTTATAAGAATTTCCACCTCCTTCTCTATTCTCATTTCTCTAATTTCTGCTCTTGTAAATACTGAGACCCCCTGATGACCTGCCCCATGTTTCACCTTTCTATACTTGAGCGTAATATCCGTAGAAACATCTCAGAGCAAAAGGTCGACAGCCCAGTTTATCGTCAAAATTTAAATGCTCTCAGAATGTTTCCACGTTCCACGTCCGCCTAGCAGTTTTAATACGTCATCTCTCTCCCGTATAAGCCTTTATCTGCCAGTGCACCATTTCCTTACATTCTCTTGTGGAGTCTAGAGGTTTGTAATCGGCTCAGCCATAGAAGTGCTCTGCTTCTTGAGGACCAGTTGTTCCCGGGCGTCACTGAGAGATAGCAATTTAAAAAGGTATATTGAAATGGGCCAAAGCTTTATATGTTCAGCCTTGCCCTAATAAAGCATAGAATCTAGGCTAAGATAAAAAAAAAAGTCAAAACGAACAAAACAAATATTTGGTGCATCTGCGCAATATTTCGTTAAGCACCTGGTTTGTCTAATATGTGTATCCATCTTCTCTTCAGAAGCTAAGTCAATTTTATTTGACGGAAAGTGGCTAATTTATACTTAGTTGTGCATGATAAGGATATATGGGCGCAAGTTAAAACTCCAACCGAAAGAACGCCCGTAATGCAGCCTTATTTACCCTTTATAGAGCCATATACAACAAATAAATTAATGTAATTGCGCGCCTCTTAACTAATAGCATTATTAATGAGAAGAAAAAAACGCAAAGATGTCTCAATTGCTTCCTCGACGTTTTTAACTAGATATTTAATTTTATATCATTTAACCTTCAAATCTTGCGTCACTATTTTTATGAACACAAGACCAATTACCCTGACAGTTTAGTACGTTTTTCTTTTTTAAATCTGCATTTGAAACGCTACATGATGCTAAGACTAAAGACGAAAGCAAAACAAAATTTGCAATATATGCCAAGCCATGATGACCGCTCAAGTAACCTAATGGCACACCTATCAGACTGAATAAACAATAATATTTCTCCGCTTATAGTGACCCCCATACGTTTTGCCAAAAAGTTTAGTTTTATAAGAATTTCTACTCGTAGAGTTTTACTAAGGTTCTTGCATATGGTCAGGCCCTAGACTGTAAACCGTTTTTGTTGTCCGCTCTTCTTTTCTTCTGAAAACTTAAAAAAAACAGCGTATGTTGTTTTTTTTATTTCTTTGATATATATATCTGATATTAAATCGCGGCGCTTTATTTCTTTAGCCGTTATGTCGCTGCCTGCTTTTGCGGCGTGCAAACACATTACTTAAGCAGCTCCCTGCTTCGTGCATGCATCCAACGTACATATTGCTCTACCGGACGACCTTTAATGGGTCACAACGTTTGGGGCCTTGACAGCGCCATACAGCAAACTAACATTATGCGCCACCTGTTCGACACAAATTCGAACGGTCTAAAGAGCCTTCTCTCGGTGAAGTCCTAAGCCATCGCGCGTACGGCGCCTATAAATAACATTTTACATTAGCTATTGGCCAAACGGTCATCCATCTAGTTTCTAGTCAATTATCCATCAACCCTGGATATTGGATGATTTACATTTAATTTATTTATTCACTGTTATGTTCAAATAAAAGGAAACTCCAGCGCTGGGTTTCATAGTGAGAGTACCTTAGGAAAATTGTGAAATATATTTTAATTATAAACATAAATATTGGACAACTAGGCCATTTGGTGAGATGGGTAGGCCCATCTAGGTAAACGGTTCAGTTCCTTGAGGATTGTACCCTGGCATTATGTGGTATTCGCATGCTTTCTAGGCAAACCGTTTAAGACATACATTGCCCTTTGCAACTCTTTTTCATAATCAACATTAGTGTGGATTGTACTTGTCCAAAATTATTGTTAATGGAGAAGCAGGCCTTCACTAAGTTAGAAGTAACGATTTATAGCCTTTACTAGGTTGCCGATATTAAGTTGAGCATTGCAGTCCAGCGGTATGCTAGAACCGAAGAGTCGTAGACGTCTTTGTTAGAAAACAATCCTAGCTGGCCAGCTTCGTTTAAAAGGTATCTTTATTGGCGGATTAAAACTCTGGGGTAAAGGCAAGGCGTTGCTCGAACGAAAAGGAATCCTCACTTGTTCAGAGGTAGACGATAACAGTGAAGACTTTTGCACAAATCTTAGTAAGTAATTTCTGGCGTCATAACTACAAGCCTCTTATCTATGCTTACTCATGGTATATAATTAGCAGCAATGGATTCAATTTGCACATATAAAAAGCACGATGGTAAAACATTTGCATGCAATTTCCGATAAGTCGATTCCCCGAAAGTTGTACCCTAGTGCTATTGGGGTATGTCTAAGTAGAGTATAACTCTTAGAGAAGAAGGCATTAATAGAGAAAAGGAAGACTCTAAGAGAGAGCGACACTAATATAGTAGGGGAAGACTCATTAGATACGATTTTTAAGCAAACGTCAGCTCACTATGAGGAAGCAAATTAGCGTCGTTTTACATTGTCAAGCTAAATATGGTGCGTTGCTTGAATGTGTGCTCCTAATGCGATGTGAACATCTTAATATTGGAGGATTCTCGTTACCGGTTAGCACTGTGTTTCAGCATGTTTGCGGACAGTTTGAAGCATGTCAGTAAATGTGACACGACCTACTTCGATTGATTAGTGTATAATAAGTCGTTTACTAATAATAACCAGGGTGTCACATTAAGATTCAACTGCCCAAGCAAATGTCGAGAAGCACACAATTCCGAGTTGCACATCGCAATAATGTATTAATGTTTGGACAAAAAAACTACTTCATATAAGAGAGCTATTCAAATTTTTAACAAACACCTAATGAGTATATGATTTCTAGCTACTCTAGATAATTAAGAATTTTGTAGGAGGTTGTTTTTTAATTTTAGACTGGCTTCCGTCTCCTACAGGCTTGATATCACCGCGCAGCCTATCTTCAATGCGCCGAGGGCCGGATATGTTGAGATATCTAGAGTTTCTCTAAAAGTTAGCATCGCCGCTAACAGCATGGTCAGCGGTTTACGGTAGATCACGCAGTCTTAATGAGAATCGCTCAAAGGAAATTCGATCAACATCGAAGATCGAACCGGCGATACCCTGGTAGATGATAACCATGGCTAGTGCGCTAGTCCCCTGGACCACGCCGCCACTCTGGGACAGCCGGAGCTCACTAAGGCCCGTTCATCTGATCTTCCTAATAATCCCATTTATGGTTATTATTATTGCATGGTTACTGTTACACCAATAACATATCTTTGATCGCACCGACTCACATAACCGAAGAGAACAGTTTGGATAAAATAGATATGCGATGAGACCTATAGCGCTCAACATAGCACGGGCAAGTAGCACGGCTTCCACAGCAGCCACATAAGTTCTCTCTAGACAAATTGCCTGGGACTTAGAAGTTAACAAACTAGCATCAAGAAACCCCATAATTAACGTCAGACCGAAGAGACAACTAATTTGCAAAACGGACAGCCTAAACAAATAGAGCAAACAATGGAAGCAATCCAGCCGGGCCATCCTGGATACTGGACATTCGTGAAAAATCGTAAAATTTTTCCATTACGATCAAACATGTACGTCCAAAAGAGCACTCTCGCGCACTAGCAAATTTTATGCCCACTAATTTCGTACCAAAGTTATGGTGCTGCGTTACGTAGTTGTCAAGTAATTAAGCTTTTTCGACAGTCATGGTTGTTATGGTTTACGTGCAAGTTTTCACGTTCAGAACCGTAACATTTTGCCAAGACGTTTCCGCCCCCTCCTTCCACCAGGAAAAATTATTCTCTTGCCTAGTTCTACCAAACCTCAAAATATGTACCTAACTTTCTCCTACACCCTATGCAAGTATGCATGCCTTCGGTTTCGATATGGCTATCGAAAAAGCTTAGGTACTTGACAACTACGTAACGCAGCACCATCACTTCGGTACGAAAATGGCGGGCATTAAATTTGCTATTGAGTGAGACTGGTCTTTTGGACACACATTTTCGGTCGTAATGGAAACATTTTACGATTTTTCACGAAAAAGCTTTAACGTAGGACATAACAACATATCGACTTTTTTTTATGACTTTTCCCAATCTGCTATTCGCTTTTCGCTACGCCAGCTAGTGAAGTGTTCCCGTTGTGCGGAATTTTTTTCCGAACACGCCGATATGATTGGTTCCTTCATGCGCTGACTGGTTCTCCCGCAAACGTAGATTTTGCACAACTATGTAGGATGAATGATATATATATTCTGCCGCTTTACGCGCCCCTGATATAAAAGGGTGACATGTGTATTTAGGTATACATGTCAAGCGAACAATAAATCAATCAATCAATCATATATACATGGTGTTTCTGAAATATTTTTTTAAAAGCGATGCATAAATTGTAGAGCTCGTTAGAGCAAATGTTTTTTTTACAATGGAACATGGTCTCTAAGAAGAAGAACTAGAATTTGTGACACTGGTGTTTTTGCCCGACATAGGAGCATATAATGTGCTGTTGCGAGACTAACCACACCGCCGTGTTCGTGAGCTTCTTCTAAAACATATATAAGGCCGGTTAGAAGATGCGACATGGTCGCTTAGAAGAGAATTCGCAAACAAATCGCTCAAAACGAACACATTCAGTAAATGCGCACTTCATGACGATCATTTTGGTATCAAATCTATGTCAATGCGAGCTGTGGTTGCGGAGTAATTACGATTTTACGGCGGGATGTCCAGATTAAGTGCATGTAAAATGACTGTGTGGCGACGTTCACTACCGCCGACATGTCGCGCGATAGCCGCTGCGCGTCATTATTTCAACGGGCAGGTGTGGGCGAGACCCTCTCCTGAATATATTCATGATGGTGTGGGTGAGCCTCTCTCCTGAATGTAATAGTGAAGTAGTGTAAATTTCGTCGACGAGGTCACCCTATTCATAGAAGGTTAGCGACGCGTACGCGAGATTAAGCATTGTGGGAACTCCGCATCCACCGATAGGCTGGCTCTGTTTACCCTTCTCCTCGCTGACCTTGTTGGTAACGTCCGACAAGAGTATCAAACAGCCGTGGTGGTGACGTATGCAGATGACATCGTGGTTGCACATCGCGACCTAGACTAGATTCTCATCCGTCCGCTGCGGGCATGGAATTGCCGTGAAGCATGTCTTCAATGCAGAGAGCGTCGTGAATGTGGAAATATCTGGCATTTTTTCCAACAAGGCTTATGACAGCATGGCCGCTGACTCTCAGCGGTATGGTTTGTCAGCTATTCTTAATAAGCATCGTTCAAAGAGAATTCGATCAACAACGAGGCTGGAACCGGCGACACCCCGGTAGATTACAATTATCTTCAACCCACTAGCCCAATAGACTACGCCGTCAGGCACATTGCGTTTTGTGTGCCACTAAGTGCATTACCTTGATTGTAGCGGCGTTCTTTGTTTCTAAAAGATTTACGATGAACACCAGGAAGACCAAAGCCATTAAATTCAGGCGTGGATAACGATTGATTCTCAGTGACATTATACGTTGCAGCGGTCAACCGTTGGAGTTTATGAACTCTTCCCCGATTCTTCGCGTTCGGGTTCATTGCACGGGAACAACGTTCACAGACAGCATATAAACAGCACGGACGGCTCTTTATCGCTCTTATATATAGCATAAATCTCCTTCTGGGGGTTTCATGGTCACCAAGACATGGTTAAAGGTTTTTGACCAAGCAGAAAGTAGTCTTGCCTAGTCTTAACAGAGGGAACAGAGGGCCAATTGAGTGGCGCCTCTACCTTACAATAAAGAGAAAGGCGTTGTTTGAAAAGCAACCACATCTTGTACGGGCTGCCTCTCTGCATTGAACCTTAGGGCTCACAGACTACCGCGTTTGCGAACTAAGGAGATGTCAGAAAAAAAACTTAACTGTGCCGCCCTTCGACCAGATTTCGTTGTGACTTTCGTCCCGAATAAGTTCCAGTAGTTTCTTATCGAAGCTGGCCAAAATAATTTGGACGCCGAGTGGCAAGTGTTCTGGAAGCCAGCATTTTCTGCAGTTGCTATCTTTGGACGTCGAACGAAGAAACGTCATTGCGATCATGACTTTAGCGGGAGAAAAGTATATGGACGAGTGGTTGTGCCAAACATTTGAGAGAGTGATTATATTATATATGTATGTATGTATATATATATATATATATATATTGCAGCCGTCTGCGTGCAGCAGCCCGTGTTGCCCCGTGCCGTGGCTACAATACCGAGTGTGTCGGTAACCGCTCTTTGACAATGCTGCTGCGGCCACGACTTCCACTGCTGGTACCGTTACTCTAACTAGTACTACTATTACTACTACTACTACTACTATTACTACAACAGGACGGCTCCTTGTACCATTGTTAATAGTTCTACTACTTTGTTTGGTCAGTGCAGCTTTTGACGGGGCTATTTGTATTGCAGTGTGTTGTTGTTGTTGTCTGCGCGACCGACTTAACTGTAGGAGGGACGGCGAAGAGAAGGAGGAGAAAAAAACGCACAAGCGCAAAAGATACCGGGAGAGCGCTGGTGAAGAGCGAACGCCCCTGAACGATCGAGATCGAGAGAAATTGGGAACAACACAACGATACATGACCAAACTGACGCCGCACGTATATAAACAAACAACAACGACAACAAAAAGGACAACAACAACACCAACAACAGCAGCAGCAGCAACAACAACAACAACAACGACAAGAACAACAACAACGACAAGAACAACAACAACAGGCGGCAATCACCATTCGGGTGGGGCAGGCGCATCTTCGAGGCGGCGAGAGGCTCATTTCAACGACGGCGACGTAGCGGCCGCTGCTAACGGTCGCACGCGACCAACGAAGCAGCGAATTGGCCAGTAACTCCGTCATCTCTCTCTATCTCTCGATATTTCTTCTTATTGCGGTCGTCTATTCATTTTTCATTCTTTTCTTCGTTGTGTCGACGACTCTGTTACAGATGCAGTTTCGTCGTTTCGTACATACAATAATCATCTAGACATTAGTGATGGTATGTTAGTGCTGTTGCTATCGTTGTCTTTCTTCTTCTTCTTCTTCTTCTTCATGACCGTGGTCATTGTTGTTGTCCCTCGTAAATGTCGTATGTCTGTGTATGTGTTTAGGAGAGTCGGTATGGCGGCTGTGATGTGGTCACAGTGATCTCCTCTAATCAGCCAGCCAGCCATCATCAAGGAGGTGCAGGACGACGACAATGACAACAACAACAACAACAGCAGCAACAACAACAACAGCAGCAACAACAACAACAACAATAACAGCCGCGCCTGTCGTTGTCTTCACCGTGATGGCTCGGCGTCATTCAGTGTCGGGCTGCAGCAAGAGCACGTCAAAGCGCGGTTCTACCGCGAATACCGCTACTTTTTCTGTCTGCGCGAATGAGAGATGCGCGAATACTGTTCTTCTCTACATCAGCATCATCTTCATCGTCAGCAACAACATGTTTTACTAACCGCAATGTTATTAGTAAGACGTTACTACTCCTAGAACTCTATACTCGTTCTTGTTAATATATATATACATATATATATACATATATATATATATATATATATATATATATATATATATATATATATAATTGTCTCGTTTCGTAATACTACTATTATCTCCAATATCATGATCTCTATCGCTAGCATCTACTGCTGATGGAATGGCAGCGGTCGGTCGGCACTTCACGTGAAACTAGTCAATGTGTCGTGCGCCATAGGCAATAATGTGTCGACTGTGTCTGTCCGTCCGTCACACGTGTCACACGTGAAACTCGAATTTTCTTCTTGTACGTTCTCCGCCTCGAGCTGCTGTTGCTTCAGTCGTCGGTGTGGGCTTTAAGTGGGCACACGTGAGCAGGCGGTCAATTAGGCATATACAGCATTGTTGTTGTACATACGTGCAGCGACGACCTAACCATACGCTCGTTTTTTCAACACAGGGAGCAATGTCTAGTCAACAATTGAATCCGTCAATGAACGATCTCTCTCTCTCCCTCTCTCACTCTCTGTATCTATTTCCCTCTTTCTCTCTGTCATTTTCTTTTTCTTTGCCCTTTCTCTACTCTCTCTCCCAGGATCCCTCTCTCCATACCTTCGTCTCGTGCCCCTTTCCGTTTTGCACGTAGATGACTTGTAGGATGATGATGATGAAGATGATGATGAAGATGATGACGAGAATGATCATAACGACGCCGGCGTTCACGCGTCACGTGCGACGATTGAAGTAGTCGGTGGTGAAGTTCGCGCCGGGACTCGCTGCTTTTTTTTTGCTCTCTCGTTGGACAGGCCGACCTATAGACCGACAAATGCTCGGTCCAATCGACAAACGTCTGACGCCTGACGCGTGCTCGAGTTGGTTTTCAAACGAAAAGCGCACCTTGCTGTTGTTCCGGCGGAAGTGGCACTGTGCGCCGTTGACTCTGTTGTTTTTCTGATTCGAAAGAGCAAAGGCGAACAACGAACAACCTCTCTCTCGCCATTGTGCAGGCCACAGGTAGAGGCACCGAAAACAGCAGCAGCTGAAGCAGCCCCACTTCCACCACCACCACCACCACCACATGAAGTAGAAGATCATCTCGGCGTGGGCGACGAGGACAACGGGGCTGGCTGGTTCGCCGGCTGACTGATTGACTGAGTGACTGTCGCGGCCGAAACATGCGACCAAATGCAAAACGTTCTCCTCATCGACGATTTTTGTCGTCAATGTCGTCTTCAACAGGATCAGTGACTTCAGCAGCAGCAGCAGCTTCAACATGTGGTCGTCCTGCACGACCACGACATGTGCTAGCCAGCGTCGACATTACGATGCTGTGGATTGTGGTGTTCATCGTGTCGATCGGGATGTTGGCAGCACGCGAAACCTCATCGTCGGACAGCGGTAAGTAGGCCTTTGCTCGTAAACGAACACACGGGACAGGGTGCGGTTAGGGAGGGGGGGGGGGTTGACAGGCGGAATAACGACGACCTACGGGGGAGTACGCGTGATCACGAATCTCACCTTACTCTTACTATACACACATACTTAGAATTGCGCCTGAATTCACAATCGTATTATTATTATTATGATGATGATTATTATTATTATTATTGGAAATAGCAAATATAGTAGAGAATAGTTATCAGAGTTGTAGCAACAGCTGCTACGAATCAGCATACTGTCGTTCTTCTTGGATGAATATTAAACCAGTTGTTATTGTTGCTACAGTGTCATGTTTTGTTATTGTTGCTACAGTATCATATCGTGCAGCGCTTAGCTCCGTAAATTGAACACAGAGAAACAAAAAAGCGCACGGAAACTGACACAAAGAGCAGCAAACTTTAACAAACAACCCGCCAGGCAGCCAGCTATCTGAATTCAAAATTGTTTTTTTTGCGAGTACAGGTTGTGCTAAGTTATTGTAGATAATGTGTTTCTACGCATGACTTCATCTTGTTGTAATGTAACCACGTGTATTCGTTTTGCGTAGCCACACAGTCAACCCTTTGATGCAGCGGCGAATTGGTTGTTGTAGACCATAGATGTCAATAATAAAAACAAAATGTAAATATTTTCAACGATGAAGCTCAACTGTATATCGTATATCAAAATGAAGGTGGTGTTGACGATTTTTTAATTTCATCATTTTAAATTAGGATTTGCTTTTTACAAGTATAATAGTTTGACACTATAAGAATCACGAGGTGATCAGATTCGTTTGTACGTGGTGATGTCCATTGATGATCTAACATCTACGGTGCTGTATATTCGAGTTAGAATCAAGAACAAATATTATGCCTTAACGTATTACCTACATACTGTCAATCGGTACTCTCGGATGTGCACTTTGTAGCTCATATGCAATATACTACGGAAATGTATACGCATGTCTCGTAGTGCTCATGAGAGACCCCCACATAAAAACGCATGAAGAAATGCATATTTCGTACACGACATTCGTGTCTAACTAAGGATGTTTTTTTACCTGAACTCTCTACACACATAGCTCTGATTTGACACAAGTTTTGCCACTTCTTGATATTTAATTTTCTACTCAAATGGTCGCACTTGCTTTTTTTTTATTACTTCATTAGAGTCTGCTCAGTACTCAAAAACTGTGTTTCATGTTCGTGAAGGAAACCGATTTTACGGAGAGAAACTGACGCTCGATATAAAAAGCGTATGAAATAAACTGATTTTTGAATGTCGTCCTTATTTTTTAAGGAAACAGTTACATTGCGTTAATAAAGTGGTATTGGCTTAGCCATTAAATTGTGACTTTCCTGAGATGTACCGTCAAACTGCAGCATCGCGTCTTTCCCATCAGGCCCTTATGAGCCCCGTGTGGAAGGAAGACTTGCGTTGAGCCAATGTTGGGCTTACTACAAAACATTAACAACATTAACACCTGAGCAGAACTTGCTCCAACTGATACGGTTGGGCACCTCAGGGGAGCAAGAGGAATGATGATGGTTTTCAGCATACGCTAACCACAATGACGAGCACCGAGTCGGTCTGCACAACTAAATGGGCTGGATTGCCAATGTAGCCAAATTGAGGTATTTGCCATGCTGCAACAGACTATATATATATAGAAGGTTCGGATACCCTTACTAAGTTGGAAGATTATTTGGTCTTCCCATTTTCCCATTTCGTTCATCCCATTACGTACCAGTCGTCCATTGACACCTTGCATGACATGCAATCAGCTCTAGAGTGAGCGCTTCACAAGCCGTGCATGGTACTAGAAGCCATACCAGGCTTGAACGTTCTAAATACAATTGAGACCAATCCGTCTGAGCTAAAACACATAAAACCGTCGGCAGGACTTGGCTTTGCTATATCGACATTTACGATCATTAATTTTGCGTGTTCATCGAAATGCCCTTCTTACCCTGTAATTAATATAATCTGAGTAGAGCATTACATATCCCTGTAACACTACAATTGGATATGAAAGTATTTCAAATATGCGTGACGAATAGACCAAAGCAAACTTAGAAATGGATCAAACTAAATTTATTTTCTTAATTGCAGTCGCTCAGGATACTAAAAAATAATTCCCCTGATTTTTACTCTAAATATCGTTGTACGATTTTTATTCAAAATGCTCTGTATGTGAACTAATTGTTTCAACGAGTCCCATAGTAAGCCCAACTCGCAATTATTGTTTTGTCGAAGCAACTTTGCCAGTTGAATTGTAGCCGACACGTTCGAAATCCTAAGAGGATATTTGACCATATTGAACGACTCCATTACAGCATATGTGACTAACTTAGGGTGTCATTTACAAGGTCTTGTTTGATGCTTGTACAACACCAACCTATTACGTTCCCCATAAGTTGCTTTAAATCACGGTGTTTGATAGCGTAGCCGTTTCGGGACGTATAGTCAGCATGTTTTTACCTGGATATTGACAAACGTCTGAGGATACATCCAGTCGGATGGGATACCAAGAATTCTTTACCTTTAATGTTTTCCATGAAAGACACATAAACACCGACGCAAGGAGCCTTCGAGTAAGCTAAACAATTTAAATACCGCATGTTACATAAGTGTAAGTTTCTTAGGCAGGCCCATAGTACTGTTCTATGGAGATCTGGGCCATCAGAGAGTGAAGCTTAAATGGGGAGTTGCGTTTAGTGGGTATAGGTCTCAGCGGGCTAACATCCATCCGCTGGGATCGAGTCCCACACTGCTTGAGATAGGAATTGGGACCTTCTCCTTTTCTAACCGCAGCAATAGTACGTAAAAGTATTTAACCCTCCTCCATAGAACAAGTTCCTTAGGCTGTTAGAACGTGCAGCAAAATGCATCCAAGTAAGTTAAACTTTTCCGTTAACACGTTACGGCTTTGCTGCATTGTTTGAACGTCGAGTAGAGGAGAACGGACATCAGCCTGTGTTAAATGAGAGCACTTTATACTTTCATGCCTTCAAGTTAACTAACACGATGGCCAGCGATGCTAACACCCCGGATATTAGGTCAACAGGATAGGTTGGGTCGCCACTCTAACATCGTTCCTAGGATGGCTCCGGCTCGTGGGTACAGACTGCGTTGCTTGTGTATGCATAATTCGAATTGTGATAGAAGAAGCAATCTTCGCCTGTCAAAGTGTTAGGCTTTTGTAAACTACACCAAGTACCTACGATGGTACTTGCTGTACAGACGACAATGAATGCGTTGAGTTCTAAACTGATGGTTAATCGAGTTAGCCGATGCATGAGGGCGGTGTGTATCTTCGCCAGACACAGCCGAAGCGTGATCGTGAGAGATTTGCCCGTGAGCAGCTTGTGAACATGCGGTCACGTATGGTGCCACGCATTAACAATAGTCGCGGCGGCGGCGGCGGCCGTCGTAATAATAGGGTAGTACTTCTGGTGATTGCCAGTATGAAATCTAGTCCACTCTAAACGAAAGCCTTGACCTTAGTGTCCGCGCCCTCAAGTAGTCTTTGTCTACGCTTTCGCTCTGTAGACGGCCCAAGGACTCACGACGTACCGTCGTTACGTGGTGATCAACGACGACGCGCCGGGTTTGATTCGGCGGTACGGCTGCACTTACCACAACTACCTAGATAAATAGATAGATAGATGCAAACGCCTGTCTTGTATCTACTGTAAGACGGTCAATGCTCATATAGTTACTACTGCATAGGCACGAGCTTCACGCACGAGCGCAATTCTACAGGGACGTGCTCCTTCAATCCGCGTGCGGTTAATCTATAGTAGGCAAGGCGTCTGTTGGTGTACGCCTTTTACCCAATTAGAGACTTTGACAAGCAATATATGAGGTGAACAGCTAGCGCCCATTTAAACTAGTTGAGGAATCTAACTCCCTACTCATCACACACACACATACATATATATATATATATATATATATACAGGGTCATCCATAGCAATATGTATTATTGTGTATGTACATATTATTCTAAGGTTTGGTAGAACTCGGCAAGAAAATCATTGTCCCCTATGGAAGGAGGGAGCGGAAATGTCTTGTTTAGGAGAGAGAGTGAAATTTATAATAGTAGTTATTCTGCCTTTTTTTCTCCCACATAGTTTTGCGAATTCTGCGTTTGCGGGAGAACCAGTCAACGCAGGACACTTCACTAGCTTGCGTAGCGAAAAGCGAATAGCCAGATTAGGGAATGCCATAAAAAGGTCGAGATGTTGTTCTGTCTTACGTTAACGTGAAGGCATGCATACTTGCATAAGGTGTACGAAAAAGTTAGGTACTGCTATTTTGAGGTTTGGTAGAACTTGGCAAGAGAATAATTTTTCCTAATGGAAGGAGGGGGCGGAAGTCTCTTGACAAAATTTTACGGTTCTGAATGTGAAAGCTCTAACGCAAAACACAACAACTTTGACTGTCGAAAAAGCTTAGTTACTTGACAACTACGTACCGCAGCACCATCATTTTGATACGAAAATGGTGGGCATTCAATTTGCTATTACTTGAGAGTGGTCTTTTAGACGTACATTTTTGGTCGTAATAGAAATATATGTAAATATATATATATATATTTTTTTTTTTTTTTTTATGTGATTGCGTGTCGATATATTAACAGCGTGTGTCGTAGGAGTCTTATTTACGCATAAATGTGTATTGAATGTTGTCAACACAATTTGTTTTATTACCTTAGATTAGCAATTGCATTTAAAACACCCCTCGGCCAACGTTTAAGATCCACGGAACAGCCTTCGCATTGCTTCGTAAGACGGGTCTCCATAAATACAAATGTGCAACGGTGGGGCTCGAACCCGTGCACACATGTGTCTCCTTCTGATTGTAAAGAAATCAACTTTGTTTAGCTCCTAGATGTCCTTGTCAATAAAAGGCTTCCTTTGTTCTTTTTTAGCAACCAGATGCGCTGCCTCAGGTTTGTGGAAGCTCAGTTCATTTGGCTAATACCTCTAAGAGATCCTACAACCTTCCTGCGCTTATTGCTTACTTCTGAATAAAGTTCAACGTATAATCACGTTTTGTTCAAATTTGAAGGCCATTAACTGTGTAAATCCTATGACCCGTTTTATTTGTCTTTAGACCTTCGTAGGGAGATCAATACGTTACGTAGTAAGAGTGCCCGGCGGAGTTAATAATTGTTCACCGCTGAAGGATAACTTTGGGAAACAGAAACGAATGGTATTGTCCATCCTGCTAATATCTGTCGTTATTGGGGCGCTGCACTGGCCGTGGAACAAAAGCCTTTTCTAAAGCTCTCCGATCATTCCAGCCATCAGTTGGAGAAATTCGTTTAAACCGAATAGGGGGGAAGGATAGTCATGCGGACATCGATGTCAGAAGTGGCCTGCGGCCAGCAAAAATGCTTGATATGCGCCTTACTGAACAGTCAGAGTCGATAGAAGGCTTTTATAGGATATTCTAGGCCCAATATAATTCAATCTAGTTAGACTAATCTTTCCCACAGAGGAGCCCGACATCCGGAAACTAGGAACCAAGGAGGGCCCCCTGTTCTGTTAACTTTATGTCAGACTGTCAACTTAAATGACGGATATCATGTTCGGGACTAAAGTATTTTATAAAAACAAATCTTAACATGCCAGGACTGCTATGCATTGGCTGACAGAGAGTAAAGCTTTAGGGGAAGGTGCGTTTACTAGGTGCGATCTCGGTAGGACAATGTCCAACCGTCGGGTGTGAGCTCCACACTGCACAGGGCTGATTGTACTTACTCAGCCTAGTGTGTTTGCGCGTCAACCATTTGATTCGTTCTCCTCCAAAAACATAGGAACGTATTATACTAAATATTTACTTTGACTAATAGCGCCGAACGAATTATATTGGCGCACAACGTAGATTGCGAAACCGTTGTAGATTCGGAAAAAAGATAATTGCAACGAAATGTACTCTGACACTGACCTTAGTGATAACCCAAACTACCAATCAGAGCAAGAAGTGAAGAGAAAACACACTAAGGATTCTACAGGCAGGTACACGCGCCATCATTGTGGGGTGGAGGGATTTTAACAAATAATATTGGATTTAATATTTGTACAATAAATTAGCACGCCAGGCCATCTAATGATGACGGAATTCCTAGATAAGTAACTACAACGTACTACGTGCATCGAGCAAAGTAACTTTAGTAGCCAAACAGGGTTGTGATGACAAAGGATGCTATACCAGTCGCAATCGCCCAGCACCGCCAGTCAATGTATGCAAGAGCGCATGACCGGTTAATCGCTTGGTGGTGTATGGCAGGGCAAGGTTCAATGCCCACCGGGCATTGAACAAAACAAACAGGCCCGAGATTTTTTCCCACTGTTTAAAATGTGACATGAAACTGAAGCGTTTTGCGAGGTTTGGATTGGAACAAGGCCGTACTCGGTGATGACGAGTTTGTCCAACGACTGGGCCACACTGAGACTAGTAGGCACGACACCATTCAAAAGGCAATAAAGAATTTACGGCCTAAAGAAAATAAATCAGGCTTCTTTGGTGAGATTACTTGCTCGGCTGGTTTGGCTGACGACGTTCTTCGTCATTCCCGTCAGCAAGAAAATCAGAGTAGTGTTTAGAACCATACGTGCGTTAATAGCCAGGTATCAAAGCAGATGCTCTATTGTGCCGTGTCAAAAAGACGTTTGAGAAAAGAAACTGCCGGAAGAATAGTCAGCAAACTATGATTGAAATTTGTTTATGTTATCAAACTCTTGTATGTATATATGTATGTAACATATCCGTGCCAAAAAGAAAGTACGGTGTTTTTTCATCACTTGATGGTTGAAGTTTATTGTTTCATTTGCAAAATTAAGTATCTATCATCTGTAGACTTCTTTCTTGTTCTAAAGATAGCCCTATACGCACATATACCTATCAACAGTTTGCTTATTCTACTCTGCCGCTCTTATAGTATCATAAAAAATAAAAACGAATCTTTATGATACGTAAAGCGGCAGCGAGGTAAACGTTGCACTTTGAGAACTCGTTCAAGTTCAAGTTGATCATTGCTATCTAGCCTAAGGTAGCCCTACCTTCTACGTATCTGTACAAGCATGGGAAAATAGTTGTGCTCATTGTGCTCGTCATCGTCGTCATATTCGTCTTTGGCGTGACCGGTTTTGTGGGTGGGGGGAGGAAGACGAAAGGCCCAGGGTCACTGCCGTATTGCACGCAGCTCGAGTCCACACAGACGCTCCGGCAGTCAAGGCCGCTCAAGTGAGTGACCTACTTGAGGTTTGTGGAGTGGACAAAGAGGAAGGGTTGTGAATGTAGAATGAGTCGTTTTTGAGGATATCGCGTCATTTTGGCGACAAGACGATAGTCAAGCCTATCAACGTGTCTGTCATATGCCGACACTTAGAGGCGACTTAGGTGCTACCACAACCCAACGACTCACGTAAACGACGGTCACTCGGAAACGCCGATACATGGCCGATGTGGTGGCCCCACAACGAATGCTTGCTGACAAGAAAAAGTGAAAACAGATTGAATAAATGCAAGAAGGGGAAAATGAGACGACAAGGCGATGATGATAGTGGTGGTGATGATGATGATGTTGATTATGATAAAGAAGATGATGGTGATGGTGATAATGATGTGGGAAAAGTGGATGAAAAAAGAAGACAATACCGGTGACAGTAACGACAACACGACCAAAGGGTTGTACAACGCCGACTTGACGGCAGAGGACGGCGAGCTTTGACGGTCAGTTGTTGATGACGAAACAACAACACCAGTAACAACAACAATAACAACAACAACACAGCCTTGTTGTTTATTGTTGCTGCTACTGCTGCTGCTGCTTCTGCAGATATTGCTGTTAGCGGTCAAAGACTGCCAGCTAACATAAACACATCGTAATCACCACTACGCCATTCATTCGTTACGGAAAGGCGGTGTAGTAGCTGGTTCCCCTGCTGCTGTTGCTGCTACCGCCGGACCACCCAGTATTCAGCTACCAGCCGTTCAGCTGCTCTTTTCCAGCAGTTGGTGCCGCCGCTGCAGCAGTGGTGCTGATTTGCGATTGCGATCAGGAAGACCCCGTAGAGCCGTAGGGCCTTCTTGCGGGGATGCGGCAGTGTGCATAGCACTTCTCACTTAGCCCTCGGTGCCCGAACGCCACTTTCGTCTTCCGACCCGTCCACGGCGTCACGGCTTTCCCCGCTGAATCTTCCGGACACTGTCCGAAAGATCGGTGGCACGAAGCACGTTTCTTCGGCCGGCCGGAAGCAAACACATACAGCACACTCTTTTGGCCCAGAGTCCCCGCCGCCTCGGCCTCCGCCGCCGATAGTGCAAACAGTTCTAGTGGGTATAATGGTGATTATAGCATCATCATTCTGGTAAAGATGATGGCGTTGTTGAATGGCGCTGCCGCTGTTAAAATCATTACATATTCGAATCGTGACTTCATGTATTGACCTCAAACAGTCTTCGCCTAAACAGGCTTGCTGAAAGAGACGGAAACGAAACAGGCAGACAAGAGAGAGAGAGAGAGAGAGAGAGAGAGGGGGAGGAAAGGAGCAAGGGGGTGAGAGATTGAGAAACGAAAAAGGAGAGCCTGAGCTTAGAAGTTAGCGATCACAGAGCGACCGACAAATGCGTCCGTAGCTTTTTTACGCTGAATTGCGGGTACGTGCTATTGAGCGATGCCCCAAGGTTCTACCGCTACTTCTACTACAACTACTATAACATCTACTACTCGCACTAGAGAATGACTGCTATGACGAATAGTTATTATATGTATGTATCAACGGGTCGGCTAGAGGAGGTGGCCGGTGACACTGAGACTAGGAGTTCAAGGATCGATCCCGCTGTGACACAAATCCGTCGTTCTAAACCTTATTTCCTATGATTTGGCGATTTCAATGAAAGTCATAATGACTTAAGATGCTTACAAATATTTTAAGTATTTAATGTTTACACTTTTATGTTTCGATTATTCAGACGTCGCAAGCATAGCGTTTTGCCAGCGTAAAACACAGTCGAAATGTATATATATATATATATATATATATATATATATATATATATATATATTAGTAATACCCGGGCTAGGTAAATGTGTTTATGTTACAAATCAAAATAGCTGGGTCACTAATCTAGCGTTTTGCCAGTTCTGCTGTGTACCGAAAGGCCGGGCACCCTGTGGCGTAGTTTTCATCACCTTTGCTCCAGCACCTTTGTCTGCATCGACATCCTTTCTATTGATCTCCCACTACGCTAGCCCGCCATTCAGTGTTCTTTACTGCTGCTGTTCTATAAATCCACTTCGCCAGTTCAGCGTATAAATATCAAAGGCGCACGTTTTTCAGATTCCATCGTTTTTCCAGACGCTCTGTCATCAACAGCTGACCACATTTTTGCACGCAGACAACCCTATTGGTGCACGTATTCGATAGCGCGTTTGGTGTTGGCTCCCCAGAAGGTCGGGCGGCGGAGAAATCGTCGTGTGAACGACGACGTGAGACGTCGTTGCTTGCGGAGTGTAGCATATGTGGGCATCTAATCCCCACGGCTACAATGGTGGCCTTTCTGACTCTATCCTGGGTGTGCGTTCGAAAGTTGCGGTCGCGAAGTTGTTGAGAAGGTGGTCCCTAAGAACGTAACTTTGTTTACAATTTTTATTTTCGTTTTCATATTTGTTGGCACGTCGCGCAGGGCCAGACGGCTGCCTATTTGAAATTTCATGGCTACTGTCCTTCCCCAGTTAATGTTCAAGCGCTTCTTATCCATGGAAAAACGGATTAATCCATAGCTTGTTTCACACTGAAAATGCTGCAACCAAGGATGACCACATCATCTGCACACAGTAAAACTTTGGCCCACTCTCCGGTCCAGCCCGTCGGTATCCGCTTTGGCAGTCCATCTAGAGGTACGAAGAAGGACAAGAATGGACACGGCCTCCCAAGTCCCTCCGGAACTTCCGCGACTGTGTCACTTCATGGCCCAGGCGCTGAAAGAGTTCGAGGAGATCAAGGCGCAGCACCAACGCCAACCCGCAGGAGACCAGAGCCTCGGCGGGCGCCAGAAACAGGGCTTCAAAGTCAGAGGGAGAACGGGACGTCGCTTCGGGAGCGGCCCCCGTCGCCCCCACTAAACTGTTGTCAGTGGAATTGCGAGGGTTTCGCTTCAGTGATGAGCTGCATTCCCGCAGCTGATCTGGCTGCGTTTGACTTGATCCTTCTTACCGAGACTTTCGCCACGAAATGTTTCGATGTTGAAGGTTTCTATGCTCATCACTGTCTCGCAGCGAAGCCCTCCCGTGGTCGGCCAATAGGAGGAGTTTCACTCCTGATCGGCCCCAGACTTAGTAAGTCAGAAATTCTACTAGCAAAAGACAACACTTTGGTACTTTCCACTCCCGACTTCGCCTTCGTGGGAATGTACAGCAGTGGTGGCGGCGACACGACGCTGGATCTGCTGGATAAGATCAGCCGAGGGTTAGCCTGCGTCCCCGACGACCGCCCGGTGCTCCTCGCCGGCGACCTCAACTGCAGGCTTGACGAGCCTTTACTCTCTTCTCGTACGGAGGCAGTGTTGGCGGCACTCCAAGAGTATGGGCTCTGGATTTGCTCAGACCGGTCCCTTCCCACCTACTACTCCGACTCCCGAGGCCCCCAAGATAACCCACGGCGACCAGGCAGCTCCACCATTGATATCTTCGCATTCAGGGGTGCCAGCTCTGATATCGTCTTCAGAGGTTGGCCAACGGGCTCGGCTATGATGGGACTCAGGAAACACATCCCCGTCGCAGTCGCTCTGGCTGTCAATCCCGACGCTCTCGGCGCCAGGAGACAGGGCGTGTCTAAGGCCATCAACATCGGGCTACTCCGGGAAACTCTTTTGCGGTTCGATCCTGCAGTTCTGGTGGAGCTCGATGTGGACGCCCTCTCCGCCGTTCTTACCAGCATCATAATCGATGCAGCTCTTCCCCATAGAGTCTGTTCGCGCAAATCACCGCCCTGGTTTGACAGAGACTGCTATCAAGCAAGGCATTACCTAATGCAGCTTCTGATGGCGTCTAGAGCATGCAACGCGATGAAGAACGCCTACAGCGCGTTCCGGCGAGACTACCGTCTCCTGCTGCAGACAAAGAGGGCGGCCTTCGCCGAACTACAGGAGCAACGACTGGTCCTACAAGCACAGGAGACTCCGTATTCCTACCTGAAGGGGCCGTTCAAGTTCACGAGCTGTCCCATCGCGCCCGTGAAACTTCGAGCGTATGTTCACGAGTGCTTCCACCATCCCGGTCTCCATCCCCGCTACAACTCTTCCCGCAACCGCCTGGGAACAAGAGTTTGCGCGGTCTCTTGAGTCATCGTTCTCTGAGGACGAGGTCTCCAGCTCCATTCAGCATCTCAAGAACAACAAGGTGTTTGGCGCTGACCGCGTGAGAAACGAGCACCTAAAGGTGGCCACCTCGCTGATCCCCCTCTGGACAACCCTCGTCAACAAATGCCTATCCCAAGGACGCATTCCTGAAACGTGGAGGGAGTGCATTTTGAAGGTGATCCCCAAGGGTAAAGGCGACCTTCTTCTTGAGTCATCATGGAGAGGGATAGCAAAGAAAAGCTGTGTGTACAAGCTGTTGTCGTCTCTGCTGTACAGGCGACTGTCCTCGTACCTGGAAGTCAGAGGGGCGCTCCCACAAGAACAACACGGCTTCAGGCGGCACAAGTCAACATCCACAGCATGCGGCGAACTTCTAGATGAGATAACTTCATCGTTGCAGAAAAAGCGGCGGCCACTGCACGCCGTCTTCGTGGACCTAAAGTCCGCGTTTGACGTGGCACCTAGGGACACCGTGTTGGAGAAACTCGCCCGCTTCGGCATCGGCCGACCACTGCTCACCCTCCTGGCATCGATTCTCCAACCCAACTCTATCGCTCTGGATGATGGAGTCTGTGAGCATCCTCCATTCCTCCAGACCACGGGGTACCCCGAGGGGGACAACCTGAGTCCCCTGCTCTTTGCTGTTCTCCTAAGCGACCTGCCCGCCCTTGTCAAGGAGCTGTATCCCATGGTGGGCATTCTTCTATATGCGGACGACATCGTCATGTTTAGTCGCATCAGGCGGGACCTCCAGGCTTCCATCAAGGTGCTGGAGAAGTATTGTGACAACAACGGCATGTGTGTGAACGCGTCGAAGACCAAGGCTGTCAAGTTCAGGGCAGGAGGCGCCCTCGCCTCTCACGATCGTCTTCGACTACGCAACTCGCCCATTGAGTATGTGAGCAACTTCTGCTACCTGGGGGTGATCTTCTCCAGCAGGGGTGTGTGCTTTAGCAAGCATATCACCGAGCGCGTGTCAAAGAGCGTGGTGGCTATGGCGACGATCGGCGAGCCACAGAAGCTCTCACTGTCGACCGCCCTTCAACTCTTCCACATCAAGGTATCTTCGGTTGCCTCCTATGGAATCGATGTCATCTGGGAGCACCTGTCGGCACATCAGCTGGACCAACTGGACAAGGTCAAAGCAACGTTTTTGAAGAGAGTCTTGGGCTTACCGCGGAACGCCCAGAACCGACTGGTGTACGCGTTGGCCGGGACAGGACCATACCTAGAGGACCTCGTGCCACGCTTCCAGCTCCGGCCCACACCTGCTCTTCAATCGTTCAGGACTACCTTCGCAGAGAAGATGCGCGACATCCCCACGGATTTCTACCGAACTCGAGCCATGACATCCTCTGCTTGGAAGGGACCCCTGCAGGACCTCCGACATGTCATCACTCGATACGCTGTGCATGGCCTCCATCACCAGCTTTGTTCGCGAAGAGACTTTCATGAGCCGCAAGCAACCTGTATATGTAGACATTGCCTTCAGCATTGCCCCCGATATCATTTCGAGGGGTGCCAGAGCTTCGATAGCCTACGACGGTTGGCAAGGGAAAGTGACTAATTAACCATTGTTTTTAACCATTGTTTTTAAATCATATGACATGTAATATACCTTTTTGGTCAATAAATGAGAACATAATAATAATAATCTAGAGGTACGAACAGCAGCAGTGTGCTCAGACCGTCGTCCTGGCTATATATATATATATATATATATATATATATATATATATATATATATGCGTTAGTTGTTTGATATAATATAAAGTATCCTTTAGATACGAGACGATTTAGTTTTGCCCTGACATTGGTTTTCAGTTCGTTGGATGGCATCTCGGTGTTGCGTCATGGGCGAGGAACTGGCCGAGACGTTTGGTAAGTGTTCCGGGTCCGAAGAGCTCATTAAAAGTCACTTCCCATTGAGCCGGTTCATTCCAAGAAGCTGCCGCGGCTTTCTGAATCGCTGCTGTCGCCGCCGTGTCGCCGCCGTACAGTGTAAACTGGGCCAGCTGCACGCTGAGGCTAAAGAGACCTGTGACGCCCTTAATTCGACAAAAGCTGAGGTAAGAACAACAGACGCATACAAAAACTGTCAGTTTCAAACATGCTAAACTTCGCAAGAAATCCCATCAAGAATTTGGGACTTAATCTAAGCTTCTTCACCGCTGGCCTCGATGAGTCAACATTAGCATGGGTGCTGCCCTGTTAGCAGTAATGCAGAAAAAAAGCTTCGGACGCAACATAACTTGAACTTTCTCTGGTGCATTTAAATGAAATCTATTTTAGTGTACGAAGGATACGGGTACACTTGGAGGACAACGGACGCATGTCACTGTCTATAAACTTGTTGTCATTGGATCGATTTTGGCGGACTGATTTGCAGTAGCCAATAGCTACCTAAAATCCATAGCCTTTTTACTTTAGGGTGTTCAAGCTTCGTGGATTTGGTTTTCTATTACATGGCTCTACGACCATTCTTCGATAGAGTAGGAGCTAACCTGCGGTTGTTATTGTTATGAGCATATTTTAGTTAAACAGAAAACGCCCCTATATCATAATGAACGTATTACTCCATCATCAAAACAATGAATATGACAGCTGATATATATATATATATATATGCATCCAAGCGTTGCCCTCATCTATACATATTGTGAAATACATTTTTAGCCGTTGATGTAGCCCGGGACTCACTCTAAACGAATGTTAGGCCGCATCCTCAATACAAAATGTTGTACTGAGTACAGGCTTCATATAGGCCAGACTGTTCAATTGAAGTTTCTGTTTTCTTTTTTTCGCTTTTCGTCACAATAAAGATTATGACAAAATTATATTAACCCATGTTATCAGCTTTTAGCTATTTGACTCTTGGTTGTGAATTTGCCTGTGATTTGTGGTCTTCTGCGGAAGGTGTTAGGAGTTAGGGCTCTTGAAAGACGTATGCACATTATCATGTGCACTACAACCCTGTGCTGCCCTTCTTATGGCTGCAGCCGCATATATATATATATATATATATATATATTGCATTGTTTTGTTCTGTGTAGATCGCCCATTCGCACTGCCCCAATCAACTCGATCATGCTGCCCTGTTCTGCGCGTTTAAATGTGTACGTTGGTGGCTGGCTGGTGTGGAGTGGGTGGCCCATATTGTAGCCTCACTTTGTGATCGACTCGTAGCGCGTAAACAAACAGCATTTTAATGGAATAGCAGCGCGTCTAAATTGAATGACACGACGGGCAGGCGGCGGACGTGACCCATGAGCCACCACACGGCAGCAGTTAGTTAGTCAGTCAATCAATCAGTCAGTCAGTCAGGTGTCCTACTAGTAATAATAATAATAATAATAATAATGATGAGAATAATAAATAGTCGACAAGCGTCGGTCCGATAGACGCCAACCCGTTTGTTGGTCGTTCGCATCATTGTTTCGAACCATATCATAGACGTCGCGGCACGGCGCCGGCTCCTGCCACCACACGCTCGAGACCACCCACCAATCTACGCACGGACACAGCGAAAGAGAGAGAGAGAGAAAGCGGCTGAAAAATAAAAACAAACAAGTGCCGCATAACAATACCATCGACAGCATCACCCGCAGCAGCAGCAGCATCAACAACAGCAACAACAACAGCAGCAACAACAACAGCAGCAACAACAACAATAACAACAACAACACAACAACAACAACAACAACAACAACAACAACAACAACAACAACAACAACAACAACAACAACAACAACAACAACAACAACAACAACAACAACACAACAACAACAACAACAACAACAACAACAACAACAACAACAACAGCAGCAACAACAACACCAACACCAACAACAACAACAACAGCAACAACAACGACAACAACAACAGACATCTTGTTAAACAAGCCTGTACAGCAGATTTGTTCGTTGATGATGACAAGGAAGTAAAAAGTACCACCGCCGAAATAATAGAGGCTCCAGTGCGGTAGGCGGACACCGGTCCTCCAAGACGCCTATTGAGGCCTCCAAAAACAAAGTAGAATATGACAGACGGACAGTTAGACAGACTTGTATATAAACACACATATATATATATATATATATATATATATATAAAGAGAGAGAGAGACAGAGAGAGAAGCGCATTTACAGCCTTGCAGACATGACGTCATTGACTGGCATCGCCAAAACTGTGCCTTTTGTCAATTGACACACTTGATGACGTAATATTTCGCTGTGCAATCATACCGCTGATGCTGGGTAATGGCTGTGGCTCTAATTAGTATAGTATGGCTGGCTGCATCTAATGCGCCTCTTTGTCGTACCGCTCGGTTCACCTCGTATCACGTGTAGTGACGTCGAGTGTAGTGACGTTTCTTGACGAGGGTGCAGGGCTTGTACAGATGGGGGGGTCCACGCTGCCTCCTCTACCATAGGCGCTATGGGTTGATGAAGACTACCGGGAACACCTAAACAGGTTCAAACCTCACAATTGTAAATGATAAATGCAGTACTACTATATAAGCCGATACTACTGTATCTGTCAATGTAAACCAAAGCTACACTCTATGACTCTATGATACAACAGCCAGAATCTAGGAGCTGCAAAAGTCATTTCTCAAGGGGCGAGACATTTATTTACCTTACCTGCAATTCATGCTATTGCGTTAGGTGGTTTAGTTTCTAAACGTGACCGCAAAAGCTAGAACGAACTTGTCACTTTTCTATTTCTTAAGCCAGATTTGGCTCGTACGAAAGTCCAAGAAGCTAATCTAATCAGGACCCGCTATTCGCCGCCAAACTCAAGCAAAATACCTAGGCGAACTTTTTGCATACCGCCACAGCAAATCAAATAAAGATTGCCATAATGTGAGACTAGCTGAGAGGAAATTTGGTGAAGATAGCGTACGCTTTGCTGCATGGGCCCTTGTTGTCACTTAACATAACGACACTTAGTACTTCAGACACTGAGTGCCGCCTAAAAAATAGGAAACTCTCGTCCATATGCCAGCTCCTCTTAAAGCTTTTACACCCGCTGCTGAAATATCTTAACTTTTGCACTAATGCGCTTCACTTCCGCAAGGCAGCGGTATACATTACCGTTTCAAGGTTAATCATTAATGGGATTTGAAATATAAACTAACTACTTAGTTTTTAGTTTCGTGGCTGGTTTACTATATGCCACATATTTATCTTTACCCTCCGCCACACGCCTCCAGCTCCATCCTGAATTAATGAGCTTTCTGTGGATCGGCGCAATCTACGTCGTCCGCGTCTTCAATGCTGCGTTCACAGCGAAACTGCTTTTCGTTCGGTTAGATGTCCTCCTGCGATGACTATGACATCAGCAAGATACTTCTTATGAGGTCGGGCGACGGGTTACATGCGTCGTTTGCTGCTGCCTCGTTATCAGCAAAGCGGGTGTTCTGCATCTGTGACGGCTGAACAGGCGCGTGCTCTATGCAGCCCGCACTACTTCTGTTATTCTTCAATATATATTTGATAATAATAATGATAACATGTTAGAAGATCTAGCTATATGACTGCCAAACTAAATCAACTCATTGTGCAAACAAATACGGCAGAAATACATTTAAAAAAAACGTACAGTAAAGGCGAAATAAGTCTAGATATGATGTACCGGTAGTTTTGTCTGCCATTATTATGTATGTGGGACTAAAAGGCACACGTAAGCGCATTGAACCTGAAACAGTCGTGTGGTGCACCTACTGCAATGCTGCCTCATTTTGTTGACTGCTAATCAGTTATCGAGTCTGCTGTATAGACAAAAAGTGTCATTGTTGGCCAGTCTTCAGCTACAATCAAGGCTGAGTTGTTGTTACCGACGCTGTTGTTGTTATGCTGCTGTATAGACAAAAAGTGTCCTTGTTGGCCATTCTTCAGCTACAATCAAGGCTGAGTTGTTGTTACCGACGCTGTTGTTGTCGTTGTTGTTATGGTGGTGGTGGTGGCCATAGTCTTTTGCCGCGTCGATAAGTTTCGCGCTGCTCATTCACTACGGAGCGGAATGGCAATCTTTGTAGGTTAACGCAACACTTTTGCTTCAAACACAACCCACTGACAGGAATGCTGCGCGACGTGCCGCGACGGGCTGAGTTCACGGACCTGTTCTGCGCCATGGCTGGAGGATGAGCCACGCCTGCTCGACGTATTTCAACACTGTTGCAAGCGTCTCCACCACCATCCCGCCCGTACGGCGTCTACTACGCAACAACGGCTGTCACGTCAATCGCTGTTGGCTGACGCGTCGTTGGATGTGACCAGCCGAGCCGAAACCACAGCCACGCCGGCTCAGCCTCGACGCTCGCTCCGTCTTATTCGTGGCGACGCCAAAGGAGAGCGAGCGAAAGAAGGCGGACCGATCACCTGCGGCTCAGGCTATCAGTACAACACGGCGCTGGCAAAATGCGAAGGTCTGACACGAATGCCTCTTTTCTCTTTGCAAATATGCACACAATGTAACCGAAGAATTAGAAACAAGAAAAAAAATATATATATTTATATATATGCGTTATTTATTATTCACATACTACAAATGCATATCGATGGCGGGAGCAAAAGCACGTAACAGATACAGCTTTATGTTCCCAACTGGGTCACACACTTTTATCTAGCAGACGCACATGCCTCGGTTTGGGTATCTTAGTTAAAGCTTTCACATGTTAGTTAGGGATATTTAAGGTGTCGAGTCCGGTGGCGTGGTGGGTGCATTTGCTTGCGCCTTGCGAACGGAGAAGACACATAGGAGGTGCGCTCGGGTTCGAGCCCCGCCGTTGCACATTTGTATTTATGGGGCATGTCCGTCTATAAAGCAGTCCCGCGGACGTTAAATCTTGGCTTGGGGTCTTGGCCCGAAAAAGTACTGTATAAGAATATTTGAGGTACTGGCATTATGTAACCAGGGTGTACTCGAACAGGGGTGCCTGCTCACAGCTGGTCGCTCACTGGCATTTTGACATGTTGAGTCATCTTTTTTGTGCTTTTCCAGATATCGACGAGTGTTTCCTAGGCAAATACGCCTGTCCAGTAGGCAAACTCTGCGTTAACAAGCCCGGCGCTTACGAGTGTACGGCAAGCGCCTTTGAACTTCAGAAAGTCGAAGTGATACCCGACTGTCCAGCCGGCTTCTTCTACAGCCGTCATCTGCAGGAGTGCGTTGGTAAGTGATGTTCACCACCTGTTTCCTCTCGTTCATTATAGGCTTGTATCTCTCGATTATCTTTCTTATTCTTTAAACGAATAGTGAGTGTTTTTTGTGCAAACCAGCAAAGTAAGAAGCAATTATGTGACGGAACATTGCCGTGCAACAAAACAAAAGATTATTTTAAACGCTGGTCTTTGTTGCGTGGAACAGTTCGAAGTATGCCACACTAACTATTTACTATACGGCATGGTTCGTTAGAGAGCGAACGCGCCGGATGTTGATGTCAATATGAAAAACCGGATTAGATTAAATCAGTATTTATTGAGAGTTATCAGTTTCTCACTGACTTTTATTTTTTTAAACATATAGTATACATAAGATACACACAGATATGCAAAGTTATTACGAAATAAACAATATGTAATAAGGTACACAACGTAGTATATAGTTCTTGTTAAATATGATTACGACTGTTCTATCTCTCTCTCTCCCTCTCACACGAGTTAGAGAGGGTTTCACTTGGTGTCGATCCAGTACAGTGTTTCTAACGGAATAGCGTAATTGGTCTTGAAACTTGCCAAAAATGAACTTGATTACTGCAGATTCTAATGCAACTCATCATCAATGACGTGATAGTCCTCTGATAGCTGCGAAACACGCAGTGCTTGACGCGCGCGTCTGTGACTGTGTTGGCATGCATTCATAAAAGTATAATTCGATCTGTCTCTATTTGTCGTCTGCGTGTGGGTAAAAGACCGTGACGAATGCTCGAGTGGAGACCATGGCTGTCTAGCGACCGAGGTGTGCATGAACACTCTAGGCAGTTTCGTCTGCCGCAGCAAGTCAAGTTCGAATTGCGAAGCGGGCTACGTCTTTCGCGCGGATCACGGATGCGTTGGTATGTTCTCAAATACATAACATTGTGCTGTCCGTGTCTACACCAGCATACGCATGCAGGGACGTATTGTGCACGTATGCAACCCGATAAACAACCCATATATAGCATAAGTACACAGCATGTATACGTTTGTGTACATACACAGGTAGTTCAACAGGTTCTTAAAATGAGCTTTTCAGAATTCGAAATAGCTTTCACCGCTATTGGAAACGGCAACTTTTCGACTGCTAGCAGTCAAAATATTATGGTGATTGGCCGTTGCGATTTCGTTTGACCGCTTTTCCCGTGCAACGTATCGGCGTGATTTTGAAAACTAAAGAAAAAAGAGTTTCGAGTGGTTATCAAGCATTTTTACTTCAAAGGTTGGAATGCGACCCAAGTGAAAACTAAGTTAGACGAGGTGTACGGTAAAAACCGTAGCCATCATCTTTCCGGCCGATGCCGTTGTCCGCACCCTCGTCGGAGGTCCTTCACCAGGTGCACACCATTGGCGAGATGCTTCTTGGGTCTCGGGAGTGTAGTGATGGACCCAGCTTTCATCGACGGTCACGAATCTGCGCCAAAAATCCGATGGATTTTTCGACATCTTGGCCAAATTTCGCTGTGAAGCGGAAACACGCGCGTCTTTTTGGTCTTGGTTGAGCAAATGCGGCACCCATTTTGCTCTGAGCTTTTTCATCTTCAAGTTTTCGTGCAGGATGAAATGCACTCTACCCAAACTGATTCCCAAGACCTCCGCTATCTCCCTAATGTTCACTCGCTTATCTGCGGCAACGATTTTCCGCACTTTTTCCACGTTTTCCTCATCAGTTGCCGTTTTTGGGCGTCCTGAACGTAGTTCATCCTCGGTGCTCCTGCGACCTCTTTTTAACTCATTAATCCAGTTGGAAACAGTGGCAAAACATGGCGCAGAGTCACCGTACACCTCGTCTAACTCAGTTTTCACTTGGGTCGCATTCCAACCTTTGAAATAAAAATGCTTGATAACCACTCGAAACTCTTTTTTCTCCATTTTTCAAAATCACGTCGATACGTTGCACGGGAAAAGCGATCAAACGAAATCGCAACGGCCAATCACCATAATATTTTAATGCTAGCATTCGAAAAGTTGCCGTTTCCAATAGCGGTGAAAGCGCGCCAAAATTCGAATTCTAAAAAGCTCATTTTAAGAACTTGTTGAACTACCTGTATATATTCCATCTTGCGCAATTATCGCCATATGCTAGGCGTTATATCTATTGCAATTAATTCTGCTACTCAAATGATGCCGTCATTATTGAATTGAAGCAGATATGGATGAATGCTCGAACAAGCACGACTGTTCATCAGCAGAAATATGCGTCGATCGACAGGGACAGTACATGTGTGTGACGCCCTGCGCTACTAAGGGACATCAAGTGGACCCGGTTACGCTTGAGTGCATCGGTACGTCACTTTCATGTTCATATTTTATTCTCGATATTGTCATTTTCTTTTCACACCCATCTGCGGCACTGTATATTTATTTCGGTTTACTGTTGTAATTTTTACAAGTGAATCTTTTCGAATTTAGATAATGACTTATATATATATATATATATATATATATATATATATATATATATATATATATATATATCACGGAATTAATGAACATTTTTGGTATCACTATCGTCTACATCGTACATGTGTTTCTAATAGCAATCACACTTGTAGTTCAATAAAATAATATTTATTTCATCAAATTATTGATAGCTTGATATTTTATTTATGCAGGCTCAGTGTTTCACTTACTACGGCTGTTGCTGAAGTTGTGTCGAGTCCTGCGCGATGCAGTACGCGGTATCTATTTACATGTGGTGTGCTACAGAGCTTATGCGCCCAATGGCCTATGTCGAAACAATAGCCCGTTAGACAGGTGAAGTGGGGATAGCTGTACCATGTGATTCGACCTAACGGCTTTCTGTTTCTCGGTAGAGCGGCTTTCCAGTCTTATCGCTTCGAATACTAGTCATTAAACCGCTATTGCCGGTACAAATAGTACCACGCATTGTTAGTCAATCAACGATCAATTTGAGCCTCGCGTTTGTTGGTATTAGATACTGTTTCATTACATTGTTGATCAGTGACTACAAGCCACACCCATTTATTACGGAATTGGCTGCGATAGACAGCACGGTTTTACACTATACCGGCATCTCAGTGGAGGGTGCTACCCTACGCAGAGCTGCTACGGACAGCAGGGCGTGATTTTTCTCCTAGGAATCGTTTTCAATCGTGTTGAACCTGCGACCATTTTATTGTAATACCACGTTGGTAGTACGCGAATCTCTTTGGTCATGTAAGTCATATCATTAGCATTGCACCTACGTTTCGGCAATCTGTGTTGCAGAGTGCAGCTCTCCAGATACATGCAATAATACACCGGACAGCTTACGGCTTAAGCTAAAAGTCCCCTGCAAAAAAGGCCACAAAAGAAACTCACACGGAAACTGTGAAGGTACGTTTTTTGCCAAAGGATACTTTACAAAAACACTACTGCATATATTTGGGTATTGATGATGACGATATACCGACCACAAGAGCGCATTACTTTTTAATAGCTATATTTCAAAATACGACAATTTGAATGCAAGTTCATGATCAATTTAAATTCTGATTCATCTATATATATATATATATATATATACACTGGGTTAAATATCTAGCTATACTTAAATAAAGAGTTTGCTAAAATTAGCATTTTACCAATTCAATAAGGATCAAGATCAAAATAGTAGTATTAAATAATCTATCATTTAAATCTTTCAGGTTACACATTCAGGAAAAAACATCATTTAGTATCAAAATAATCACCATAAATGTGTGTGTTTCATAAACCTAATATGGTAAAATGTGGAAATATCATCCGTGAACGCTCGAAAAGAGACATCACATAATCTCGATTTTTGCAAGCTTACTTTATACATCTACTTGCGTTGAACGTTGAATCTCTTCCAATAAAACTGAATTTTAATTTTGGTATGTTTGGTATTTCAATGAAAGATAGATTTCTCGTAATCGCACATTTTGATATGACCGATCCGCCATATTGATTTTGAGCAATTCAACTATCATATTTAAACAAGACAATTCTGCTACTCCATATATATATATATATATATATATATATATATATATATATATATAGATAATCTTATCTGAATTAAGACACAATTATATATTCATATATCTCTTACACAAACGAGTGCCAGCAACGAACGGGAGATGCGTGTCCGATCTCAGCGAGTACTGTCGGCAAAGCACTATACTCGACTCTGTGTTGCGATAATGAGCTGCTCTAAGCATTCTCCATTTGTCGATCGGTTGTTGTTTTGGTTTGTGTTGTCATCACTCCGGCATTTGCAGACATCGACGAATGCATGGAGCTCCAGTCTCCGTGCGGTCCGGACGCTCGCTGCATCAACACTGATGGAGACTTCGCCTGCCACCGCGAGTGCGGTGTAGGCTATCGCCACGTCAACGGAACGTGCATCGGTAAGGCACGATTGTGCAAAGAGGGTCCAGGCGCATGTGCGGCAACACGCACCTTCTAATAAACCTTAGTGGTTAAATCCTGAATTTGATTGACGCTATGGGAAGACGTCTGCTTTGAAACTTAAACCGTCCGTTTTTGACACGCTCTCTGCACCACGGCTCCAGATGGGCCTTTAAAAGTAGCTGGCGACATCTCGTCCCGTCAAGTTTGACTTCATGAGGATTAATAGGCGAGCCGGAATCCTTGTATCGTTTAACAGTGCGTATCATACGTTTTATAGACTCATTATCAAAATATTTAAATTCTATATGTATGTATTTTCCTGTTTTTCATAATGTGTTATGGCATTCCATTAACTTTTTGTTGATACGTTTGTGCTCCCCGTTTATTTTTTCCATTTGGCCATTCCGTCGTATACCTTGACTGAATGGATCGGCAGTAAAGCCGATATTCTAGTAACCGATTCTGGCTTTGAACCCACGACCTTCCAAATGCAGGGGTATAACTTTACAACTAAGGCACCTTGTTCGGTAAACATATTTATATGTGACGACAGAGATAGTATGAAACATCGCTTAAAGAAAATTCGATCAACAACGGAGATCGGACCGGCCTCACGCCGGTAGATGACAACTATGACTAGCGCTTTAGACCACGCCGCCACTTAGATTTTGAATCTTTCGGCCAGCCCGTGTTTCGTAACGGATAGTACTGCAAAAAAATAACAGAAGGTAAAAAGTACATTTATTCCCGCTTACTACCCTAAACTGCTCGCTTGCCTTCTCAACATAACCACAAGCAGATAATCCTATTCTCCACCTAATGCTTAAACACAACTGGGATAAAAGTGTAATTATTCGTGTGTTCTTCATTGCAGCAGTTGTATTGCTCGAATTTTGGCGCAGATTATTTTTTTCTTAAGCATTTGTCTTGGCCAGAGAAGATGCCGTCATGTGTATATATATTCCCTCTCTAAAGCCGTGTAGAACTCGACCCCAGGTGTTGGATTTTGGTCCGCCAAGATTCCTACCAATGCACACCTCCCCCTTCCCTATTCCTATGTCCCCTATATGTGCAATTAGGTTCGCCTAACGGATAATGTGACCGAAATCATTCACGGGTTCCACCACCGATCCGACGTGACTGTCCCATTACACGCTAACCCAAATCACGAGCCACGTTGATGTCATTGAACTAGTGCAATTCGTTCTCTTCTGCGCCTCCCAAGCTCAACTTTCTCTTTTTCTTTTTTTTTTCGCTGCAGTTCCCATTTCCTTGCCCGGCTTTCATGCTAATGTTGAGCCGCATGTGTACTCCTCAAACATCCCCATGTTACTTACTGGTGGATCTGGCGTTATCTTTGCTTGTTCTAACCCCTTGCGTTTTATGAGAGTGCTCGGGGTCATCGTCGATGCCGTCCGCACAATGTAGGCAGATTTCCGAAAGAGTTTTGCCTATGAAAGACATAGCTTTGTAAATCACAGTGGCTAGTGAGACACAATGCGTAAGGAAGGTCTGTTGCAGACTAAGGGGTATTCAGGAGGATTGCCGTCCTGATTTCGACCTTGGAGGCCTCCAGGTTCTTGAATCTGTAGCGCGTTTTGCTTCTTGTAGGCTATGATTGATGCTGCGTTTCCATCGTGAATTCGATATATATATATATATATATATATATATATATATATATATATATATATATATATATATATATATATATTATTTATTATTTAGTAGCAAAATATACATTTGTGATGTAAGAACATATGCACAGCTCGCTGGCGCATATATATATATATATATAAATATCATTATCAATTTGACGCAGATAAGGACGAATGCGCGAGCAAAGAATTCACTTGTCTGGCTGGCCAACGATGCATGAACATTCCGGGCAGTTATGACTGCGTCGACGAGGACTGCGAACGTGTAGGCAAAGTGACGGCTCCTGATGGGACATGTTTGTTACGAAGGAGCTGCCTTAAAGGCTACTACCATGACGCAGAAATCGACGCCTGTAGAGGTGGGTTCTCCGAGCTAAACGCAACTGCACACAAACAGCTCCGCAAATGAACCTGGTAGTGATGGTGACTATGATGAAACACGATTCATTCAGACACGCCAGGAACAAAGCTTACATACAGAAGATCGGCGAGGACCCCTATATGCAACTGATATGCTGACGTGCAGAGAGGCATTTCCAACGCCGAATAATGAGCACGTGGCATGGGTTCTGACACCAATGTAATTTCCCTCAAAATGTTATGATGTATATTGTCGACGAGACTGGTAGTGTAGATGCTATGAGAACATATGTATAGTGTAATCCAGTCATTTCCAGAAAAACTACATTTAGATTTATACTACATTTATATATCTTTATTAGGGTTATATATTTTTAAACAATATTTATATATATTTTTTAGGGTTTGCGTTAAGTTGTTGTTGAGTTTATTCGAGCATCAATTTTATTTAACTACGTAACCTGCAGACGTAAACGAGTGCGCCAGCCAGAATCCTGCATGTCAGACCGGCGAGGATTGTATCAACACCATCGGCTCGTTCTATTGCGTACCGGCCGCTGCAATTGCCGCCGTTGTCTGCCCAGAGGGCCTGCAACGCTCCGAAGATGGCCTTCGGTGCGAGAACATTGACGAATGCCAGCAAGGTTTGTTAAGACTACAGATCAGTTTTGAATCTACGGTTCTGCGACCCGCATCGATGCATTTTAAGATACTGTTAATCTATTTGCTGGCCTCGTCTTGTCTAACTGTATAATACTACATATATATATATATATATATATATATATATATATATATATATATATATATATTTCAATACGTTCTAAGGTGTATATATACATGTCTAAGGAGTACTTAGGTTCTACAGAACGGAAGAATTTTTTTGGTAACATTAATGAACTAAGCCTACGACGTTCGAAGCGTACCTAGACGTTATGTAAGCACTACACACTAAATACAGTGAATTTCCTGCTCTGTCTCATGAAGCTTCTGTACAAGTGAATAAAGTCTTCCTGGTTGAATCGATCAATAATCTAGTGTTGTTGCCATAGTTCTAGTAGGTCGATGGCACCATTTGGGTGCCACCACAACACAGCATATTTTGCCACTAGTGATCGATAATTGATTTTGCAGAAACTGATTCCGTTTTATTTACCGCTTTCTTGGTCTCTAATACAATATTCTTACTCGAATGACTACAGGTCTTCACTCGTGCCACAAACTCAATGAGGAGTGCGTCGATGTGTTCGGTAGCTTCCGCTGCAAATGCATACAAGGACTGCATCGCAGCCATCGGGGCGACTGCGTGCGGCCTGGCGATGCTGGTTGTCCACCCGGTCACCGATACAACGGGCAGATATGCGAAGGCACGTTGCCGATAGACGTCACAGACGCTGCCGTCGAGTTTAATTTTCCACAAATTCTGATTCTACGGCAAGAAAGAGAAAGTTCCTAGACAAACGGAACGTTATACGAAGTCATCTATCCATCTGTAACAGCGCAGCTTGTTTTGCTTCTTGTTAACGACTGGAAAAGAATAGCATAGATAGAGGATCTCGCCGAGGCTCCCTAAAAACGTAGCTTCATTCAGGCAAACACAGCAAATTGATCTAGAAGGCGGTCGTTTTAGCTTAGTATGTGTATGTCTATGACGGGCATTACTACGTTTCAAGTTTTATATTGAGCGTCGTCCCTTAACTAAGCCCTAAGCGGATGACATATTGGCTTCAAATAGATAGGCTAGGTCGATTTGAAACAACGCGTCAAGTTAATACTGATTATATATATATATATATATATATATATATATATATATATATATATATAATATATATATATATATATATATATATATATATTAAGTCTATGCCATTTAGCTGCCGTCAAACTTCGAAACGGAGGATGGTGAGTTCTAACATGAGAACTGCGTATTGTTTTCTCTTCCAGATATCGATGAGTGTTCGGAACCGCAAATCAACAGTACGCGGTTATGCGATCAAATCTGTGTCAATGAGGTTGGCTCGTACAGATGTCACTGTTACGATGGCTTCGAGCCACATCCGTCTATCAAGGGAAAATGCGAAGGTCTGATCCGCGCTACACCCTTACCGTTGGCTCTATGAATCACGTTCTTTTTAATATTTTGCTTCTCATACAAGCTCGCGCTGTATGTCATCGGCAGGTACCGATGATGGCAAAAATCTTAGCAGCGTGACAAGTGCCCCTTTTTGGGCATTCATGTCTTTTGTCTTATTAACGAGTCTTAGTAGCTATGACGGTCTGTATCATTTCAAATACAGCAGTACGTTCTATATACACTATCAATCCCATACAGATATATGCATGCTAGAGATGAAACCCTCTGTAGGCTATCAACATATTTACTAATTTATGTTTTCGTTATTATGAGTTTGATTTTCGTGTTTTGTCTGAATGGAAGAAAGCCATGCGGCAATCAATTTTAATTAATAGCCTTTGCACTGTTATTATGCTTTTTAGTTTAAAACGCCACCATTCATTACAGAGTAAATCGCCCGCTGTACTATAAACTTAACCCCGTACGACTTGCCAATATTGATGCCCAGTAAACGTTGTCATTTCGTAAATAGAACACCATCTCGAGTCCGGTGGTGTGATGCTTTCTCGTGCGTCTCGCGACCGAAGGAGACACATAAGTGCACAAGTTTGAGCCCCACCGTTGCACATTGTTATTTGTGGGGTCTGTCTTACGAAGCAATGCAAAAACAGTCCTGTAAATGTTACACGTTGGCTGAGGGTCAACTCGAAAAAAAAAATAGAACATCTTTAACTCGTGCTTGCAAAACCCTCTTCTCCTGAAATGACCCTATTCTCGCTTGGAACTGCATCTTACTTTATATCACATTTTCTTATCACGTAAAGTATAATACATTTCCGTTCTCTCTATCGAACCGGGTTTCAACAATGGAAGCAGATGTCGACGAATGCAAGCAAGGCATGTGCAAAGGTATCTGCACAAATCTGCCAGGAACATTTCGGTGTACATGCCCCTCAGGTAAGAATATATATATATATTTATATACATGATTATTTTTGTACATATAAGATAAGGGTAACAATTTCGTCAATCTCGTCATAAAGCTCTTCGTCACGGGCTTGATGAGCTTATTTGGCTATAGAATCAATTATAGCAGTCGCGCTACCTTCTCTCGCAAGTAACAGTTGATCTCTCAGATACAGAACCGTGTTTGAATAACCTATGATGCGCTCCCGTTATAAACCCAGCCACCCCCAACGTCTAACGCTAGTGGAACAAGCTGTACTGGCGACACGTTCTTGCGTCGCTTTAATTTTTCGACCTCAGGCGCAGCGTGGCCCGCACGGGCAGCGCCATGTTGAACCAAGCCAAGGGGGTAAATGAGTCATACAGTAGTGCTCCATACAATCGTCACTCTAGTCTAGCAAAAACGTCGTTAAGCACGGTATGTCGTAGCCTTTGGCCTTCGTTGTAAATGCAGGACAAGGCATATATAGATATATATATATATATATATATATATATATATACGGAGGATCTGCAAAAACGATGGAATATAAAGAAAACGGGCGCATTTGACGTTTATATGCGGAACTGAAGAGCCAAAATTGGTGAAGTAGACATAGGAATTTATGGGACAGCAACAATAAGGAGCACTGGCTGGAGGGCTAGCGGGAAAAAGATCGGCGTCTAACTACGGCCTTTGCAGCCCACAGATTTAATCACGTTTTGTGCAACGTTGGGGATTTTCATGTGCTACAGGACGGCTGTCGATGCAAACAATGCTGGAACAAATGTGATAGATACCACTCCGCGGCATGTCCGGCGGTTCGGCCCATAGTAGAACTAGCATAACGCTAGATTGATAGTTGTCTCTAAATACTCTGATGTAAAATAAACACACTTGCCCAGCCCAAGTGTGAAAAAAAATCATATATATATATCAAATATATATATATATATATATATATATATATACATACCTCAAGTCCTGAAATATCGTATAGTATGAAAATAAAACAATATTGGGAAAAAAGTAACGCGTTTATTTGTGCTCTTTTTCATTACACTGACTCTTTGGATATGGCCATTGACGCATTCATCTGACACTGAAGGTTTTACTAAGAGCGAGAGCAATTCGTGTATTGACATCAACGAATGCGTGTCCAATGCTCACAACTGTTCAGGCTCCGATTCGCACTGCCTAAATCTCCCTGGAGGCTACCGCTGCATCGACTTTAAGTGTCCAGACGAATCGAGGTATCGCAAGGACACCAAACGAATGTGAGTCGTTTATTCATGTAACTTTCTGAACCCCCGGAGACCCACATACTATCTAGCTGTGCATAGAAGCTATACATTAAATGTAGTATGTTAGGTACAAAGGCGGTGCTCGGGGCGCCTGCTTGTACAAGTGCCGTCAAAGCTACCTTGGCTCCGAGCGCGGGATTCGTTGTTACCGCTTAGATAATTTGGCATAATGTAGTCTATTTCATATGGTGTATTATCCCGGATGCGTTTCAGAATACGCATATACTATAGTTGTAACGCATCGTCTAGCCCCTACATATTGTATGATACAAATATAAAGAATTCTGTGGAACTTGGACGAATGCCTAAGGACCAGCTTCAGGCACCTCCTTAAGCTAAACCTAATCTGGCCGACAGTAAGTGGGCTTAAGCTACTCTCTCCTTTAGACTCAGAGGTCTGAGAATTCGCTCTACAGCAGATCAGGCAGCTAGCTGGCACGTTGCGTCGTTGCACGCCTCAGAAGGCACATCAGCTCGCCACTGGCCCTGCAGGATTTTTTAGATGCCAAAGAATTTACTGATACGGGATTCGAGAACCTCGCAGGCTTGCTCTATGAGGCAAACTTACATCTACAAAGATGATACGAAACTTCCGAAAAAGGAGACCAGATACTAATTTCTGAGGCACTAACCACAGCAGACAAATCGAAATAAATCGAAGTAATGCCTAATAATCGAAGTAAAACCCCGACTACATGCAACCTTTCAGAAGGATGCCAGCAAATGGCTCTAAGCCATTCCCTTCTTAAACTTTGGCGCTTCACTTGATGACGAAAGCTTTAACCTGTGCATCGATTTGAGGTTGGGGGCAAAGCTCATTGAAGAGCACTGGTGTCCGTGCGGTGCACAGGTGGACATCTGGGAGACCTACTAGCTCTCCTGCAGCAGAAGTGAAGGAAGGCAAAGGCGCTACAGAGAAGTGAATGACGAACGAAATAGAAATGCTTTACGCTCGGCGCAGGGGGAGATAGTTATGCGCGTTAACCGGGCCCACAGTATCACTTCAACAGAAGTCCTGGCCAGCCTCCTGCCCTGCGACTTACTGTCCAGCGAGTGCAGAGAACGATTCCTCGACGGGAAGCTGGATCTGTAGAGAGCCAGGGAGGCAACAATAAACGATTGGGCGGAGAAGCTGGACCATTCTTTTAACACAACGGCAGAGGACACAGACGACGTGGAGCACACGGGGCTTCAGCGGTGCTAGCCAACGCCCACACCTGCGCCGGATCGTTTTCACTGGGCCAAACACCAGCCGCCATAATAGCACATAAGATGACCTCGCTGAAGACATGGGCAGAAGAACGCGTGTGCCCGCCTGGACGCCATTATAAAAACTAGAACATTGCTCGAGACCGCTTGTCGGGTTAACTGGGAGACCCACCAGCAACGAAGTCGGAGTCCAGAGGAGATGCTACGCAAGGTGTGGGAGGGGCGCGGGGAGTAACTAGGCTCTTCAGGATATCTCGACGCACCCCTTCGGAAGGCGTATTTGTGGGGCGCATAGAGCGCTAAAACACGGGATTTCTTTCGATAATTTCGAAGTAACGCCTTACAATCCTGAGCCTGAGGGTGTAGAGAGGAACCCGGGGTTTAGTGGGTGAGAGTCCCACACTAGGTGCCGATAGCTGCCGGTACCGACATTGCATAAGGCACCCCTTCCCCAAAACAAGGATTTAACTGAGATACAGCTCGGGCGTTCGGGTCAGCTCTGATGCCGTGCACCCGAGAGCCAGCCGGCCCGCTAAGAAACAACGTAAAAAGACCGGACGGTCTTACCCTTACATCCGTTGAAAAGAAAAAGCGCTCTCTTAGGATGCGACGATCACCGACACCCCCGCCCCCTCGAACCTAGAACTCAAGGCGTCCGCCGCTGGTTCCTGGCACGCAAAGCTGAACAACTACCGTAGTTAACGAATAAGCCCAGGCCATAAACAAGTTAAATTTTATGCCGCTAGTGTGCGAGGCACTCTGGGACCCGGCCTCGAGACACGGTCACTTTTACAGATGATCAGCAAATGAATCGAACTGGCGACGGAGAAGAGAACACTTCTTGGCTATCTACTTTGACCTTAAAATTGAATTAAAAGCGCATATATAAACATCTCTCTCTCTCTCTTCCTCTCTTTCTATCTGTTTATGTATTTATTACGACGCTGTCATTATACGCAGGCGCTGCATTCGCACCGAGCTGTGCGATGACCATGGATGTCGGGTCGAACCGGAAATGATCACGTTCATCCACATTCCGTTGAGGCGCAACGCAGCTCACCATCGGGAAAAAATCACCGTCAAACCGTCTCGACAGCCCGGCACGTGGGGACGTTTTACACTTCGCGTAGACCAGGTCATCGGGCACCAGCTGAAGCCGACGACTGGCCGGCGATTAAACGCGCTAAAACGGCGTTTAGCCACCGACGAGGACTTTCGACTCGAGAGCCACAAAAGATGGGCAAAGGTTATTATTAGTAGTTTCCAATATCCTTCTCTCTCTTTGTCTAGCTTTATGGCTATCATTTAGAGAGATTCGGAGTTGAACTCTAAGGTTCATCCAGTATCTACGGTTATTAGTTGAAATCTTAATTTTTACCTCTCTCACTGACCGTTGACATACAACGATATGTTACCTATGCTGTTAACAGAACTGTAAAAGATGTAATAGTTAGTTAATAATTTATTACGCACATAATTAGAAGGGGGTGTCCATCTCATATTTTAAATGAGACATATTTGCTTTTCGCTTGTATTAGTTTTCATAACATATAAGATTATTGATGAGTTTGCTTCCTACATAGAATATATACATAGTTAGTATATATCTTATATAGGATGTATAGAAAAGAAGTACGCAGATCTTACATTTGTTCGGTTTACTTCTGTCTGAGCTAGTGCGGAACTTTAGTGGGCCGCAAACCAAGATTTAAACTTGGGACTTCTTTAACCGAGAGGAGATTAGACGGCCCTATTGGAACGAATCCCTGCTTTGATTCCTGAATAATATGCTTTTATCTTGTTGCTTAAAAACGCATACATGTGTATGTCGACTGTAAGCTTATTTTCGGCCGCCGATAATAACAATAGTCGCGAAATTCGTAGTTCATTAAATAACATTAATTATAAAAACTTTTACGACTATCCAGGCTTGTGCTTACGCGAAAGAAATAAGGAACTGCACAAGTAACAGCAGTAACTGCTAGCAGCACTAAGTGAAAAATATTGCTAGCGCAATTCACCAACCAGAAGTAAGTTTTGTCCTTTAGCTAAACTTGAGTTGACGTTGCCTCACAGGTATTCATACGAAGACCGTTAGCGGAGCCCCAAGACATTCACCTCACCCTACAGGCGAAGATCTATCGCTTTGAAGGCGAGCCGCCGCGAGAGGAACTCCAGCGAACGCTTCAATGGAAGATCGTTCTCTACATTAGCGGCAATGCGTTTTAGCAGCGTAGATCTTTCGGATGCCTTGCTACGTCATAGATAGCGTTTAATAATACCAAGCGCTAATCAGCCCGCGGGTGGCAAAATATATATATATGATACACATGCAGATAGATGGTAAGCAAGCGAAAGAACAGAATCTATTCAAATAAGAACTAATAGGAGAAGAAGCCGAAGCGAAGCGTGAATAACACGCATGGTGCGACTGTGTATTTATTACAGCTTTGAGTATTTAGGCGAAAGAGGCCTAGATTAAGTGACGAATTTTAATTCGGATAATAAGAATACTTTTGATTAGAAGTTATAGGTAAGCGATGTATACATAGCTAAAGGCGTCGCTTGTTGGTCGGCGCGCGCTGTTTTTAACAACTATAAAACTGGCTAGAGAGGACGCCAAAGATTAAGTGTTTCTCACTGTTTCATATCTCGAGATCTCGTAACGCTTCTGAAATCATCTCGGACGACATGTCCGTCAAGCCTTCATCATGTCGTCCAAATAAATTGATAATCATCTCTAAGTTTGTATATTATTGGGGATGTGTTACGAGGTTAGTTATGTGAGGTTGCCGCGCGTACAGTTCGTTGAGGAAGAGGAAGAAGCGGTACAACATAATTTATTTATAGTTTGTTTTGGTAAGTTGCACTTAGTGTATTAAAAGTGCGAAATACGTGTTCCATGGCATGGTTTGGAATATTTAGTAACTAGCTATAGAAACAGCGTGTTAAGGCTTTTCAAGAAAACACGATAAATAATAGTGACGTCATCTGTTAGGCAATTTCGTTGAAACGCTGTTTCTGTTACGGCAAAAATAAAGTAACACACGTGTGATGTATTTCAAACGTTTTCTTTTATTGATCCAAACATGCTCTAACAAGGAACGATACTACTCCGAAACAGTGTGTAAAGTGAATATATATATATATATATATATAGTCTGATTCTTTTTTGCTGTTTTATTAGTAAACAAACGATGCACATAATATTTACTCATTTATATAGTATTGTTGCTACATTGCTATATTTACTACACGCACTGCGCTGCAGTGAATCGTTCCATTTTATCGCAAATAAGCCAGTCGCACACACAAATATATATATATATATATATATATATATATATATATATATATATATATATATATATATATATATATATATATATATATATATATATATATATATATATATTGTGATTAGCAGGATGGCATTGCCAGCAACGTTTCGACCTTGTTTCCGCCGGCTTCAACTAGTTGCCGCCCTGGCAGCCCAGTTAATTCGATAACAACGATGCCTGCCGCCACCTGTAAAAAAACACATGATGATGATTATTATTATGTTAAACGAACGTTTTTTCTGCTATCAGTTAGTTTCGAGTCTGCCCACCGCGCCTATAGTAGAACCCACGTTCCCTCCACAAACAGCCAATGAGACCATCTGTCTTAGAAACATCACTTCGAGTCAGTGGCCTGTAATATACTCCGTAGGTTTTGCGATATCCCTTAGCAAAAGTTTGCGGTGCCGACACCTATGGGACCTAGTATCCCAAGGCAATAGGCATGGAGCCCGGTAGGAGTCTTAGAGCCTTTCGTTGTACTTCGTCAAAGGTGTTCTCTCTTTTCATCGTATTAAACAAAATCTGAAAATCTAGTTTAACTAGCACTCTCGTTACTCTCTTCGAACGTATCTTATCGACTGAGCCGAGTGCAGGCGAGTCGATGGCACCTTGAAGGGGCCTGAACTCTATTTCAGCTACATGTTTTTTTAATAATTTTAGTCCGCGTCACTTTTTAAGCTAAGTCAGTGCTGTTGTATATTCTGCGGCGCAGCATTCTCTTGCTCCATAGAGTATAACTCTGCAAGTGTTAAATTATTGCAGGCACGTGTCAGAACAGTACTAATAAATTTGGATCAGACTGAAGGTTAGATCAGAGGTAGAAGGTATGTCATTAACTGGTCCCGGAGTATTACCAATAGGTAGGCTTCGAGAAGGGTTTATTATTTAAAAACAATTGTGTTGTGCTAAATAGAAAATATTTTGTTCCTTATGCATCTTCACTTCGTGGGATCTCCTATAGATGCACTGTTTTCTCTATAAACAAGATAGATATGCTTCCCGTTTATTTCCAGTGTCCTTCTGTATGTGTTCACACCAATTCTTGAGAAACAAAGTCTGTTCTTTCACTGATGAATCCCAAAGCCTTCATTGCGGTATACATAGAAAATACATATCTAAACTAGTACAGAAGATCTATCTATATATTCTCTGATGACACATTCTGCATTGCATGCAATCGATTGACATGACAAGTCAAAATATGTTGTTAATGTTTAGTCTTAGGTATTGGAATTGCATCTCCAAACGCAGAGTGCTGCTGGTGAATAAATGTTTAAAAATTGCGAAACAGTCTCGGCAAGAGCCTCGCTTGCATCTTATAGTAATTGCGCAGTTCTGCATGGAGCCACACGGACGCCTAGGACATTTGGGTTAATTAGGTATTGAAGCATATGGCTTCATCTATTTGAGCACTGCCAAATACTCGTACACTCTAAAGCATACAGCACCCCTGGGTAATCTCTCCTGCACTGAGGAGATTGCCCATTGGCTAGATCAGAGATCATGTTCTCGTTGCATCGAATGGAATAGAAGTCGAGTAAGTATATAAGTAAAATAAAGAAAACATAATAATAATAATAATAATAATAATAATAATAATAATAATAATAATAATAATACTTGTTAAGATGAGTTTATTTCTATTATTAATATGTACGGGTATCACAATAACTAATATAAGCATTGCATGATATGCACAACATTGCTGGTATTATTATTGCCTGAGTGTCGGTGACCACTCTTTGTAGTTCCAATGACACCCTCTGTCGGAGGAACGCAGTCGATCTTGGCTTTGCCGCGGCCTTAAAAAACTTCTTCCCAAGCTGTTTTCTTGTCAGTTTGAGTACATGCCCCAAACCTTGGGACCGAACGCCATTACAATGTGGTCTTCAAGACGGTGCGCGTATAAGCGCCGTTTGTGCATCTCCCGTTGATGGTGAATGATGTGGACGACGCCTGCGCGCGCTAGTGCATGGTAGCCGAGGGAGTATGTGTCGGAGACAGTGACGTCCTACGCCAGTGGGACAAAGACGCCAGCGGCCGATTAGTGTCCCAGTCTCAGCTGGTGAGGCCATCCGCTCGATGCCCGTCGCCCCTCTGCAGTCCACCAGGTTCCAGGGCAACGCGGCTTATCTGAAAGCACGCCCAAGGAGGTTGATGGCGTCGTGGCGGCCCTGTGTGAGCCCAGCCAGCCTCGTGCAGCTAAGTCGGTGCAGGCACCGTTCCGTCATATGGTCATTTGTCTCTCACAAGCATGCCAATATGGGGCCCAGCAAGACTGAGGCCACCGCCGGCACGGTCGTCGGCCAGCTTACTGCCGACGAGCTCTAACGGAGACACGTCGATCATACCCTGGCGGCGTCAGACGAGACCGCTTTGAGTTTAATGTCGTCCACATCTACCTCGTAGGCCGACAGACGAATTAAGTGTTAGCCTGAGTGGCGAATTGGCCTTACCCCTTCAGCCTAGTGGCGGCCTGTTCCTTAGACGGATGATCAGACTGACACGCGTCCCAGAGCCGAACGGCGTCTCGTTGGTGGCAGATGAGTCGCCAGCAGTAGCGGCCGCTCCGGAGGCGCAGCTGCGTCTAACGGCCACCGCGTCCGCGCCAAACCTTAACGTACCCAATGGTCCCAACGTTCACCAGCCGATACATGTCTCAACCAGCCAGCGGAAGACGGCTACAGTCTTTTGCGCCGAAACTCCAGCGTCCTCTACCGTCCAAATGATCACCGGCCGACACCGGGAGAGGGTCGACCTAAGCCGCTTAATCTGAGTCAAACCTTAACCTGGCTTGTATTCCTATACGAAACAAACACAAACCGCTGCAAATTTCGACAGATTTGAGAGCGAAAATTTAAAGCATCCCTTGGGGTGCCGGCACGCCGCGGTGCCTCGTATCAATAAATATACCGATGGAGGATGGCTGAAAAGCATTCTCTTCTCGGCCGTGTCAAGCCCGGTGGCGTGGAGCATTCGCCTGCGCCTCGCGACATGAGGAAATACATGGGTGCGCGGGTTTGAGCCCCTCCGTTGCACATTTGTATTTATGGGAGTCCGTCTATAAAGCAATGCGAAAAGCAGTTCCGTGGACGTTAAATCTTGGCTGAGGTTCAGCCCGGAAGGTTCTCGCCCGTACTACGGACCAGACATCTGTTCGTGTGTCATCGTTCATTGCTGCTAGGCCTCGCGTGTTGAAGTTGCCATTTGACTGAGTCTACATCCCCGGTTCACTTAGCATAACAACCATCATTACAATATATCCATGTGGTAATTGGCTAGACGATTCACTGCGGAGTGTGCTAACTCGCGGTCGTCCGCAAAATAAGCAGGGGCACCAGTTTTCCGGCTAGTTCAAGCAACACAGATTATTCATCCAAGTCGAGCCCGGTGGGGTGGTGCATTTGCGTGCGCGTCGCGCTCGACCGGTGCACATTTGCATTTATGGGGTCCGTCCTACGAGGCAATGCGAAAGCAAACCCGTCGACATTAAGTGTTGGCTGAGGTTACCCCGAAAAAGTAAAAGATTCTTCATCTAAGTAAATGTGCACGACATGGCGACGTCCTATAGAAGTAGGCAACCGCTTTCCAGAGGGGAAGTGCAACCAGTTCTTCTACATATAGCAGGCTACAAAAAAAACCAGCACCAATCTGTTTTTATTATTATTCTTACACTTTTCAGTATTTCCCTACAATTGTAGGACCCAAACGTGTACCCCCCTAGACTCACCCCCACTCCTCAATCCATAGAGCCGATGACAGCGGCGACGTTTCCCCTACGCACTGCGAGCGAGAGTTGAGGACGCGGAAACTCGCGCTGGTCACCCGTGTTAGTACTAGTTTTGATACCTAGGTCTTTGAGGAAGATACTTGTGCTCCTGCTAATTGGGTCCATCGTTTCCACGGCGACGGGTTCAATCGGGTTTAGCATCTTCTCTCCAAATCAGAGTATTTGCATTTTTTGCGATCTCAGCATGTTCAGCAACCCACCTTGACCTGGTGGCCCATTGCATCAAGTATGACGGAGCCACTCTTCATGATGCCGTGGCATCCCATACCAGGCATTTGCCCTTGGACCATGGTGGGATGGTGTCCCGTCGGGTCTTTTGTCGGCTTCGATGCCCAATTTGGGTTCCAGAGTGCTTGGTATGCCGGCTCTACGAAGAGCTTTCTTTTGAATCGCGTTGATTTCTGCGTGTCTGGGAGTCCTACAAGGGCTCTTAGTGCAGCTCAAATCGTGCAGTCCGTCCTTATCCACTGTTTTTTTTTAATTTATTATTATCATCATTATCGGCTAGCGTAAGCATCTGTGTACACCGACGCCCTACACACATATTGTATCTATCCGACTGTAGGCTCATTCAATGAATATATATATATATATATATATATATATATATATATATATATATATATATTGGGTCTACAAAAAAAAATCGGATTTTATAATGATTCTTAACGGACAAAACCGAAAAAAAAAATTGTAGCCCTATATATATATTGTATATATTGAAGGGTAAATCCGCTGCCATTATGGACGTCATCGCGTTGCTCGAATCGACGAAACGGTTACCATGATAGAAGTGCAGTGTCTTGACACAGTCATGAAGCATGGAACACCATTTGACTTCAACGGATAAAATCGTCGACTCGACTATGTGATGTGAACGAACACGGTGCACGGCTGAACGCATCAAATAGAGCCTCTAGATGCAACCGTAACCGGAGATGACACAACTGCAGATGTATGCATATGGCAAAGTTATCGAAATTGAAAGCATAAACATCAGCGAGATTCGCCCAGGTTCAAAGATCGCTTTCAACACTACCATAACAACCATCACCACTAAAACAGTTCTTGCAACAGAAGCAAAACCATGATGGCAATAACAGCACGCATAATATTACACATAGGAACGACAACAATACGAACAACAATTATAGCAGCAACAACGACAACAACAACAACTACTACCACAATGGAGTCGAAATAATAATCATAACAGTGCACTCCCTAACAAAAATGCGTTTCAAAAAATTGCTGCACTTCAAAGTTATACTGCTGAGAAACAAAGCAGTCTAACAAAAAAAAATGTGTATGTAAAGCGTTGCATTTTTTTTTCAGTTGTTCCGTAAAGCTAATTGTGCCCGTGTTCTTTTTTTCGTGGCATGGCTAATTTTTTATCCACTCCGGCATTTACCTTGTCTAAATTGGAAACTATTGAAAGCAGTTTAAGAGCGGCCGGTCTGGGTCTCGAACCCAGGCCTCCCGAATGCAAGGCAACTGCTCTGCCACTAAACCATCTTGCTCGGTTTTTGGTGAAAAACAAAATAAGCAAACCAAAAAAATGAAAGCTTGAATTCACGATCAATCAATAATGCCTATAGGTGCGACGACGTCCCACAAGCCGAATTGGCAGCGGCCGCGAACTACCGAAACGTTCATCCGATAAGTGTCATCTCTTTTTTTGGTCGTCTTCTTTGATGCATTCGATGTTTCCCTCTACTCGACTTCACAAGGCAAAACCAAGCCGCCAATAACGGTTTGTATATCAGCGACTACCCGCCCTGTCAGTGGTTACCCGCCTCGTAAGCTTGAAGTAGTACAGAAATTAAGAACAGATTAAACAAATGTATTTGCTTCGCCTTCGCCGTAGTGACTCTTTGAGCAGACTTTCGTTGTCAGCACCTGCGCGATTGCACTGAGCATTGAGTCTTTACTTTCTATAGGACTTTCTCTTACTTCTATTTCGTCTCTCTCTCTCTATCTTTGACCCTTGATTTCTCGTTCGCGCGCGCGGGTAACCTTTCTCATCGTATGTCTCTTTGCTATTCTCTTCTCTTGTTGTTGTTGTTGCCGCTGCTGCTGCTGCTGCTGTTGTTGTTCTGTTTGTTGCTGCTGCTGCTGTTGATGTTGTTGTTGTTGTTGTTGTTATTGTTTATCTAGCTACTCTCTCCAGCGGCCATAGCGGGTTTCCTTCGCCACTGAATGAACGTGACCCCTCCTCCTTTCCTACGGGCTGGGAGGGTCGGACAAGTGTTTTTTTTTTTAGCTCGTTTACTACTGTGTTATTTTAGCTCTCTCCCAACAAATGCACGTTGTGCTCTGTTTATTGACGACGATAAACAAACGAGTAGCAGGCGGGTAGCGGCTTACTGCCTGCTGACTGAATGTCTGAGACTTCCAAGACAGAAATGACGGACCCCGTCGCCGGCAGCATCACCATCCATACTACAACAACAACAAGAACAACTGACTACTACTACTACTACTACTATTAGAAGGCAGTAGACCCCACCACCAGAGCTCCACCAGCATCACCAACACTGTTCCCCGGCACTGACGGCCTGTGCCGGCGCACCCGGCTGGTTACCCGTACGACTCTCACCGACCGGCAACCACTACATGTTTGTCTGCATTACGACATTGCATCGTTACAAGTATTTCTGGCTGTTCAGGGCTACTCGAACGACGACGACGACGACCACGACGACAACAACAACAGAAACGGCAACTGCTCTAACCTTTGCCACAAGACTATTGCAGTCGTGGCAGTAAAAAAAGTAGTAACAAGAGCAACAACGACAACAACAACAGCGCCAACAACGCCGACAACAACAATAGCAGCAACAACAAAAACAACAACAATAGCAGCAACAACAAGGACAACAACACGCAAGACGACCAGGGGGCTTAAAGCAAATCTGATGCTGCTTTTGGTGCTGCTGTTATGCCGCCACCAGCAGCAGCAGCGGCAGTAGCCGCAACTGAACAACTGGCAGAACATCAGCCGCGTAGCTCTTGTTGCGTAGCTAGTCAATGATTATCACAGTAATTACACTAATAATTGTATTAGCAATAGTAGTATAATAGTAGTAGTAGTAGTAATATACGACTCGTCGGCCAGGCCAGGCCACGTCGGACTGACACTGCCACAACTGACTGTGACTAAAACCAGCAGGTCGCGTGCACAAGTTTTCCACGTGAACAACAATAACGTTACGTCGTATACTCCGTACGTGCTGCTGCTGACGGTGGTGCTGGTGCAGGCACGTTCTACGCGAAGTGAAACGTTCGGTGCGTCTATACACATATATATATATATATATATATATATATATATATATATATATATATATATAGATATTTATATATATAGATAGATACGTATATGAGTGTATTGATCTGCATAGCCGCACGCTATTCGGCTTGCCAGTGTTGTCAACCTTTGACATCGTGCAGACGCGAGGGAGAGCAAACGTGTGTGTACTGGAGGAATAAAGGCTGCCCGACCGTCATCTGTGCCTCATCGACATTCGGATTGATTGTTCCATTGGTGCTGCGTGAAACAGAGCTCGACGCAAGTATCGCATCACATCGCTTAGAGCCCGTAAGTCCGTAATCAGTCGCCGGGCTGAACAAACAGCGAGTAGGTAGGTATGTCTTGGTATCTTCACCTGTACTAATCGAGCTAACAGATAGGACGTGTGGCATGCTTCTTTGCACTAGCCGCTAGTGACTATATGAAGTTGTAAACACACAAATAAGAAACTACAATTAAGTATAAATAAATGTCATATCATATCATGAGTGTTCTGCACATTTCGAACGGCCTTCCTCCTCCCCACCCCACTCAATAGCCGGCGTGCGGTTAGCGTCACTGATACACCACAGTAGCTATAACTACCATTATGTGCATGTGTTTCCTATCGGCCACAAAGTATCACTACTAAATTAAATCCAAATGGATCTTCCTGCCTCTCGTGATGCGGTGTGGACTCCGTTTGAATCCGTGACCTATAGAACGCGAACGCCACCAATTGATATTTGAGACATACTTTGTGAGGCCGCGCGAGAGAATAATGGGCGGAGCCATTATTGCGCAGATGAAATCGTGGCATTCTCCAACGCCGTTTTATAACGTCGTAAATAAGGGATCATGTGCTACGCCTATAGAGCTGTGCTTATCCAGCGCACTGATATAAAAAGAATATTTATTTGTAGTATTAGTCGTAATAGTAGTAGTAGAAGTAGTAGTGGAAAACATTTCACTGTCCTAATCGAGTGATCATTTATACAGTGAAAGTTTTGTGTGTTGAAAACATTTAGTAGTAGTAGTAGTAGTAGTAGTAGTTTAACGCAATCGAATGACACAAATATTATAATAACAGCATGTGAACAATGTAAATAAGCATAAACACTGAAAGCAAAAACGCTAATCAAAAGAAGAAGCCAACATAGCGCGAAAAATAGAACCAATACAACCACAACAATAATATCAACAATGACAACAACAATGGGGGACACACAATCATTAGAATATTCTGCCATTTTGTCATGTCAGTCACGATCATTTGCACTGTGGTAACGCCTACACGCGGGATATTACTTGCATCGGCAATGAAATAAGCAACCCAGACCACAACAACAACAACAACAACAACAACCACAGCAGTAGCAACAACAGCAACAGTAACAACAATAACAGCAATTGCAGTAATCGAGTGGCAGTAATCAGAATCAGCAGTGAGGACAATATTCTAATCAGGTGGTCCCCGTCGACACGTCGGACTTTAGCTGGCGCAAGCACAGACACACAAAGGCACACTCATCCATGTTGGGTGGTTCATCCTTCGCTTTGGCCGTGATTGTCGTCGTCGTCGGTCATTGTTGTTGTTGTTGTTGTTGTTGTTGTTGTTGTTTTGTTGTTGTTGTTGTTGCTCTTGCTGTTGTTGTTACTGATGTTGGAGTTGTTGTTATTGTCGATAGTGATATGAACGGGCCCTGCCCTCTGCTTCTATCTATATAGGCAGTGGTTGTACTGTTTTGCTGGCAGTATTAACAGTAATAGCAGAAGTGCGAGCATTAGCAGTAAGACAACATATCAATAAAACCCCAATATGAAAAAAAAAAGCATTAAGACAACAATGACACAACAACGAAAACAACAACAACAACAACAATGAAAACAATAACAACAACAACAATGAAAACAACAGCAACGAAAACAACAACAACAACAACAATGAAAACAATAACAACAACAACAACAATGAAAACAATAACAACAACAACAACAACAACAACAACAACAACAACAACAACAACAACAATGAAAACAACAGCAACGAAAACAACAACAACAATGAAAACAATAACAATACGTCAATAGCAGCAACTCTACGGGACAAAACTAGTGTTTATGGGTACAGTCGTACGCGCGGGCAAAGGCAGCATCGATCGCATTCGTCTTCACATGACGAACTATGGACGTTCTGGAGTTCGACCGGTCGCCGAAGCTCCAGTCGTTCGCCGCTCCGTGACCAATCGTGAGCTCGTCGGCTTCAATCGGTGCGGAATGGTCGTTCTCGATAACGAATGCCACTCGGAATACCATCACGACGAGGACATTCTGTACGACTAGACATCATCAGCTTGGCTTTTATTCTCACTACGGGACTACTGCTACTTCAATGATGAGAACAACAATACCTGTTAATGCTTTCATATGCCACGAGTTGGTGGCCCCCCTCCTGGCTCAGTAGCTAGCTAGAACCCAGTGCGTAGTCATTGATAGATCCATTGATTGGCTATTGGCACAATACGTACTCGTAGAGTAAGCAAAGTATCGACGATAACTGCCGCTTGATCTCCGTATTCTCGGACAAGATTCGTCGCCGTTGTTCTTCAGTGCGCCAGCAGGCACACATGCGAATCTGTCTATTTATTAGTCTAGGTACACATATCGTCGTTTTTGTTCTGGTTCATTCTCTCTCATATACTACACGAGATTCGAGACAGCTTAGCATGACTTAGATGGCTTAGATCAAGATCCATTTCGAAGTAATGCCAAAGCACTACCGTGCCTGGGGGAATGGAGAGGAATGCGAGTTTAGTGTGCTTGTGAGTCTTGCCTACTAGTCTATCGCTACCCGATGTGCATCAAGCATTCCCAAAACCTCCCAAAACATGACAAAAAGTCAAGATGCATGTATTCCAGATACTCCGATAAAAAAAACGTCGTTACAATTGTGTGTTTGCTAAGTTTTTTCAAGCTTTATGCACACGGAGTGAGTACCCCCGCCAGCGTATACAAACAGCGTGGCTTGCCAGATTTACGTGCGTGAGGTTATATATATATATATATATATATATATATATATATATATATATATATTGGAAACCCTAAGAAGACCCGTTTAGGCCCGATCTGTGTCGTAGGATGACATAGGCAACACAGCGACATTTGTTTAGACGAATAACCAGACTGTGGTCTAGACCGGGTGGGTGGACGGGGGGGGGTCGCATTCGGAGTTGTCGACAGAAACTATTAGCCGTCAATTCGATATATGCATCCACAACGTTGTCTGTTGTTGGGTTGTAGCAATAACAAACGACATTCAAGGCTAGCCAGACGGCGACAAAGCAACTGAGACATGCGTTGCCACTGCGCTTACAATGTCGGCGCGCCGTGCCGTGCAGCAGCGAACGCCGAAAAGAAAATAAAAGAGAAAATGTCAGGGTCGATTGACAGTGTAGGATCAGTAGTTATAGTGTGAATAGAAGTAGTTATTGTATATATATATATATATATATATATGTTATTTTATATAGGAACGACAACAAATGTCACAGTATGTCACAGGCTGAGAAACAAGTAGCCATGCGCATATCGTTACACAAGCTACGGAGCTCAGTATTGTACGCAAACAGTGCCCGCGCACGTATTGCCCATAGCGGCCCGTCGGATGAATCTCCCAGTGTTCCTTTACGATAAAAGAGTGTCATATATATATATATATATATATATATATATATATATATATATATATTTATATATATGTATAAACTCCCTCATCGTTAGGAAACACTGGGAGATTCAGCCGACGGGCCGTAATGACTTACTGCCCTTCAAATATACGCATCTAGAGTTGTTAATCAACTCAATGCTGCAGAACAATTGCGGGTCGTTATAGATAAACAGAAAATAAAAACACAGTAATAGTATACGAAAATAACATGAACATATATATATATATATATATATATATATTAGGTCACCTCTATATATATCAAGGGTATGAAATACATTTACATACAACAACAGCGCTATGTATGTCAAAACTGCCAGGAAGCTTCCAGTGCCAATCGCCGGCGATCAAATAAATGGGTAGCGTGTGTAGACACTGCCGATCTCCTTTGAGTCGTTCAGCGTCAAATGAAAGTACCTTCCCCAGCCGCAGTCCAACACAACGACCCCCACCTTTAACTACTACAAATTGCTACAAACGCTACAAATCTATCATATTGTGGTCTTTGCTTAGCAACGATCATTACGTCCAAGAGTGGACGATTCGTTCGAGCTGAACTACGTATTATCGCGGTGGGCGTTATTTCCTATCTAACATAATACTTGCGCAGCGCCATTTTTGCTGTTGCAGCAGTCTGTTCCATCTTCATTACGATCAATATATATATATATATAAGCCACCGATTTTTTGTCTGAGTCACCGACTCATCAAAAGCGGCCTGTCTATGAGCGTGCTATGAATGTTCGTTGACGTTCGGTATCGGATAACGACGACGACGACGATTAGAACACGTAGAGTAACGCAGGTTTCCGATGGCTTTCCTATCAATCCTATATTTTCCTCTGCCCCTCGAAGTATGTCGTCACTTGCCGTACGACGTGAGTCATACACGGCCCGGTGTCGCCGATTTTTGGGCGTTCATCCTATTTCGGCAAACGATAGTTGGGCACGTATCGCGACCGACACACAAGCACGATGTACGAGTTCGGCACGATGACGCCAACACGTCGGCAGCGCAGATAGGCCAGAAGTTAGTTGCGAACTGGTGCAGACTGGTGTAGGTGGGTGGGTAGGCAATTCAGACCTCAGTCAGGTAGGTGGTTGTTGTGGTTCACCAGATTTGGTTGCTTGATGTCGTTCTCCGTTCGATTGTTGACCGCGTTGATGCGAAGTCGACGCGAATGCAAAGACAACGACCAGCCCCGATGGGCTGACGGCGACGACGACGACCACAACAGCTACGGAGGGACAGCGGTGTGACCTCAGTGTTGTTCCTTCCTTCGTCCAGTCACGTCTTGACGACGGTGACTTCAGCGTTCCACCAGCTGCCGGTATGTTTTGTTGACATACACACACTCTACCTAGCGGTAGAGTGTGTGTATGTTGCTCGTTGATCGTCATTATTTCCTCTTTCCAACACAAAACACCGAAACGGCAAAGCGGGAAGCCTTAACTTAGCCAGGCACACACACACACACGTGTTGTTGTTGTTGTTGTTGTCGTTGTTGTTGTTGTTGTTGCTGTTGTTGTTGTTGTTGTTGTTGTTGTTGTTGTTGTTGTTGTTGTTGTTGTTGTTGTTGTTGTTGTTGTTGTTGTTGTTGTTGTTGTTGTTATTGTTGTTGTTGTTGTCGTTGTTGTTGTTGCTGTTGCGTGGTATTGTTGTTGTCGTTGCTGTTGCTGTTGTGTGGTATTGTTGTTGTCGCCGTCGTCGTTACCGCTACTATTGGCTACCAATAAGCAATATCGCTCTGCCTCAGTGAGAGAAAACGAAAAAGCATCCGTTGGGGGTGCGGAATGCCGAAGTAATACCGTGTGAACGCGAGAGGCGCCTAGTTTCGAAACGCCATATCGGCATGTTCTGCCAAAGATTGACGTCTATGAAGGTCGACTCGTTATTTTGTAGCCAACTCAGCCGTGGCAATACTTTCTTTCTCTCATTATATATATATATAATTCGGTTAAGGAAGCTTGCCTATAGGACGCGCGCGCGTGGAAGTCGTTCAATTGTGAACGGCAACAACATCGTAAACAGACGGCGTTCCGATTGGCTTTTCCAGCCATCCACGCACTGCCGCTACTGTCGTGGGTCTGCAGCGGACCTAAATCTAACGAACCTAAAGCCTACGCCTCACAGATACAGCGGCGGCATCAACGGCCCGTAGCTGCTGCGTCGATTCGGCAGACGCTCTGTACAGGAGCAGCGGTGTTAGCTTGGAACGCTTTCATGATAATTTATTGACTGCTCCCTTGCCCCTCCCTCGATAATTAGGCATCCAGTCCCAGCTAGTCCCCGGTACTCCAGAATTCTCTGACTAGTCTTGCTGCGGCTCTGAGCTCGCTTCGCTCAGCTTCTTCGCCCGGCAATGGTACTTTTAGGGCAATGGTGCTTACATTGTACAGGTGGCTACAGCTATTTTGATCCTCAACATAGTCAAAACTGTAAAATGTCTACTATAAAGCAACAGGCACATTAATACGAAGTACGCACTTAAAGCACTCTCCCAGCAAGCGTCGATTTGATGTCAACGGCGTGACTAATTCGTGCCACGATCAAGCAACCGATAGGGCCGACTTGTCAAAGTGTGGCGGCAGTTTACAGGCCACGTTTAAGTTGATACTTGAGGTCCCTCTTGCGTAAACGACTCACTACTTTATATATATATATATATATAAGCTCACATGTACGTATACGATCTATTGTTTAGAAACATAGCCGTCGTAAACAAACCGCAGCGAAATGGTTCACGATTGTAAATATCAAATCCAGGCCCTAACGTAGCGTGCCCCTGTAAGTACTCAATCTAGACCATCCCAGCTTGGATCATTTTTAGCTTGCCGTGATGTCTAATTGACTAATTCCTTACTCGTAACAATCATAAAAAAATCAAAGATCTCCGGACGAATGAGGACGCGTCCGTTCTTTGCCGCCACGACTGTTGATCAACGATAGTTAATTGCTCCTCGATATTACTGCTGTCAAGAGCGGGCTGACACCGGCTGCAACGTCCAAGCGTAATGCGCGTTGTTTTGGTTGTTGTTTTCTGCATTTTGTGGGCAATGTATAGGACGTACACTACATAGACGTGCGGCCTAAAAAGTTTCGATTCGAGACTGGCGAGTGGCTGATAGATAAGAGGCCACGGTAAGCTACGGTGTTGTGGAACTTGTACTCCACCTGCGCACACTTATTCGCCGACTGTCTGACAAACAGCTAAGCCCGGTGCCCCTCGAGCCTCACTATATGTATGAAAGTCCGTCTATGAAGCAATGCAAAAAGCAATCCCGTGGACATTAAAGCTTGGTTGTGGGTCAGCCCGAAAGGTCTGACAAACAGACACTGAGGCCTTCAACTGTGGCCTTCGCTCGAGCAGCCGAAACAGTTTCCATCCAGACTGCGTGCGCTCTGCACGAGATTTCTTGCTACATCGCTATAGGTTATAGGTTGTAGTTGCTGTGTTTGCTATTGTCGTTTTTGTTGTTGTTGTTGTTGTTTTTGATGTTTCGGCAATTGTTAATAATGTTATTGTTTGTTGTTTTGTTGTTCCTACATCTAGTCTGTTAATTGTGCTTATTGTTGCTGCTACTAGCGCTTTCGTATGGTGAGCCGTTTTCGTGTTGTTGCTGATTGATGGTTGTGTTGTTGTGTGGTTGACGCTTGTTGTTATTGTTACGGTTGCTGTTGTTATGTCATTGCCAGCTTCTGTTTTTATTCCTTTTTGTTGTTGTTGTTGTTGTTGTTCCCGTTGTCGTTGTTGCTGCTTCTGTTGCAACTGTTATTGTAGCTGCTGCTGCTGTAATTCTTGTTTATATGCATCACAATGATATTCTTCTTGTTGGCCATATTTTGCCTCATTCATTCAGCCAGCCGTGGTGCAGTCTGCCTAGATCGACGACCGTACCTATTGTTTCCGTTAGGCCGCCCTTACTATGAATGTAAGGGCCTATCACTACGCCCCCAGAGTCACACCTCACGACTCACGCCGACACAAAGACGCATCCACCACATTGTTGTCAAACAACTTTTTGTTGTCTACCACACCTGTGTGCGTGTGTGTCCGTTTGTTTATCCGTCTGTCTATTTTTTGCCATCATAATTAAGTCAAGCAGAAGCTTGACCTAGTAGTAGCAGTTGTCGTTGTGGTAGTAGTAGTAGAAGTAGTAGTAGTAGTAATAGTGGTACGCCGCGAAATAAAGTGCAAACCATTTCCGCTGGTTTTTAAATAAATTTGCCACAAGTGTGGTCGGTTCAATTAAAAAAAAATGTAATAGTAGTAGTAGTAGTGTAGTAGTAATAGTTGTTGTTGTTGTTGTGGGAACAACAGTAGCAATAACAGGTGTAACACTAGTGCCGCCGATCAACCTATCATCTAACTGTCAACTATTGTTTATTTGTCCGTGACGACGACCGGCGATTTCGTCGTCATCATCGCCATCATCACCATCATCATCATCATCATCATCATCATCATCATCAGCAGTAGCATCATAATCAAAATCATCAGCAGCATCATTGTTGTTCTCATCGTCGTCGCTCTCAAACAACGCCCGTTCCCTTTCCTCCTTCCCCCGCCATCACCGCTATCGCCGTGTTTGGTCCTGCTGCTGCTGCTCCTGCTGCTGCTGTTCAATTCCAGGATGATCCTGATCCGGCCGGCTAGACATCCCGTCAGCCAGGCCGCCGCCGCCTCCTGTCTGCCTGCTTACGACGAACGGACGCGAGTGGGGATCGATCCTTGACGATGCTATAGCAGACAACACTGCTGTTTATCGCGGTGCGGTCGAACACACGGCGACCCACGAGTGACGAAGCTGCACGAAGCCGCCGTCGACATCGCCGCCCCTGCAGCCGCCCATGCCGCTCATCCGCGCCACGTCATCGGGGCTGTAGTTGTTGTCGTCGTAGTTGTCGTCGTTGTTGTCGTAGTTGTCGTCGTTGTTGTTGTTATTGTCGTAGTTGTCGTCGTTGTTGTTGTTGTTGTTGTGCGACGGCTGTTGTTGATGTCGTTGTTGTTGCTGCTGCTGCTCTTATCGTGATCATTGCAATTGTTGTGGCGATTAGTAGCAATCATATTGTTGTTGTCGTTGATATTGTTGTCATCGTCGTCGTCGTCGTCGTCGATGGAGGCGGGATCCCACTCAAATGCCTCCAGGCGTGCCCGCGCGTTCGCTCGCTCGCTCGCTCGCATCAGCAACAGCGGCCACGGCAACCACAGCAACAGGACTTATTGGATCCAGCATGATACCGGCGCCCAGTTAGTCGACGTAACAGTGGTGGCAAAAGCAGTAGCAGCAGCAGCAGCAGCAGAATTACTACCACCGGTCAAAGTGGTCTCGTTACCGCTAACAATCGCCGCCTGGGAAACTTAACCGCTCAACCATCATCCACCCATCCATCGAATCGAATCGAATCGATCGAACGATTGACCAACGACAGACCATCGACCAAATCAATCAGCAACTACAACAGGCCACCGCCGTCAACTGCTGGCGCAGTTGTCCTAGTTCTCCATGTTGTTGTTGTTGCTGCTGCTGCTACTGCGGGTTGTGCTATTGTTGCCACAACTTCTGCTACTGTTGTTGTTGTTGTTGCTGTTGTCCTCCGCCCTATCATCATCATCATCATCATCATCATCACCATCGTCATCATTGTTATCATCAACAGTTTCATTAACAACAACAGTAGCAACAGTGTCGTCATCATCATCATCATCATCGTCATCAAATGATCGTCACCTGTTGCTTCCCTGTCTATTGCTTCGATAGTTGTTATTGTGTGTGTGTGTGTGTGTGTGCATGAAGCAACCAGCAACGAGTAGTGTTGGCGTTTTTGTTGTTGTTTTTGTGCACTATTAAACCGCCGCTGTAAATTACAATAAGTAAGTTAATCAATTGGCATGCATACATACATCATGGTCATAGCGATACTGGCAGTGACGACGATAAACACGACGCATGTGAACTTATCCCGCGAAGCCAGTCCCAGCCAACCAGCCCGAGGTTGACGGCAGCAGAACGTAGTGATCGACTAATTGTTAATCACCTACCGGCGCAAAGCTACGGAAAAACGGAAACTGGATAGGCGAACGAACAGCTAACGCGCAGTGTACTGATTGATGAACCTGTGTTGGTTCGGACTCTGCCAAGGTTTCGTTCGGTCGCCACGGCCAGGCGTATTGTAAAGGACTCGACCACAAAGCGACACTTCAAAGTGTTGTCGGCTTTCTTCGGCGAGCTGTAAGGCTCTGCTGCGCGACTTCGAAGCTACAACAGCTATGGGGCAGCTGCTGGATCATAACGGCTCGCCGAACAAATAGGGAAACGAAGCGGCAATCTCACAACTCAGGTGGTGGCTAGCTCTGGTTCGCTCAGAGCATATCGCAGCCGCAGCCGCAGCAGCCGCTACCGCAACAGTGGAAAGCAGCTGTAACATCTGTAAAAGCATCCGTGGTGCGAGGAACACGATAGCAGACGGAAGTTGGCCACGTTCATCGGCCGGCGGATCGGTACGTCGGGCCTGTCTATCGGCCTGGCGGCGTTCGCTTGCTCGTTAATTTGTTCGTTCGTCGCCATCATCGTTTGCCGACAACTGCAAGGTGTGCGTCCGCCGCCGCCGGTATTGTTGAGTTCGTAAGCTCGAGAGGAGTAGTTGATGCTCTACCTACTAACGGCTGGGTGCGTATGAACGGGAACCGAGGGCAAGCCGTCGGCTTGTTACTACTATCGTCGTTACCGCTGACCTAACCCAGGAGAAGGCACCATGGCGCCACGGGATGCTTTCCAGTTAGATAGCATGTCTTCCTCGGATTCCACTTCTGGAGATCAACAACAACAGCAGCAGCAACAAGAACAACAACAAGGGCAACAACAAGAACAACAACAACAACAACAACAAAGACAACGACAGCAACAGCCGCAGCAACAACAACAACAGCAACAACAACGACTTGCCGGCGGACGGCGGTTTCCTACCGAAGGGCCTACGCCTGGCTATACAGGCGGCGCCACCACCACCACAGGCAGCTACGACACCACCGGCAGCTATGACACCACGAACCTCGATTCGACGGGCCCCCAAAACGTTCCCCGCACGCTCGCCACTGTTCCCACCGGCGCCACCGGCAACACTCGCGCCTCAAGCCCGACCAGGCCCAGTCGGAGCAGCAATGAGTCCCGCCACGACGGCCCGTACGGCCGCAAGGTCAGCCTTAAGAGAATCAGCCGTGACAGCAGCCGACACAGCAGCTCCGACGACGACGAGAGCAGCCCGTACGAGAGCACGCGCGAAAACATCGAAATGACCATCACGACGTCGATCGACACGACCCGAATGCTCGAAGAGGAGCGGAAAAAGCGACGAGGAGCCGACACGCCTTTCCGAAGCAGCAAGCTAGGCGCCTTCGACAGCACGAAGACGCTGACGATCTACTCGAGCCTGCATCAGTCACCGCGATCGGACCCGGCGACCGCACCGCGATCCGACCCGCTGACCGCGCCCCGATCCGACCCGCTGACCGTGCCCCGACCGGACCCGCGGACAGAACCACGGACGGCACCGACGCCACCGCCACCGCCGCCCCCGCCACCGCCGCCCCCGCCACCGCTGCCGCCGCCGGTGACGGTTAAGCACCCGTCACGGCCGCCGCCGGTGAAGGTGCAGTTGCCGCCGAGTTCGTACCGACCAGAGCCTCGTGCTGTGACAGCCGACGACCTGTCCTCTCCGTCGTCTCCCGAAGCACCATCGTCTCCGGCAGCGCCTTCTTCGCTGTTTGTCGCCCCCTCGCCTATTAGCAGTCCGTCTCCGATTTCTATTTCCGTTGCTCCCCCCACCGGCTACTACGATGCTCGAACCTACGAGGAACAACAACAACAACAGCAGCAGCAGCAAGCGGCGCTGTTCCAACAACAACAACAGCAGCAACTACAACAACAACAGCAACAACAACAGCAACAGCAGCAGCAGCAACAACAACAACTACAGGAACAACAGCAGCAGCAGCAATATCTACAACAACAACAGCAACAACAACAACAGCAGCAACAACAACAGGACCAACAACAACAGCAGTATCTACTACAACAACAACCGCAACAGCAACAACAACAACAGCAACAACAGCAACAGGAGCAACAACAGCAGCAGCAGCAGTATGTACAGCAACAGTATTTACCACAACAGTACCTACCACAGCAACAGCCACAACCACAACAACAGCCAATGCCAATGCCGATGCCGATGCCAACAATGCCGATGCCAACAATGCCGATGCCGATGCAGCCGGGAATGCCACTGCCGCCCGGCCTCGAGCTGGAGGGAGAGCAAGATTACGACTACGAGACGGAGGTCGATGACGACTCGGGTCCGGGCAGCTGTTGCGGCTTCCAGTTGGCGGTGCCGCTGTCCGACAAATGCGTCGGCTATGTGCTCTTCGTGTTCTTCCTGTTCGTGCTCGGGTTCACGTCGATCGTCACGTTGCTCAAGGGGCCCCGAATGAAGCACGCCGACGAACTGCCGGACGCGGCAGGCACGATCGCCGTGCCCACGTGGTTCGGTACCTGACCTATTATCGTCGGCGATGTGCTACGAGAGCACGTGCGGCGTCAGGGCGAACAACGTGGGCGCAGCAGCAGCAGCAGCAGCAACAAAGCAAGCTACAGAGGCAGGACCTACGTTCGTCTCTAAGACCAGCAGTGGAAGAAACAGTAGTAGTAGTAGTAGTCGTCGTAGTAGAAACCGTAGTAGAAGTGGTGGTGGTGGTGGTGTTGGTGGTTGTGGTAGTAATAGTCATCATCATTGTGATAGCATCAAGGTGACGACGAGACTGAACCGATATGTCCGGTCGGTAGTCGCTTCGTCGTGCGCGCAGCGACAGTAGCAATAGTAGCAACAATCGCAGCAACAACAACAACAACAACAACAACAGCAGCAGCAGTAGCAATACCAGTGACAACAACAGCAACAACATCAATAATAACAACAACAGCCACAACAACAACGACAACAACAACAACAGAAACAACAACACTTCAGTGACAAAAACAGCAGCAGCAGCAGCAGCAACATCAGTAGCAAAAACAGCAACAACAATAAGAACATCAGTAACAAAAACAGCAACAACAACAGCAACGTCAGTAACAACAACAACAACAGCAGCAACATCAGTAACAATAACAGTAGCAACAACCGCATCAGTAACAACATCAGCAGCGAACAACAACAACAATAACAACAACAACAAGAAAACAACGAACACAGCATCAACATTCACACACACACACCGTCGCCGTCATTGCTACACCTGGTGCACGTGCCGATTAAAGAAAAACATAACAATCTATTAATGACTAATTAGAAGGAATCGAATCTAACGGAGATAGCGCGTATTCGCTGCTCGTTTTACTCGATCAATCAGACAGCAGATAATCAATCGACCAAACAACAACAACCGCCACCACCATAACGAAAAAAAAACAACAGCAATAGCCAAACTACAGGCACGAGCTAGTTAAAGAGTTAGTGTTTAAAAACCAAGTGTATAGGGCGTGTCTGTGTAAGAGAAATTGGAAACGATTTATACGAAGAAAAAGAATGAGAGTAAAAGTGAACTGTACAACCCCAGAGAGCATGCCAAGAAGTACGAGATGTGAAGCAAGGGGGTCATAGTGAGAATTCAAAGAAACCAGAATATAGTGGAGTGAGTGAGTGAGCAGAAACCAAGCGGCAAGCTTTGAGCAAGAATTCTGCAAACGTCGAAAGCTAACAGTAGAGCATTGTTGGCAAATATTGATTATGTATATACAGAGGGGTAGAAGGGAGAGTCAAATATTTGCCTACTGTTCAGCCATATGGAAAATTATATATATATATATATATATATATATATATATATATATATATATATATATATATACATCCAAAGTAAACCTACATTTGGGCATTCCTCCAAGAGATTTACAACGTGATATTATACGCCTATAGCTAACACTGTTGTATACATTATACGTTGATTATTAGCTATTATTATATGAGTCCAGAGAGATATATACAAAGAGATATACATTGTTGAGAAACAAACATCCCAAGTGCACACCGTGAGATAGGTGACACACTTGACATACTCTTGAAGCCAAGGTTTAAATCTATGCATATAATTAAGCTCAAACAACGTCTGACACGACGGCGTGGCCGAATATATGTTAGCACAGTCAATGTTATAATAAACATATTGACAGTACGCGGGTGTCCTTCTGTAGAGTGAAGAATCTTTTGAAAGTATATATATATATACATTTATTGTCGCTTTTAATAGAGGGCAGAGTCGAACAGCCGATACGTTTCAAGTTTTTATCTCCCGTTTTCTATCAAGACGGGGTCTGACTTAAGCTTAACCCCTTTAGTTCCTCGCCAAGCCTCCCTGATCCTTAGAAAGGGCATTTGCCACGATCCCGCCATAAGAGAAACGGCGACGGTGACGACAGCACCACTAGCTGGGGGTAGCAAAAGCATAACTTTGTGTTGAAATCAGTAGTACGCTTCGACCCCTCCGCTTCCCTTGGGTTGCACCCCCCACCCCAGCCTAGGCATGACATCGTGACGTGTTGGCGTGAGGCATATGACTTCGTGACGACGAGATCGGCCGCCTCTGTCGTTCGTGACGAAAAGCCACTAATCGCTAATGAGCAATGCAACCATCTGCCGCCGCCGCCGCCGCTGCTGCTACTGGGACGCGCACAAGCGCGTTTGTCATTTTGGCTCCGGCTTGTGGTAAAGATAAAGTAGTCGCTTCTCAGACGCTGCGTCACGCATAGAATAACAAACGCCTTTTCTTACTCAATAGGACATAGATAGCCTGCCCGCTACACAATCGCGGTTCGGTCATCGATTAATCCCCCCCCCCCCCGATGGTCCGTTCGACGCCGTCACGGCCTGGTGTGACGGGCTGTTCAGCACTAGGCAGACGGCGTTTTTAAACTTCTTTTCAATTATTTTCCTTAGAAGCAGGTGGGTGGCTGCAGAGTAACTAAATCTCTGTTTTGTAAATAGCCAATATATATATATATATATATATATATATATATATATATATATATATGTATGTGTGTGTGGACTAACTAAAAATGTATTCGAGGCATGGACGAGAGCATACCACTGTGTTTGGATATGTAGTAGCCGCACTCGATTTTCTGTTCAGAGAAGTTGCGATATTTTAGCTAGCAGCTATATATATATATATATATATATGATTACGTGTTGAATGACCCGATGATCAAATTTGCCACTGGTCACGTCGGAACAATCAACAAAATACTGACTAGATTCATATACATAAAGGAGAATTTGTGCTATGCAATAATACATTTACGTAAGGTAGCAGTGTGTGTGCATATATCCGTTTTCATCAGTTATTTTTGATGTATATAGAGAGAATAGTGCGAAGGATTAATAGAACGGGTTTAGGATGGCAGATAGGGAAAGGGGTGTAGATATCAAGACACCCGTGCTGCTGTTTGCTGACGACATGGTAGTGTTAGGGCGGTGTATAAGCGAAGTTCAACAAATGGTAAGTGCATGTGGGGAAGCATTGGAAGAACTGGACATGGTATCAATAAAAAAAAGAGCGCAATCTTAGTATTTGAAGGGGTAAAAGGGGAAGAAAGTTAAATGTATTACAGAGTAAGGAATTTGACGATCTACGTTAGTACAAATATATTAGGGTGACAATGACTACGGGGAATCATTATTTAAAGGAAGAAGAGATATACATATTTTTTAATTTCGATTTCGATTATATAGATTAAGGGCCTCTGGGGGTCTAATAAATATATAGTAACTATGTATATACGGAAAGCCATGTATGTACCAGAAATAACTTTTACTGATGCCTCCCTGGCCCACAGCGCAGGATTGAGAAATAAGTCAGAAACAATACAAACAGAAGTGATAATATTTGCATTGGATTGCCGTTTTAATTGCACCAGGGAGTTTCTTAGAAGGAAGGGAAAATGTCAAAATGTATACAAAAGGAAGTACAAAGTAAGCTACGATTTAGTATTAGGATTAAAAATGTCACAAATAAAAGATGCATTAAACAGATGCAGTTGGCGAAGACGGCACCAAGGATCAAAACGAAATGGGATCGCTAAGTAGAGTTTGCAGCTAGGGAGATTGGGTACAATAGTCAGCAATGGGCAAGAGAGAGCGTATGGAGGAGAAAATGGTCAAATTAAGAATAAACAAGTAAATAAAAGAGTTCCAGATCGAGTTTGGCAGGTATATAAGGCATTTTCTATTATATATATGAAAAGGAAAAGCAGAAAAAAGGCGGGGTAGAAGGGTATAAGGTAATACAAGAGTGAGTGGGCCATTGGCAGATGCTAGGGTAGGGATGTTGTATACAAGAATACAAAGAGCTAAATATAGAGAGGGGGAACTACAGAATGTCGAGCTTGTGAGCTAGGGAATAAGTCAATCGAACATATTTTAAATAAATGTACAACATTAGGGGAGCGGAAACATAGACTTGTCGGAGGCTCTAGCTTTAGGACCAAATGTTAGAAAGGTTCCAGTCGATATTTCAAAGAAAAGGTCGTCCCGATGAGAGGCAAATACTCAGTAGATATTAGAATACATTCATGAGACGAATGCGCAGCTAGTATATATGCTGCCGCTTTAAGCGCGCTGATATAAAAGGGTAACATGTTTATTTAGGTATACATGCCAAGCAAACAATCGATCACATACATATGCTATGTTGGCACTTTTGATTTTTTGGCAATTTACACAATTTGTAAGATGTGCCTTATACACAGTTTGCGACTAAATCTATTTTTTTGCTTTATATTTATGTTATCATATTGTGATACTGATACTTACTGATACAACAGGCACCTCAGAGGTGATTTCGCTGTAAAATACCTAGTAGCTCTTGTCATTGTTGTATATAAATGAATCGACTGCGAAATAATAAAATACGAAGAGTTATGAAACTGGAAGAAAAAAAAAGGATAAGATAAGAGACTATGAAATAATAAGAAGAAACGTTAACATGTAAGGTCTTTCTTGGTAGGCTGCACGCCGCACCAATGTGACGACTGCGATCGTCTTCTACAACCCAGTGCATTGTATTGTGAACTAGTAACGAAAAAACTATATTTCAGAATATATAGAAAAAAAACAAAAAAAGAGATAAAAGTGCTTTAAAAAGAAGTTCATTAAAATAGTATGCCTTAGTGTCTTACCGATGCGCCGCAGTCCTTCACGAGATCGCAGACAGCCTTAAGTGTTCCGCCTGTTGCCAAGAGATCATCAAGAATCACATACGCCTTTCCTTTTTCAAGTGAAGCCTGCTGGATTTCGATTACGTCCTGCAAACCAAATATTTTGTATGGTTATTTTTTTACGTTTTTGCTGGTACTGGTCATATATACCGAGCAAGATGGCTTAGTCTTTGCCTTACATTCGAGAAGACTGGGCTCGAGACCCAGACCGGCCACTCTTAAATTGGTTTGCATGGTTTCCAATTTAGACAAGGTAAAAAAGGCCGGAGTGGATTAAAAATTAGCCATGACATGAAAAAACCGTACACGGGCATTAGTCTTACGGAAAAAAATAAAAAATTGTATATATATATTTATATATATGTATACACAAACATAAACGAAAGCGGATTGGCAAGTTCTTAAATTTCATACTCCTAAAATTCAAATAAGTTTGAATTTCAAGAGTATACAAAATAAACCAAAACCATCAGCTATACGCAGACCAAATTTAGCGCCAATCGGTGGCGGCCTTTATTGTTTCAGTTTGTCTAATGAAGTAAAAAACAAGGACCGGTGATCATAAAGGGGCCGATAATGGAGGAGCAAAGAACCTGCATCAAGTCTTGTGCTGAAAACCAATTCATAAAGTGAGCAACAGTGCCTCGACACACCGTATATACGCGGTAACGTCGATTTTGCGACGGACGTGAGGAGACCGAAGATGTCTCCCGTTCAGGAAGGCCTTCGACGTCAATAACAGAAGAAAACGTCGAGGAGTTCATGATATCGAGCGCAGCAATCGCCTAACTTCTAGCAGATAGATAGCTGAGGCAATAAAGATATTTTATAGATCAGTTGTAATAGTCTTGGCTGATATTTTATGCGTCAGAAGACTGGCAGCAAAGCTCGTTTCAGAAATGTTGAATTTCTAGCAGTGAACTTCTAGGCGGTCAGAGAGTGATTACAAGTGTCAAGTCATCGATATATGGTTTAGACATCAAGACCAAAGCCGACGAAAAAGTAGAGCTTTCAAGGAGAGACTCGATCCAAGAAAGTCAGAGAAAGCAGATCCAATATCAAGGTTATTTTGATAATTTGTTGTCGACTATTCAATAAAAAATCCAATTTCTATAGTTTCGCAACCACCCTATTTGCCGGACTCAGCTCCGCGCATTGTTTCCTGTTTCCACGGATAAAAAAAACACGTTTCGAGCCCATAGAGGAGATAAAGAAAAAATCACAGGCCAGTAAAAATAAGAGACAACGTTTTGAGTCTATAGATGGGATAAAGAAAAATTCGCAGAAACAACTCAACGAGATTCCGAAAACGCGTTGGAAACATGTTTTGAAGAGTAAATGGCAAATAACGCGGCTCAAATGCATTGCAGCGAACGGGAGCTAATTTGAAAGGTGCACAAAAGCGCCTTGGAAGATTAAATAGGTATCATTTTAAACATATGTCTAATAAAATTTTCATCCGGTTTCGTATATACATATATTTGTACCGCTAAAGCCAACTCTGTAGGTTGCCTTTTGTTACAGTTGTGATATCAATAGAGAAGTAGAGTCTTTGCACACGCTCCGTAGCCTTGGCTTGTTAAGCCAGACTTGTTTGCCAGACTTTCGTAGGAGAGATAACATAGATCCATCCTTCCTAGCGTTGACGACGATAATCCTCAGCGAGCGTAGGCTGATCTCAGATCCGCTCCTGTTGTCGCATAACGACGTATTGTTTGGCCTATTGTGTACTGCCAGACGTGCATCCACCGGAACGGAGTCTTCTGACAGCCGAACATTATGACTCTAATTGTGTCCAGCATTGTAGCCAGAGTGTTTACGTCAGGAACAACTCAGCTCGATTTCGAAAGACGCGTTGAAAACGTGTTTCGAAGAAAAAAAGGCAAAGAACGTGGCACAAATGCATTGTAGCGGGCGGGAGCTATTTTGAAGGGTGACCAAAAAAGGGCGCTTTGGAAACTTAAATAAATAATATTCTATAAACATAATTTGTTGTTAGACAAAACACGAAACAAATCGGATAGGTAGAGCACTAAGTCGTTGTTGTCGGGCGTTTCGCCGTGCGCCAGCATCGATTGTAGATCGATGTTCAACGACAATTCTTAGGTACACCGGCCAAAGAAATAAACACGCTGATGAAGTGGTTCTTGCCCGAAGTGGTAACACAGCGCGGCTAAAGTGCGGTGGGTGACGGTGTGAATTATTAATGAACTAAACAATCATTATATTTCTAGAAGCCAGAACAGCATTGTAGAGAAAACACGCAATTAGACACAGTCACAAAAACAATACAGCGGTGAAATTCCGTCCTGATGAACAATGGTGTGACTTGTGACCTCTTCCGAACGAAAAGTACGAATGCTGCAATCAGCGTGACACAAGCGAAGCAGCTAGGGGGCGTTCAGAGCATCTTCACGTCTTACCGGACTACCACTGGGGCAGTGGTAGAGATCTGCACGTCTGTCTTCAAAGTTTGTTATCTTTGAAAACGCTTTCTAGGACTTGGAGCATTCGGTCGCTTATACTAGTGCGCCGGAGGCCCTTGAGATTCTTTTTTCTAGTCGCATAATTGAAAGCCTTGCCGATCAATGTAAGCTGCGTAACACTTTTCTCTAAGTCCAACGACCGCGCGATTCCATTTCTAAGAGAACAAAACCTATCATATTTTGCTAGCATTCGTGGCACATCGGTAAGGGAACCGATGCTTCAATTACGTCGTTCCAAAGTACAGGTAGTTTCCTCGGGCATTTTGCGGCTCAGAATTGTGGGAAAGGAATATTTTAAACACGTGACAAATATTAAAATGCCGCTGGTCAAATTAATGAAGGATTGCATTCCAATACGTATATATTCTTTATGTCTAAATATAGGAAAGTGGGAAGACCTTGTGCACGCCCAGAGTTTCCTCGGACAGTATGCGATCGATGCCTAGTCGACATAGTATCACCCCAGTATTTTCTCCGCATACATATATATATATATATATATATATGCTTTGTCGTTCTTCACAAAGTTATTCATTGCAGATCGAGTCCGCATTCGTCTGCATACTCCTACACGAATTAAAGATTATTACAGCAAAATTGTGTATGAATTGAGTGAGCTTATCCATGACGGCGTAAAAAGAAATGTATTGAAACTATAACATTAAGTCAACAAATATTTCATGACACAAATAAGGGGCACAAGTCTGAGTCGCGTTGCACAGGAACGCAAGCATAAGCGGAAAAGTCACCAAATAATCCATGACGACGTAAAAGCAAATATATTGAGAATACAAAATTAAGTCAACAAGTATTTCATGACACAAATTAGGGGGCACAGGTGGGAGTAGCGTTGCACAGGAATGCAAGTATAAGCGGGAAAGTCACCAAATAAAATATGAAAAAAAAATGAACGAAACATATTGAGTAGGTAGGTGTCTATGTACCTGGCCATACTCCTTGTCGAACGACTTCTTGCAAACGGATCCTGGGAGCTTGCCGCTCTTTCTAGCCGGCACAAATGGTAGCTTCATACGGAGCGCGAGCGGCGACGCCAGCAAAAAGCCGCGCGACTCGATTCCAATGAGGCCGGCGCAATTCGGCGCCAGGGACGATACCCGCGACTGTAGCTCGTCCAGCAGTGCCGAGTAGGCCTCCGGGTGGCGAAACACCGGCATGATGTCCCTAACGAGAGCAATAGGACCAACACACGAACAGAGTGTCAAGCCCGTTAGTTGCTACGTATAGAACAGCTACTACAGTTTCCAGTTCTGCTACTATTGCCGAGCGAGCTGGACTCCCTTGGGCGAAAATGCTGATTATTATTATTATTATTAGTATTATTATTCATAACAGTTATTATTTATTCAAGTCGAATTTGTGTCATTTTTATTATATGTTAAACAATGTTACAAATGTGAGGTGCGAACGTGTTCACGCAATTTTTTCAAAGATTTACCCTATGCGTGGCGGCTAAAATTGATGCCGCGTTCCCTCTGCAAACAGCCAACGCTTGCTTCAAGTATTGACCTTCCTTTCGATCGTTCGTGACCTCTTGAATTGGCTTTCTTGGGTTCCCTTACTGATTGGTCCTAGTATCTCCATGACATTAAGCGCAAACATACATATATCTTGCTTCCATCTTCTTCTTCATATTATTATTACAATAATGATGAATATTTCCACTGTTGTCAGTTAATTTCGTATCAGCCTACGGCGTCTATAACAGAAGCCACGTTCCTCCTGCAGACAGTCAAATGCATCATCTGTCTCAGAAACATTGCTTTGCGTCGGTCGTCTGTAATATCCTTCATACGACGACGCCGCCGTGCATGAGACAGTTTCATCCCAAATAAGGCATTTGCCGTGTCATCATAGAGGTAAGGTCATCATGTCGTTTGGACTCGAGTGTAGATGATATTCCTGATGAAGTAAGGATCAAGCGTGGTGCCAACAGTAGGGCAGGGCTTGAAACCTTTCCCCGCTAAGGTAACGTTGGGCCGCTAAAAACGGCACGCTCTGTTACTAATGTAAGGTCACACATGATATTCCTTGCCAATCGCTCACTTTCACAAGCGTCTAGGAATCCTCATCGTCGCATCTACGAACACGGCTGTATTCTCTGATTCGATTTTTAGCAAGTGATTAACAAGTGATTCTGCCAGGGAACCAAATGGATCGAATGATGCATAGCAGGACTCCACTCAATCGCGTATAAAGTGTCACACTTAATGATTTTTCTTTGCGGGTCAGCGAAGTCAGCCAAATGTGTAAATCCTCGCAGCGCGTCTACCATGAGACCAGATGTTTGGTTAGCCTTCCGGAAACCTATAGATTTAGGACGCTACGTTTCCAATGGTAGGCCCAAGCATTATTTTGGACAGATATTGCGGTCTACCTCCCTTGGTTCTGTTTGTGAATTTTGCCTGTATCAGACGTCTTTGTACTTAGCAATCGGAGCACCACCTCTCAGTTAAAAATCTTAACGCATTACCCGTGTCCAGCAAAATCAAATAGCATAGTTGTTGCTCTTTAACCCCTTTGAAGATCATCTCAACAGTCGCCAGCGCCTTTGTTCTCAGAAACTGTATTTTTGGTTGAAGACCGCGTCAGAAGCCAATAGCTTTTTTGTTCGCACCATGACCGCTTTCGATTGGATGCTGTCGGTCGGCTATTTTTTGGCAGGCTTCATAATAATTAATTCAAATAATAATCTCCATTTTTAAGTGGCGATACCTGCTTAGGCCTTCTCGTCATCCCCGCTTCTAGAGCTTAGTTTAATATTTGTTTCTTATCATCATAAAATGTTCTATCTTTTGCTCTTTTTTTGAGGGGACTAACCGAAAAATGCGGTTCGCTCACACGGACGCCACGGCTGGAATGCTTTGCTGCAAATGTGGGTCGGTAGTGTGGGGCTCCAACCTACTAAAAACCAGTCATGTTCACATCTCCACACTCAACTGGGAACTGCGAAAGCAATACTTCAAACAATTGAGGGAGGTGAATAGTGGCGTCCTTAACTGAGCTGCCCTGTCGTGCCTCGCGGGGCCTTGTCAAGCTAAATCAATTCTTCTCTTCTTTGGCGTGCACAATGCTTTTGATTGCATGGGAATTGTCGTAGCGCTTCCGCGTTAACAGCGACCCGCTGTATTGCTGTATAACAATTGCTCTGATCTGGCTAAAGAGTGTTTTAGTGGGATTTTCACAGCAAGTTAATCAACGTTTCATATGGTTTTGAGGAGTTTAGTGTATTTTGGAGTTTCCATGTACCTCTCCCAGAGCTGATCTAAGAGCCTTCAAGTTTTGACCGTTTGTCATTCCCAGATTTTAAGAGCCTGCCTTCAAGCATTAATATATTTTACGTGGCCCTGAGCAATGTCACTCAATCTGATATTTCTATTTTTTCGCTTAGAACTAGTCGTAAATGTTCAACGCTCGGTGTATTCTATCACTGTGCGGCAGCCCCTGTTAACTTTATTTTGACGACCATCATATCTATCTTCCTTGCCAGCCATTCTTCTATTCTAATCGCTGGGTTGACCTGCCAATCATTATCGTTTGTGTGGTCGTTTAGTTATTAAGATTTTAATAAGAAACATTTTCCTTGCTTTCCTACATATTTTAGAATAATAATACATACAGAACATAAGTCTAGTCACCACATTCCTTGTAGGGTTTATGAACTTCAGTAGCTCTCTATTTGCGACTGCTAATTTCTTTTAAGCTGTCCACGCCAGCAGAGGGTAGTAAATAATGAGCCCGCTTAAAAATTGTATTTAAGACAACTGTTTTTTTGCATTAATTATTTAATCCTTCTAGTTTTATGTGGCTTAAATCAATAAGCACGCTTAACCGCTAATTTGATTGTTTGTTTTAGTAGCAGAAGTATTGCTGTGCGGGTATACTTAGCGACATGTTTAGAATACTGTGTCAAACTTGGAGAGTCTCATATATATACATTGGGATCTAGTATGTTTGACTCCACTCTGAAAACTTAACTGCCTGCTAAAATTCGTTGTATGTATTCTGGCTGTGTTGTATTGTATTACTCAGTAGGACCGTATTGCATTGTAGCGTTACGTAATTTGCCGTTTTCGCCTCTATGTTATACTTGTTATACTTTCAGGGTTGCGCAGTCGCATCAAGAGAGAGACCTCCATTACCTAGAATCTAAGACCACCATTTTGCTATCTTTGCTCTATTAGCGATAGTCTCTTATCGTCGACCTTATCGCTTCCTCAAGGGTCTCCCAAAGGGTAAATAGTTCAATGGCCCCCTATGTTTACCATTCATATTCAAGACAGGCATTGTCAAAGTCGCCTTGCACTTGGCTTGCTGGCGTCCTGTTGACCGGTATCTGCGTGACTTTCGTGTTGCCTCAGCTTCCGTGGTCGCTATGTGGGTTCGAATTAAGCCGCAGTTTGCGGCCAGTTGTACTGCTGCAACTTTATCGGCCACTTTGCTATATGCACTGCTATGCCGCCGCTCTGAGTGCAAAGTGTTCCGACTGCGGCGACTGCTTAATTGCTGACGATCAGTTTCAGGCAATCTGCCATCACTACACTGACATAATGTCATTCGGCGTCATCTATCTCCAATTGTTTCTGCTGGCTAATCGGCGATCATCGGGAGCATCGGGAGCGGACGTTGATAATATTAGCTAGTATATAATAATATTAGTTATATATACAATTCATGCATTTAATGTAATCAATCATTCGTTGTCGGAACATGACATTTGTGTCCCTGCGAACGTGTGCACCGTTACGGGGGGTCCAGTGTGTAGGGACCAGCCAATTCTGGAGAGTGCCCCGAACCGGGGCCGCATTGCCCGGTTGCACATCCAGCGACAGGCGCTGTCTGAGGAAATCACCCGCTCGTTTGTCTCCGCTGGCTAGAATCAGCCGTTGACCGGCCTTTTGTAGCAAACTACGAGTGGACGGACCGGGCCCGCCAAGGGTCTCGAAGGCCTGCCTCGGCGAGAGCCGGAGCATGACTAGCCCGGACCGCGCCAATATTAGTTATTATATTATATTATAAAATAGCCGACCCGGCCCTACAGCAGCATGCTGTCGTATGCTGGGGGGGTCTACATTGCACTGTGAGGCGAACTCCTACACAAATTCCGCGCAGGTACGTGGAAAGAGAGAGAAAGGGACACACGTACTTTTTACTGGTGGATTTTCTACCAATCAAACGTGTTACACTTGTCCCTCCGAGCGTGATTTTCCTCGTCTGCAAGAGCTCTTGATCGCTATGCCGGATACAGACCAAAATAGCAAATGATTGTAAATGTAGATAGATAATTCAAGAAGCAGTCGTCCACACTATCTTACTTTGTCAATATTTCAGCATCCGGCCTGTAATGCCTTGACATAACCTGCCTGGCCTACAAGAACTGTACATTTTCTGTTTATCGTGTTTTATGAGCGAAATTATGATGAATCCGGTCTGTGGTGCCTTGACATAACCTGCTTGGCGTCCATAAACTGTACATTTTCTGTATATCGTGTTTTATGAACGAATTTATGATGATCGACTTTCGCTCACCTCTCTCTCAGGAACGTATTGCCTAATAATATTTGAGCGTCAGCTTTCTGTAGAGGTGTCGCCGCGGCTATCGTATGCGATATTACCCTCTAATCTAAAAATGACACATTCTTGGAGTCACGTATCCACAGATTTTGCTTTAACTTATGATTATTTATTATTATTAACACTCGGGTTGGGTAGATGTGCTTATGCTACATCAAAGGGTTTCAAAACAGTCATCAAATTAGCGTTTTGCTAATCATCGCATCAATCACCGCATCGTGGCATCTATCACATTTACTCCGGCATTGTTTACCTCGACATCCAGCCTGTGGTGTATGAAGACCCCTACGTTGCACAGAACGAGATTAAATCCGTGGGATGCAAAGGCCGTACGTGGACTCGATTGTGCAAATTGCGTGGTTGCAAATTTGCAAATATTATTTGCAATATTTAACGGGGGTTTTTGCATCAACTAAACGCAACTCGTTCACACCCCATACTTACTTGTAATTATTTATATTATAATGTCATATTACAAATTATATTTACACCATGATATAATATTATAATATATAAAATATATTGCCAACAAATGGCACATATAAATAGTTTGCAATTTCAATAGAGCTATGACCCTGTTTATGACATTTGTTCTGTATTGTCATTTTACAAAATGATGGTCACAACAGTTATATATATATATATATATATGAATATGTGTACATAACTGTCGTGATCATTTACGTTCAACTCACTCTGCACAGTTTTCCTTGTTTCCATCACGCCCATAAACACCGAGTCTTATTGCAGATTATGAGCACTACATTAAACAATCTACTAGCCGAGTAAGTGTTCATAATCTGTAATAAGACTCAATGTTTATGTACGTGACGAAAACAAAAGAAACTGTGCATAGTGAGCGTATATGTATATATATATATATATATATATATATATATATATATATATATATATATATATATATATATATATATATATACATATATATATATATATATATATATATATAAATATATATATAAATATATATGTGTGTGTGTGTACATAACTATCGTGATCACTTTGGTAACGTGATCACAATAGTTATGAATATATATATACATAACTGTCGTGATCATTTACGTTCAACTAACTATGCACAGTTTTCCTTGTTTTCATCGCGTCTAAAAACATTGAGTCTTACTACAGAATATGAACACTAAATAAAACAACCTACTACTAGCGGATTAAGGGTCGCGGGCGGCCAGTTCCGATAGCCGTCAAAACGAATACGGATGCTTGTTTCCATACTTAACAATGACCGTTATCAAAACTTACAGTCCATTGTTACTGCGAGTCTACGGGGCACACAACTACCTCCTTCTCCCTTCCGTTATGCACAGGCGCATGCGCACAACTACGTCGAACACTCCATGCCTAGATGTTCTACTATGTTATCCTAAAGTGGTGTATTCGAAAATTAACCGGTTTGGTTATTACAACGTATCGTGCTTTTTTATCTGAATCACCTTACATCAAGTAACTTACTTTGCGCCTGCATCAAGTAAGTGCAAAGTAAGTTAAGATTTGGTAATCGGAATAAGAATGTCGCAAATGAGAGATGGGTTAAACAGATTCAAGCGGTGGAGACGGCGCTGGGGTGAACACGAAGTGGAATCACAGAGTAAAATTTGCAGCTAGGGCGATTAGGTACAATAGTCGGCAATGGGCAAGGGCAAAGGTATCCGAAGGAATGGTAAAATCGAGCGTAAAGCAGACATACACATCGAAATTGGCCACGGGGACCAGATCGAGTTTAGCAGGTATATATGAAAAGGAAAAACGAACAATGGGCGGGTAGAATGGGTATACAGTAATTCAAGAGAAAGTGGGCTATTAGCCGATGTCAGGGCAGCGATGTTATACGAGTAAACAGGGGTACAGCCAAGTAGTTGTGGTGAGCAATAAAACACCGCAAACGCTGGTAGGCCAGGCAAGGCGCCATCTTCATCCGAAGGGGCGGGCCCATGACTCTACGCTTTGCCCTGTCCCCAGATCGGATGAATGACGAGTCAGTGGGAATCGCAGTGGGAATTGCAGTCGGACTTCGTTTGGGGACAGACCTGGTGCAGTCTCACGGCTATGCTTGCGGAGGCGTCGTCCGGCTGGACGGGCGCCATGGTCTGTCCTGTATCGTCAGCGCGGGCAGGCACCAAGACGTGAATGACATCTTCAACGGAGATTTACGATCATGTGCCCTAGCGTGCGCACCCGGACTTGACAGGCAAGACGGGAGGAGGCCTGGCAATCTGATCTTAGCTTCGTTCAAGAGCGGTCGCATGCTGGTTTGAACCGCGACAGTTACTAACTCATTAACTGCTTCAATGGCCAGCGCTGACGCGGCCTATTTTATCTTTTGCCGAGGCAGGCAAGGTGAGGATGCGCCAGAACATCGGACTCCCGTACTCGTGTCTTTACCCACTTGTCTGCGAGATTCTGAGCGGATCGAGCCCGTCCACTCGCGGTTTGCTGCCAAAGGTCGGGAAGCGACTAATTCTGAAGGGAAGATTGGAGAGCGAGCGATTGTCTAGGATAACGCCTATCGCTGTATGTGCAACAAGGTAATGCAACCTTGTTTTTTACATTCCTCCAGAGATGGCTGGTCGCTACACCGGACGCCCCGTGACGGTGCACACGTTAGCAGGGACCCAGACGTCAAGTCTCATTTTTAAGAATATATATATATCAAGTACAAAAATGGTCTTTCATTACCTTTCATAGTCACCACAAATTAATTAAAATCGCGCAAACGCTAACATCGTGGTACTCACTATTGTCATAATTATTAACAACACAAATGCAGGCTTCAAAATGTTTTTTTTAAATGAAATAAAGAAGTACGTTACTATATTAATAGTGGCATTACCAAATCACCGGCAATGATTTGATACTTTGATTCTATATCTCCTGTTGAAGATATCGCTGTACTTTTTTTTCTTACACACATCACAGACATAATTCAATCAAAAAATTGCACTGAACTCTAGTCCATTACGCGTACTATGGGGAAACATATCTATCTAGAGTAATTTACAATAAACCTATCCAAATCTAAACAATATGGCGTAAAACCTGTAATATTACGTAGAATAGTAATTATATAACTAAGAGACACTACAGACTAATCAGAAATTCACAGCAGCAACATGTGTCATGTATACATAGAGCATGCACGTAATAACTGCCTATCTATCTATACGTATATAAATAAGACGTTCAACTAACGCTAAGTAGTGAAACAGTTTTTGATTCTCTCTCTCTTTCTCGCGCGTGTTCGTTCGCTCATTTTTGTTTGGTGCTACTGTCTGCTCGTGCTGCTAACGCTGACTGTCAGAGAGACTGTCGACTCTGACCTCTGAAGACGACTAACCTGAACAGAATTCCCTTCTGCGGAAAATCCGAGTGAGTCTCGATCTGCTGTTTGACAAGATCCATCGTCGTCAGATCGGCGGCGCACAATTAGACTAACCACCTGCACAGCCTGCCTGAACCACGACCAGGACCAAAACCACGACCAGAACCAGAACCACGACCACTGACTGAATCACGATCACGACCACAGCGACACGTCGATCTTTGCCTGTCGAGCAGACAGACGGTCGTCGGTTGTTGAACGTTTGTTGACGGATCACTCGTGGTGTGAGGAGTGGTATCGTTACCATCGAACGATCCCCCCCGCAAAAGCAACAGCAGCCATAGAGCCCCGCAACGATCACAGCAATCAATAGCAATAATACTAGGAAACCTAACAATATTTGTTGTGGTAGTTGTCGTTATTATTGTTGTTGTTGTTGTTGTTGTTGTTGATGATGTTGTTGTTGCTGTTGCGGTCATCGTCAGTTGATACGGGTTTATCGTCCCTCTTTCTCTTTGAGTCGTTTACACACAAATAGACACACCCTCAGCCACCTTAGCTCTCTCTTTCCCCCCCCCTCTCTCTCTCCCTCTCTCTCTCGCGCGCGCGTTTTCTATATGTCTCACGATCTTTTTCCATCTGTCTCACGCGCTCGCCCTCTCTCTTCCTCTCTTTCTCTCCCACTATGTCACCACGCAACGCTTCACTCAACTCGTCCACTCCACACGTTGGACAAATTGGTTGCTGCTCTCCACTCCCTACTCTCATGTTCCAACCATGTCACGACCATATTCAGCTGTAGCTGTCGTTGGCCTTATTTTGGGTTGTTGTTGTTACTGTAGTAGTTGTTGTTGTTGTTGTTGTAGTAGTTGTTGTTGTTGTAGTAGTTGTTGTTGTTACTGTAGTTGTTGTTGTTGTTGCTGTCTATTGATACGTCGCTCTAGTGCGTCCTCCTTTCTCACTCGTCGTCATTTTCGAATGACGGTCGCATACGTTATATACGACGACGGCGACTCAAGCGGCCCGACAGCAGAATCCGCCACAGCAGCAGCAGCAATCGACAGGTCTCCATAGACGACGGCAACGACAGCATACTACAGATTGGTAGTGCGGTTGTTCTTCTTCTGGTGTTCCCTAGCGAGCGTCCATCCCTACATTAACCCCTCCCTACACACAGCCTTCCCTGGCCACCGCCCGATAGCAGCCGTCGCCGCTAACAGCGACGCCAGCGGCATTGGCGTCACGTCGTCGCCGGTCGTAATCCCCGATGACGGCAGATCCATCCATTCATTTGGTCAGTCCGTCGGTCAGTTGTCGTCGGTAGACGGACAACAGATAGACAAAAAACAGAAAGTAGTAACAAGCTTCGAATCAGCCAGCCTACGAGTGGCTGGCTGTTTGACTCACCACGGGGCGGCAGTGGCCCCTCAACAAAAGAGAAAAAGAAAAAACAGCATCAGCCCCAACAGTCCCAGCCGTCGAGTAACAACTGTTGTTACTAACTACTACGGCTACTAACTAGTGCTTTTGCCGCTACGGCTACTCTTACTGCAGCCACTTCCCCAAACACAACAACAACGATAACAACAACAAGAACACCAACACCACCATCAACAACAGCAGCAGCAGCAGCAGCAACAACAGCAACAACAACAGCAACAACAGCAGCAACAAAAATAGCAACAACAACAGCAACAACAACAATAACAACAGCAGCAACAACAACACTTACTTTTACGTTTAGAATAACGACTATAACGCTTCCATTGCTGCTGCTACAAGCTTACAGTATCAACAACAATGACTGCTGTTACAGTTACTACCATAACTAGCTATAACTACAGCAGCCACAAGAACTATAACAGCATTGAATGTATGTATAAACATTGATGATATGTATATCGTAGTCATTCGTCGTTCATATACTATGTGCTGCATAATGCGTCCCCTGCACCCTTCCTCGCAATGCTATGGTATCTGGGTGCGTGCATCTCTATGTTGCAACAGATGCACGCACGCTGGCTGGTCATTATCATCATTAAACATGTGCAGCAACACAAAACATGTCATGCGCCAATTTTCAATCGTCGGCTGTTTGTGAACATGTTTTGTCTCCCAGCATTAGGCACCACGACTCGGTCAACAACATCATGATTATGGACGCAGTACATCATGGTACTTTCTCAACAATAACGTAACACCAGCAGCAGCAGCTACAAAACCAACAATAGCAACAAAACAGCAATAACAGCAACAACAGCTGAAGCGGCAGCAGTGGCGGAAGCAGAGCAAACACAACAATCGCTTTCTGTCCGTTTAGGCTGGTGTGATCAAGTTCTGGATCAGTTGTTTTTATGCCTGGCAGCAGAAAAGCGCACGTAGACAGATAAACAAATAGACACGTGCAGCGCGGCCCTCGAACTCACTTGTACAGACGTTTTTGTTGTTATGGTTGCTGTAGTTGTTGTGTAGATGAAAGAGAATGCAGCTGCTCACTTACTTCCTACTGACTGACAGACGAATGTCGACTGATCAAGCTCAACCTATTCAGACATACGAATACACTCAGGGACGCTCCCGCGGAGACTTCGTAACTTGATGACAACACCGACGACGATGTTAACAAACCTACAGGCAACGATTTCGACGACTGCCGATCTCCAACCTTACAGAGCGCGCATGGCACCGTCGTGTAGTTAGCAGGAGAAGAACGGTAATACGCGAAATCCGCATTCCGAAGCAAGTATCAGTGACATCCATCCAGTTGGTCGTAGGGATGTCCGCATTCCGAAGCAAGTATCTATGACATCTATCCAGTTGGTTGTAGCTATAATCATCACCTGGCATCAGCGCCACGCGATTTTCAGCAGCTTAAAGTGGTCTTCAAAGCTGGTTCCAAAGGTTTTTAAGATTCGAAGCACCATCGAAGCAATTTCCGAATGTGCTGTTTGCTCGCTCTTGCTTGTGTGCAAGCGCAGCCTGCTCTGTGGGTCGACTGCGACCGCAGTACGCCTACGCCAAATCGAAATACTCATGCTAAACAGTACTCGATAATCAATCGAAACTCGCCATCCAGAACACTTGCTGACCGGGTTAGCTGAACTTCCTCATGGTCAGATGTCCAGCGGTGCTTTTCTGTTGCTGTTGATATATGGAAACGCTTTCGGGAATACATTGGAATTCGCAGACCCACCAAACCTCATCCAACCTCTCAGACTCAGACACTACTGCCGCCGTTCTACGGCGTGATTCTGAGCGCCTTTGGAAAAAAAATACAATTTTATTCATACTCATAGTTAGGCAGGCTGCATACTCATAGTTAGGCAGGCTGACATCACGAAGATTGGCCTCTAATTGCAATGCCTCCCGGAGGAGGGCAGGAGAGGGGAGAAGCAGTAGCAGAAATAAAAAGAAGAACGGGCAGAAGCCACTGGGCACACCGCATGTAACCATTCAACTAGTACTAATCACCATCTAATAAGGAGGCCTCAAGGGCAGCCTTGTTTTGCATTGGTATTTCCACACGTCGTGCTTCAAAGAAAATTGCTCAAAATGGGGCGTTGAACACTTCCGGTCTCAAAATGGGACGTTAAAGTCATTTAAGTCCAAGCATGACATTGCGCGATCTAAATGACTACGAAAGCACACAAAGGGATAACTTCGGTGGAACATAGCAGCCTATACATTTTGAAGAGCCCACTAACATTGAAGGAACTCAACACAAGCCATTGTCACAAAAAGAAAAACCATTGCTACGATTCGACCGAGGAACCCACAGGCAGCCTTCGGTCTCTTGAACACAACCTTAAATCTGCGAAACTAACTCACGTAGTGTGAGAAGAGATTGTCAGGACTCTGCTTAGCCCCTGGGCCTGTAAAAAAACATTTGAGCCAGCATGTGCTCCACACATTCAGAAGCAGAAAATCTGCACGAGAAATCATCATGAGGGACCTTACATTAAAATCCAAAGAGAGCTTGTGAGCAGCAATCTGAGCGCGGGATTTCTCCGTCATTACACGTTTCTTTTTTTTCTTAATGGGGGGTTGGATGGTAATGCACCATCTCTTTTTTAATTGAGACATCTGTGCTCCCCCGTTTATTTTCGATCATGGTCGATGTTTAGTCCACTCCGGCATTTGCCTTGTTTAAATTAGGAACCATGAAAACCAATTTAGATGTGTCCGGTCTCGAACCCAGGCCTCCCGAATGCAAGGCAAAGGCTTTTGCCACTAAGCCATCTTGCTCGGTAAATGCTCGGTTTGCCTCGACCCTCAGCTTCCACTCGATTGAGATCCGCACCTCCGAAAAGGGCCACCTTTTTCTGACCACGCTATGGCCTCTTTGAGTTGTTTCACTAAACTCGGCTATCTCTTTCTTATGAATCCTTCCTGCGTGAATTTGGATACCGCTTTTCGCAGGCGAACGTATTGAACACCACGGACATTAAAACTAAAAAAAAGTTAGCCATTGCTGCTGCTTCTCCTGTGAAACAGAGCTGTTACTGGCTGGACCCCAACTCCTTCCGCATGGTGTCAGCCCTTAGGATAGACGCCCCCGTCTGCCAGCCTTTCTCATGTCTGTTGACTCTGATGGTCTACACCCGCTAAGTTGTCTAAAAAGTCCCGGCAGACTTAAAAGGCACGCGGAACTCAACGCCATAGTAAGAAGAGCTCTCAGAACGGCAGGGATAGCATCCACGCCCGAGCCGATAGGTCTTTATGGTAGCAGTGAGCTGCAACCTGACGGCTGTCATCATTCCGCTATGGTCACATGGAAAAAGTCTTGCATGGGATGTAACCGTTTCATGTACGGCGGCCTTGTCGTATCTACACCACGGCGCACTTGAATCTGGATGCGTTGCAGAACGCGCAGACTCTGAAAAAACGAGAATGAATATCGAGCTGTCAAGAAGGTACCACTTTGTCCATTGAATTGGAGACACTTGGCCCCATCAGCACAGATACAGCGAAACTTTGGAGGGATAATGGAAAGCGTATAGAAGACATTACAGGTGATCGACGCGAGGCCGTGTTTTGAGATAGATCTTTGGCCGTCTGTAGTGGGAACGTGGCTTCTATCATAGACGCCATGAACTGAGGAAACGAGCAGAGCATTATGAACCTGGCTTAAACATCCATGCCACACACTTATAATAATAATAATAATAATAATAATAAGCTCGGCCCTCAGCTCGGCACCATGCTGGATCTCAACTCTTTCCGCATAATGTCAGCACTTAGAATCGACGCTTGCGTCTGCGAGCCGTTTCAGTGCTAACTGTGTGGAGAGATGGTAGATTCCAGTGACCTACACTCACTGAGTTGCCCGAAGAGCGCCGGTAGATCGTCCAGACATGCTGAACTAAACAGTGTGATTATAAGGTGTCTTAGGAAAGCCGGTATACCATCTACACTTGAACCGAGAGGTTTAGTGTCCGCTGTAAGTAAGACCTGATGGGGTGACCATTGCATTATTGTCACATGGGAAGTCCCTAGCTTGGGATGCAACGGTTTCGTGCACAACCGCGGCTTCCTATTTGCACCACAGCTCCGTTGAGCCGGGGTGGGTAGCAAAGCACGCGGACGCCAGACAACGGGTTGAATATGCTGGACTGGAAACAAGATATATTTTTGTGCCTACTGCCATGGAGACACTAGGACCAATCAGCAAGGGAACCGAAGCATTTCTCAAAGATTTAAGCAAGCAAATACAGTGAGAACACATTGAAACTCGTTACTTGGAGGACAACAGGAGTTGATCAACCTAAGCAAGGATCACGCCGTAAATGGTTACTAGTCGCAGATGATTTGGAAAGTACCCGAGGTCCAACAGTATGATTCACCGCGTTACAATATAATAAATTATTATTGTTATGATTATGAGTATTTGTTCAGATGTCCTAACTAGGGCGTGTGTTGAGTGAAAACAAAATATATATATATATATATATATATATATATATATATATATATACAGGTAGTTCAATAAGTTCTTAGAATGAGCTTTTTAGAATTCGAATTTTGGCGCGCTTCCACCGCTATTAGGAACTGCAACTTTTCGACTGCTAGCACTCAAAATATTATGGTGATTGGCCGTTGCGATTTCGTTTGATAGCTTTTCCCGTGCAACGTATCGGCGTGATTTTTAAAAATGAAGAAAAAAGAGTTTCGAGTGGTTATCAAGCATTTTTATTTCAAAGGTTGGAATGCGACCCAAGTAAAAATTGGGTTGGACGAGACGTGCGGTGACTCTGCGCCATGTTTTGCCACTGTTTCCAACTGGATTAATGTGTTAAAAAGAGGTCGCAGGAGCACCGAGAATGAACTATGTCCAGGAGGCCAAAAAACGGCAACTGATGAGGAAAACATAGAGAAAGTGCGAAACATCGTTGGCACAGATAAGCGAATGAACATTAAGGAGATAGCGGAGGCATTAGGAATTAGTTTAGGTAGTGTGCATTTTATCCTATACGAAAACTTGAAGATGAAAGAGCTCAGAGAAAAATGGCTGCCGCATTTGCTCAACCAAGGCCAAAAAAACGCGCCTGTTTTCGCTTCACAGCGAAATTTGGCCAAGATGTCGAACAATCCGTCGGATTTTTGGCGCAGATTCATGACCGTCGATGAAAGCTGGGTCCATCACTACACTCCCGAGACCCAAGAAGCATCTTGCCAATGGTGTGTACCTGATGAAGGACCTCCGAAGAGGGTGCGGACAACGGCATTGACCGGAAAGGTGATGGCTACAGTTTTTTAAGACCAACGTAGAATAATACTGGTCGACTACCTTGAGAGCGGTAAAACGATCACAGGAGAATATTATGCAAGACTGTTGGACTGTCTTTAGCAAGAACTCATCGTGAAACGGCCCGCTTTGCAGAAGAAGGTTGTCCTGTTTCACCAGGACAATGCTCCTGCACACAAGTCCCGGCAAGCATCGGCAAAACTGGCCCAACTGAGGTTCGAACTTATTGAACAACCTTCCTATTCTCCAGACCTGGCCCCCTCTGATTATTTCCTCTTCGAACATTTGAAGAATAGTCTCGGTGGAAAGCGTTTTTCCAGCAATGAAGACGTTAAGGCTGCTGTCAATGCCTATTTTCAGTCTAAAGACGCGGAATTCTACTTAAGAGGTATAAAAGCTCTGAACTCTTGGTGGAAAAAGTGTATTGAGCATCTCGGGGAGTATATCGAATAAGATAAATTTAAAAACATGATTTGGAAAATTCTTGGTTTTCATTCTAAGAACTTATTGAACTACCTGTATATATATGTATATATATATATATATGTATATATATATATATATATATATATATATATATATATATATATATATATATACATATATATATATATATACAGGGTGTGACTGAACGAATTTTATAGCGATACATAAAATTGTAGAGCTCGTTAAAGCAAATATTTTTTCCAATGGAACATGTGCTCTGAGAAGTCTTGTTTCGGAGTTACAGTGAAATTACTACAATTTGTGACACTGGTGTTTTTGCCCGACATAGGAGCACAAAATGTGCTGTTGCGAGACAACCAGTCTTCAACCAGAAACTAAGCATACCGTCGTGTTCGTGATAAAATTCTGCTCAATCTGAAGAATATGCAAAGCCGGTCAGAAGACGCGACCTGGCCCCCTCTGATTATTTCCTCTTCGAACATTTGAAGAATAGTCTCGGTGGAAAGCGTTTTTCCAGCAATGAAGACGTTAAGGCTGCTGTCAATGCCTATTTTCAGTCTAAAGACGCGGAATTCTACTTAAGAGGTATAAAAGCTCTGAACTCTTGGTGGAAAAGTGTATTGAGCATCTCGGGGAGTATATCGAATAAGATAAATTTAAAAACATGATTTGGAAAATTCTTGGTTTTCATTCTAAGAACTTATTGAACTACCTGTATATATATGTATATATATATATATGTATATATATATATATATATATATATATATATATATATATATATATATATATATATATATATATATATATACATATATATATATATATACAGGGTGTGACTGAACGAATTTTATAGCGATACATAAAATTGTAGAGCTCGTTAAAGCAAATATTTTTTCCAATGGAACATGTGCTCTGAGAAGTCTTGTTTCGGAGTTACAGTGAAATTACTACAATTTGTGACACTGGTGTTTTTGCCCGACATAGGAGCACAAAATGTGCTGTTGCGAGACAACCAGTCTTCAACCAGAAACTAAGCATACCGTCGTGTTCGTGATAAAATTCTGCTCAATCTGAAGAATATGCAAAGCCGGTCAGAAGACGCGACATGGTCGCTTAGAAGAGAATTCGCCAAAAATAAAGTTCTTTATTAGCGTTCACGCCAAATACTTTAGAATCATAACCCTACGACCACCCACGTGTTCAAAGCTAACATATACAGCAAATGCGCATTTCATGACGATCATTTTGGTACCAAACGTATAGCAATGCGAGCTGTGGTTGCGGAGTAATTACGATTCTTCGGCGGGATGTCCAGATTAAGTGCATGTAAAATGACTGTGTGACGACGTTTTAATTTTATCACGAACACGATGGTGTGCTTAGTTTCTGTCTAGGAAGACTGGTTGTCTCGCAACAGCACATTTTGTGCTCCTATGTCGGGCAAAAACACCAGTGTCACAAATTGTAGTAATTTCACTGTAACTCCGAAACAAGACTTCTCAGAGCACATGTTCCATTGGAAAAAATATTTGCTTTAACGAGCTCTACAATTTTATGTATCGCTATAAAATTCGTTCAGTCACACCCTGTATATATATATATATATATATATATATATATAGTTAATTATTTCGTACAATATATATATATAACACTCATGATGGCGTGTAGGGTGAAAACAATTGTCCCCCAGTAAACGTTACGACAAACTACATCAGCTCTCGGACTTGGTATATATACATATATATTGACAAAAAACGGAAAAGCGAAAGGATTATGACAGAAGTGGCTCGTTACGATCCGAGTGTGTTTTTTCAGACCGAAGTGACTGGTTGGCTAGATAAAGGGAGAAGCGGCTGGCTCTATACACGGGAACGCACCTAGTCCGGCAATTGCCTATTAAACACCAGCCTCTTCACTCAATTATACTGTTCCTCTTAACCTTGCACTCGGGAGGTCGTGGGTTCAAGACCTGAACCGGCCACTCTCAAATTGGTTTTAATGGTTTCCAATCTAGACAAGATAAATGCCGGAGTGGACTATAATTGGCCATAATCGGACAAAAAACCGGGAACACAGATATCTCATTAAAAAAGATGGTGCATTTTCATCCCCCCCCCGACCGTCTATTATATATAGGCTCCTATATTTATATCAGTTTTTTGTAAACTAACAAAAAATGAAATCAACTCGACTTCTTGTAGATTTATGAACAACAAGAAATATGGGAAGACACGGCGGGTGCTTCTCTAAAAGCCACTGATTGATATATTCACACCAGCATAAAAAGCATTTACAAAGGCACTTTATTGTCACCCTGTTTAGAATGGTTCCCGGCCACTGGCGTCATTCGCTCTCGCTCCCGCTTGCTTTTCCGACACCCAATCCGCTTTCTTGGTGCTAGCTGTTTTGCTCCTTCAAAGATCTCTCATCTTTGGCAATTTTTCTTTCCGCCGTTTGGGTTCATACTCATACATTGTGCTATTCGAAGGAAACAGAGTTCCTCATTATGCCTCTTACCCAAGGCAGCAGGGTAAAAACACACAGTCGTTTCCCCTCGCTCACCCTGTCGATACCCCATGGGCCCGACGACTTTATTTCTGTCTGTGGTGCGTCGATACAGTAAATCGAGTTAGCACTTTCTGTTCAGTGCACTGTACTGGGCTGTATAAATATTCAAATACAATTAGCCTAGTCATACGTATGCGTCTACCAATATATGATCTGGTATGATAGATCAGATGAATCTGTATTTAAATGACCAATTGCGCGCGTGAAGACGACTGGTTAGAAGCGACAAACTTAGGCAGCGACCGCAGCGCCCTCTGGTGAGTGTTGTGCTTCCTACAAACTGGCTTAGCCGAGATCAGCTGACGATGAAGGGTCTGTTTGGGTTCTTTCGTTGTCTCATCGGCTCGTCGCGTCTTGTAGACCTCCACCTGTCTGTGTAGCTTGCTTATTTTTCCGAAATGTGACCAAATATTTATTTACTTATTAGCCTACACCTGCGTCTGTTCGTCATCTTGCCTGTACTGGCCTGGCTACCTGGTGGTTGTTACTGTGCGTTTCTGGTAACTCTGTCCACACACAAAAGGTTATGCCCTCTTCAACACTAGCTGTCCCAGTGTGAACATATGCTTTGTTCTTCTGTGTTTGACGCCGCGCCGTCTTGGCTGACAAATTCGGCGAAAGTGTGATGATACCCATATGACTATCCTAGTTTACCGCAACTGCTGCAACGTTTGAACGAACGTTTTGAAACGTTCAAGTAGAACAGATAGAGCGTCTGCTGTGAGCTACTGACGTTCAGCCAGTGAGCGCCTGCGAGAGAAAGGGTCAACCGGAACTGTGTGACGACATCTGGGCTCGATCTATCTATCTATCTATCTGTCTAACGATGACATCTTCCGCATCTTTTGCCGTACGCAGTGCGTCGACATTATTTGCGTCGGTGAAAGCCCGACACTTCACGCGTGCCACCCGAGCCATGTCAATCGAATTCAACACACTAAAGGTCAGCGCGAAACCCACGAGACAGATTATCGATATGTCGACACATCTCCTACAGTGTCAGATATGTGGAGTTCATAAACCTGTTACACTCGATGTTGATATCTAAGGGGGTTTTTTCCGGGTCAAGCTCACGAGCTGTGTGTATGTATCGAAGCCACACGAACGCAAATCTTATTCGTATATCTCCAAGATTGTAGCTACAATCGTGTACATATCTAAATGAGAGTCACTTGCAGATCGATACGCGTTCCTTGATTTGCTATTCAATTGTACGGTTACAGAGATATGTGATTAACTCACTACACAAGGGCTTATGCGGTATGATTTATGTAAATAAAAATTCGCAGCCGCTAACGTTGTCGCCGTTATATGCTGTGCGGACAACCGATTACCTTCGTAGCACAGCGTTGCATTTTAGGCACACTTGCAACAAATGTTTATAGAGATATTTACTATTTTCATGCGACATCTGTACTGCCAGTTTTAGTGGTAAACTGTACACGTTAATCAGTCTATGCTCATTGTGCTCGTTTCGTAAATTCATAATTGACTCGTCGATATGTTCGGCATTCGACGGCTATCTTTCTACAATTACCTCGTCACAATACACTCTCTACTGTCATTAGCAATTAACTGATTTTGTTATTGGTTGCTGTTGTGTTGTTTCCTATCACTGTTACTTCAACTACCCAACACAGGTTCACAAGCCAGCTCCATTCGTTTACAATGTCGAGCTATGTCGTCCCGAGAAGCGGAACGCCATGAATGGCGCAATGTGGGCCGAACTGCCAACATGCTTCGACCATATCAACACTGACCCTGACTGCAGGTTTGTCTTAAGCGCGTCGAGCGATAATAACAACAACAACAACAGCAACAGCGGCTCCGCCCAACTGTTGTGACCTGGCTACAGCCCTTTTAGGTTCAATGGCTTCAGTATTTCAGCATAGGGAGGCACAGTTTTCAGAGGCTGTGGACCGATAGCAATAACTCGTAAATCTACTTTCACCTGTATTGCTATCTACCTAAATAGGAAAAGCACAGATGTTGCTGACAGACAGTCAATGATACTGTGATAACGATGAATTGTTTGATTGCCGCTAATCGTTACACTCGTGACCTTCACCCAGTGAAGCTTACTACAGGCCTTAAGTTAAAGTTTGTATTATTATTATTATTATTATTATTATTATTATTATTATTATTATTATTATTATTATTATTATTAATCCTAATGTCTTTGTTGTTTACTCACCATCCATAATCCAACATCAATATGATTAATAAAAATGCCGTCATCGCACTAACCGAACAGGTGGCCGATTCAAATAGTGGCCGTCCAATTGAAGGACCTGCAGTATAAGCCTCGTTCGCGAGATTCGGCTCGGAGGCACTTGCATTGAACAGATACGTTTTTCTGAACAGCCGGGTATTTAATTCAACACTACGTGAAGTTTTAACACATCTCTCTGTTGGAGGCTTGTTGATAAAATGTTCATATATTCTATGGCCAATGGCCTGGCTCTCTCTGTCTTCTTTCAGAGTGGTGATTGTCTCCGGCGCGGGAGCTATGTTCACGTCCGGTCTTGACCTCGGCGAACAGGCCAGTGCGTACCTTTACTCTAGTTGTATCTCTTCATATAAGCTACTTATATCACAACCATACAATATGGTTTTTAATGTCTTATTATATTTCATCTACTTCTTAGGAGTGTTCTTATAACTACTGATATTGACTACTGCAGAAGGTAGCTTAAACGCAAATATATATATATATATATATATATATATATACGACTTAGAAACATTGTCAACCGGTGTTATCTGTGTAGCGATGCTGATGAAGTTTAGCGAGGAAGGGGACGTGTCGCGGAAGTTCGTAAAGCTTCGCAACATCATCTCGCGCTACCAGTATTCGTTCACATCAATCGAGAAGTGCACCAAGCCTGTCATCGCAGCCGTGCATAATGCATGCATCGGGGCCGGAACCAGCCTCATTACGGCGTGCGATATCAGGTTTGTCTGCTTATAATTATTACTGCAGCCAGATGTTTAAAAAAATGTGCTGATCTGTTCTAGATGGACCCGTAGTAGTTCTAGAGAGGACCGCAAATATTAAAAAAAAATATTTTATACATATTTATTTATTCACCATAATATTAGTAGCAGTATACATCTAATGTTATGCAAAGTCTACACTGATCCTATATAGTGTGTACGAGATTGTAGTGACGTTGTGTCTATTTCGGTGCACACAAGTATATGGTATCTATCAATATCACAAATTCCACAAAATCTAAACACACAACCATCGACCTCAAAACATTGTCCACTCGAACACATGTGGTGATGGTATCCGTGCCATGTCACTCGACAAATTAGTGCTCGGTTCTTCTGGGTTCCTCTCTTCCATTTGTCCGAGCAAAACGCTGGTCCGTCCGTATAGTTATTGGTCGCAAACTTTCACGTTGCGTATCTCCCGAAACTCCCTATATACTGTGAGTACGGCTTCACTAAGATGTAGTCCGTCTAGGGCAAAGTCCTCTGTAAGGGTTCGTTCGCGACATAGTTCAAGAGCGAATGTAGCAGAGGCGTTTTTGGGTAGACCTAGCACGCGCTTGATATAGAGTGCCTTTAAATGTTATTTTCAGAAGTCGTGTCGCGCTTTAAAAACGTACAGCCTGCACCCGTTTTGAAGTGGTAGATTCTTTTCACATCTACGTTTGTTCTACTTTATACGGCCCCGAATGTAATATATATATATATATATATATATATATATATATATATATATATATATCAAAGAAAACCGATCTAGGCCAATTTCAGAATTTCTTTTCTACAACCTGCATGTCCGCAAACTCATGAAGTTTCTTAATGGAGGCGAGGATCTAGGGTAGCCATGGCAACGATCAATAATGGTAAATTTTTGCCAACTCACGGAATGTTAATCATTTGCCGATAATTACCATTGACATCGCACTATTGCTTACTAAATTCTACCAACGTTTCGTTTATTATTCTTCTTAGACCTGCCTAAGCCCAAATATGATTTGCTACGGCTTTATAGGTGGCGCGTGACAACTTGGTATATATCGTGTTGCTGTGAGAGCACTTAGTACTCATTTGAACCTACTCTAGCCACGCTGGTCTGTCGTTGCAGGTACTGCAGTGAGGATGCGTGGTTCACTATTCGAGAGATTGATGTCGGCTTGTGCGCCGATGTTGGAGTACTTCAACGGCTGCCAAAAGTCGTCGGTAACGGCTCGCTGATCAGCGAATGGGCGCTAACCGGTCGGAAGATCGACTCAAACGAAGCTCGCCAAGAAGGTCTCGTCTCAAAGGTGCTCGAAGACAAGGAAGAGGTGATGAAGGCTGCATTGGAACTGGCCAAGATCATAGCTTCCAAATCCCCCGTGGCCGCCCAGGGAACTAAGGTAATTCTTGCAATATCAGCGTTTTTCATGAAGGTTCCCTGAGCAGTAGGCAATTCATCAATCATATTTCATAGTTTTCGATAATTCGGTGTACTTTTTTTGGAGGAGAGTTAATGCGTTAGCGTTTGGCGTACTCCTGCTCTCTGAGATCGTTCCACATACGTCGATCAACTGTCCGATATATATAGTTATTTTTAATTCTGAAAATTCAAATTCTTCAACAATTATGTGTTCAGTTGCTTTGCTCTTTACTGAGCTTGACGAAGCCGTACAGTGCGTCCGGACATCGCATAATTTTGGTTCTAAACCTGACCTCTAGGCTAATGTTGTCCTAAACCTGTCCTCTAGGCTAATGGTGTCTTAAACCTAACCTCCAGGGTAATGTTAATTAGCTTAATGTCTACCGACGAGGTCGACCACACAACCTATTGAATTATGTAGTTGAAACTGATCTTACTCAGTTATCTACAATATAGCTTAAGCCGTGCATTTCGGGACATTAAATTCCTATCGTAAAGTTGAATGATATTTCTTTTAGCAAAATACAATCTGAACGGGGTGGAACGGGGGGAACTGAATACAATTAATTATCACTATGATTTATTAACAAGATGGCCAGGTAAATGATGTACATAGGTCGTACTTTCTTGCACATCGCACGCTTTTATGCCGTTTTGCTGGTTTGGCTATCGACTGAATCACAGGACTTACTGTGGTGTGACATTGCTCGCACCTATCTTTGCTTAAGCACTTAGCCACTGCCGTGTGCATCTACGACACTCCTTAGTGACATATTCTATCTTACTACTAACCTATTTTTGTGTATAAACTGGTAAGAGTTCGCGCTGACGCGCCGGTCGCTTTGCAATGCAGCAAATAATATATTGTATATATAACAAAAATTGGTGTGATTGTTTTTTTAATAGGTAAACCTCGCATACTCGCGCAGCTATCCGGTGGACCAGGCACTGGACTTTATGTGTACATGGAACGCGTGTAATCTTCAGACCGAAGATCTGATGGCAGCTGCCGGCGCGCTGATCTCCAAGGACTCGGAGCCTCCCGTGTTCGCCAAGCTTTGAGGCTTTGCTCAGCTATCGTCGTCATAGGATTAACCATCACTGGATCTAACACGCGATGCGGTCATACGACCGTTGGCAGACACTGTGTAGTTTTTGTCCTAGTGGGACGTTGGCATGACCTAGATAACTGTGCTGCCTATGAGTCCGACCAGCGCTGTTTCTATTCTCCTAACGACCCGTGGTGGCCGCTTTTATGGCTGGAATGCGCGCGACTAATTAATATGGACTGGAATACGCGCCACTAATTCGTATGGGTTGGAATACGCGCACAGAATTGTATTTCGCTGGAAAGATTACTCGCTGAATATTAACTTGTAATTTAGGTTAAACACTTAATATTAGGTTAATCGTAATATTAAGTGTCTAAATCAAATTATAAGTTATGTAGCCACATATAAACGAATATTTAGCAAAACTTAAATGCAACCGTATCACGCACCATATGTTTCAAAAGGAAGTGCGCATCGGCGAACATTCCTCCCAGCTATATATATATATATATATATAATCACATAAATTTATGATTTTGCTGTCCTTCCCAAGTAAAGGTTTCCCCAGCAGTCCGCTGCCCTACATAGTCCAGGAAAAGTAGAGAGCATATGTGCCTTATGCATCGAAGATGCTCAGATACCATGTGCTACGGTCGCTTCCAGGTTATTACCGACCTCGCTCAATAGTTACATAGTATATTTTAATACACTGGCTGAAAAGAATAAATAGGATTTCGAATTTAAGACGTTTTCAGTGTGCTGCGGATATGGAAGATATACCAGATTCATCAGATTAGAGAGAATATGCATCCAACTGTGCCGTTTGAATCCGTTTGTGAATAAATGGTTATTCATGTACAAAGCAAATTTATAATAAACGGTTTTAATCTATTATATGTTCATGATGTTTTTACTTTCACTATCTTAAGATAGTAATAGTGTTTTTATTTTATACGGTTATTTTATAGCTCGAGTGGGCCTTCCAGATTGCTGTTTGAATGTTGACTCTCTATCTCAGACATGGATATCAACTAGCAAATCTACAATAAAGTATAATGGCCAATTTATTAGATACATTCATTACTGTTCACAAGATGTTTTTACTACTTAACGCTTTTCTCCTTACCTTTGAACTGTGCAATCTTCTATCGTAGGAGTTCAAGGTTCTAATCAAGTTTTAATAAAACACGAGTTTCGTAACAGCGTACGCTGGCAATATTAGGGCCTTCAATTAAACAACAGATGTTATCGTCTGTGATGTAGCATCGCGTAACGAATTCAACGTGCCTTATGCAAAGCTGCGGTCGGTGCTTGGTCTCTGCTGGAGGACATGAACACCAAGCAAACAGCAGACGCGAACCTAAAGGAATCAACGCGAATCCAACATTCCATAGATAGCAACGCTACAGATTGAATGTAGAGTATCCAACGCTAGTCTAAGCATCGACAGGACCCGCGAATTATGTGTCAATGGACCGCCTGCGGACGCCAACTGCATAATAAGCAAAAGGCAGCAATTGTTAGTTATTTCTCTACACCTTAGCCACACAACATCTAGCGCAAGTGCTATGTAAGTAAACAAACTCAAAATCTTCCTTAATTAGGTCACCCGCAGAACATGAACAGCCCTTCTCCCACGTCATGCGACGGAGCGCCGATTCGAAAAATTTGCAAATCCTACAAAACTCACTACATACGCTGACGCATGGAGTATGGGGAAGGGCGAAGCTTAGAGAAAGCAGAAATGACGTTCTTTAAGAGACTAAATATTGAATACATAATTTCGCAGCACAAGTTGAAAATGTTTTTCTAGATCTTTAAAGTAAGAAAAAAACAAACGAGTTTAAGATATTTTTAAAACATTCACTTATCATACCGACATAGTGACTTTTGTAATGAAATACCATATAGGTGAGAGGGTAATATCTTTGGTTTTTACAAGCGTACGTGTATGCAATTTTTAGCACTTTTGTTAAATGTAAATCAGGCCCAGTTACATTCATGTAATATTTAATGTTAGTCTTATGTCCGTTAATGGTTTTGGGATTGTAACGTGCAATCCACTCTTTAAAACATCCAAGGAAAATTCTAAATCGCAAAATCTTGATGGCCAGTAAATATTCAGGTTACATGAGATTACCCGCCCGGAACACTTCATCCTCAAGAGCTCAATTGTCTAGACTATGGATTAAACTATGTCAGACTATGAATTTTGAGGCTCTTCGTAAATCATGTAAGGGTTCTCGGTTGCTCATATTTTTAGTTGTGGAGGAGGTTTTAAATGCAGTTACGCACTATCGCCACAAGTCTCTATCTCAAGCAATGTGGGACTCGACTCAACGGTTGGATGGAAACGCATACCCACTAAACGCACCTCCCTCCTTAAGCTTCATTCTCTGATAGCCCAGATCTTTATAGAATAGTACTATGGGCTATCAAAAGTGCCCTTTCAGATCAATTGACTGGGGTCGCCCGCAGATTCCTGCACTTGTACAACACCTGCAAGCCAGTTTTCTTTGAGCTGCACTTCCCTGCGGCTGCTCTCGGATTGAAACAATGACAGTGTTTCTTTGCACTTTTTGTGGTTCTCCTGAAGGACCTCTTTTGCCGTAGCTGCACCAGTTTCCAGGCCTGCACACTGGAGTGGATATATTCAGCAAAATCTATAAGCCTGACCCGAGGTGGACCTCGTGGTGTGAGACTTTTTTTCTGGTCCATTTCTCTCAGACGTGTCTGCTTGCCGTTAACCGCGCAGCCTCCTAGGCTGTAGCCTTGTATGACTTGTAGTGTTCTCGCGTGCCTCTTGGCAGAACACGCATTTCGCCGACGGAGCGTTTCCAATTCGGAACAGGTACGAGTTGAAGTTCCCATGTCCTGTGAGAACCTGGATGAGGTGATATGTAAGGCACCACCTGGCATCTCTATTCGTGCCTTAATATCTGGCAGCAATACTCGCAGGGTTCCTCCAGACCCCCGGGTGATGGCGTTCCCACTCAGCCTGCCATGTCTCCATTGTGACCTTCCTCTCTATATTTTTCCGTCTGTGTGGGAGCTCTCTTACCCAAGCTGGCGCTCCGAATAATGCTACTAATTCCGCAACCGTCATTAGCAGTGTCTTCAGCAGTGGGGTGCCCGGGAGCCATGCATTTTCGGCAGAATCTTGGCTATTACGCACACTGCCATGTCTGCTTTTGTCGTTCCCTTTCTTTATGTGGCTGAGGCCATTCATCGTTTTGTCCAGAGTGACTCCGAGGTAGCGGGCTTTCTTTACCATCTTAATATTGTGGTCGTCAGGTTGTAAAGTGAGCGAACGAACCCGCTTATCCCTGTGGGGAGTATGACTTCGCTCATTGCTGGGCCAATCTGAGTCCCGCGGTGTTCATCCACTCTGACGTTAGGTGTACAGCCTTGTTTATATTCAGTTTAAACTCGTCGGCAGTTTTAGCCTGCACGACTATCGCAAGGTTGTCGGCATATGCCACTATGTACACTCCTTGGGGAAGGCTCGTCAGACGAAGGACGTCGTCGTAAGCCATGTTCTAGAGAAGTGGGCCAAGTATAGACCCCTGTGGGACCCCAGCTGTCATTTAGAAGCTGACCTGGCCGTTGACAACTGTTTGTGCCTCGAGGTAGTTGGAAATAACTTTTACCAGATACGAGGGGACCTTTTTCGTATCAGTGTGTCTAGAATGGTCTTCCGTGGTAAGCTGTTGAAGGCGTTTTCAACGCCTAGAAAAGCGACCAGCGTTTCCCTTGGGAGTGAGGTTTATTGAGCAGGGCATTGAAAGCATCCGCTACTGTTTCGGGGTGCTTCATGAACAGAAGTTTCACTGCTCCTATTGCAGTTGGCCTAAATGATGCTTATTTTGACTCTCATTCTGTACGGTTGTCTAGATACGACAGTTTGCTTAATCATATTTCTATTAAGACTCTCTTGCCCATGTTACGTGAGAGCAAACCCTGCAATGATCTTGGCCGAATGAACTCCAGCCCTGCAGTCGAGGCCTTGAAGAAGCCTTTGACAGCCAGAGGGATGCCTTTTTTAGGTATCGATTGTGTGGACGAACAAGAGACGAACTTTCCGGGTTGGGGGTCCGGCTATAGCAGGCTAATCGGGTAAACTTTGCTAAACTTAAGGTTGTATAGTTCGCACACACACGCAGGTGTGCCTCGTAGCACCAAAGCAAATTTGTTGATTACGGAAATTTAGGTGTGTATACATACATCGATGTAACCGAGACATTATGTATATATGTCAGAGCATAAAATATATAAATAAGTACGTCGTCATGAATTCCACCGGCAGGATTAGTTGACTCACAACACTAGTGATATTGGTGTAGTCTTAAGCGGAGGACTGCTGACTAACGCAAATGCGGCGTAGGAGAGTACTTAATCCGTAGCGCATGTATGTGGGCGGAGAATGAGCACGCAAGTTTGAAAACCTTAATACGCACAATAGGCTCATACGCGTAGCGCAGTTGTAACAAGGCTGTGATGACGCCGGTGTCCGAATAAACTTTCACCACCTGGTGTGACCAAAATGCATACTTTCGCGCAGCGGCACGGCACAATTAACCAGTACATAGGGCCAATAAATAATGCAATCATTAGTACTAAAACTGCAATTTCCTACATAGGTTATTACAAAACAATGACAATGAAACGACCGTGCACAGCAAAACAGTATTGCGCCATACAGCTCAGTTCCACCGTTGCCCCTGGTAATAAGTATGGCAATAACTTTCATGCGCAGCAAGTAACGTATGAGAATGTGGAAAATGTCTCTTCGAAAGTGTCCGAAATCAGAAACGTGCTAAAAATAGACGACTGTAATGAGCAAGCTTACGTGACAAAGTCAAAAACAGAAAAATAAATACTTGACTTACGTGTTGTTCGGTTATTCAGTAAATTAGCACGAAAGAAATTTAACGTGTTCATGCTTCTACCTGTACGTGAGGGCTATGGGTAGTCAAAGAAGTAAACTACCAGAGATCCTCACGGTAGCAAAATCTATAATTTTTTATAGAGAAATTGTGTGTCTGTGTGAAGGTCTACTCTCTAGAACCGTTATATATATATATATATATAAATGTCCTTGTCTGCTACATTCTTTAGCATACAATATTTTCCTATGCACAGTAATGCAGTGCAACTAGTAACGATAACTCTAAACAGAAAAAACAAGAAAGACATATCGACGTTTTCCGTACGACTAGAATGGAATTTAATTCTCGCACCGCTTCACCGGAACAGCCGAGCAATGGTCTTGGTCGCGGCAGATTTCGTCCGACAGTACGGAGACCGTTTGGTCTAGCTTGCTCCAAACGGGCACTCGGTAACAACTGCCCGACACCTCAACGAACAACACGTACTTCCTTCCGGCTACCAGCTGGCTGGTGACCGCGTACACCTCTGCGGGTTCGAGATCGGCAGCCGCCGCGAGTTTTTGAACAATCTCGCTGCCACAGTCGACGTTGGTGAAACCGCCCAGGAGATGAGTTTCGTTGCCGGAGATCCCAAACGATGGCTCGCACTGTGACACGGCCACGTCCGAAAGGCCAGCCTCGACTGGAAGGCAAACACCGATCACTACAAACTGCAAGGCGGCTGCAACAGCAGCAGCAGTACGAATAAACACGCGCGCCATGTTGTTCGTACTGAAGGTTTCGGCGGTACTTTGTTGTAGAAGCCAAAGTTGTCGATTTTGCGATCGTGTTGATTCCACTGTCAGTTGCACTGCTGGCTGCCGCAGGTGTTGTTGTTATGACTGTTTCTGCTGCTGATGTTGCTGCTGCTATTGACGCTGTTGCTTTGCATATCGAAAATGTGTAGAGAAACGCTAACAACCTTCCGAAGTGGTCGCTAGTTATATACGTTAGTTAGGAAGCCGTAGTCGTAATCACAAACACAGTCTACGCTAATAGCCACACACACTCCCAATAGAGAGAACCAGTCGGTTGGTGCTAGCTTATGTCCAATAAGTCTATAAAAGAGCGCTGTAAATGTTTTCCTGTCTGAGAGGGCAAACGGTGAGGGAAAACGGAAGGCAGGCTTACTTACAACGATAGACAGCGTCATTCATCAACGAGTTGATGAGTAACTGCACATAACAGTACTTTGCAGAAAGTCACGTGATCGGGTCTGCAGCGTAACTAGCTTATATATATATATATATATATATATATATATATATATATATATATATATCTGGATGAGCTAGTTGCATATATATATATATATATATATATATATCTGGATGAGCTAGTTACATATATATATATATACAAAATCAAGACCATTTGTGGCCTCGAGTAGAATCGTCATATGTTTGCTACTAGGACCGCGATATAGAGATACTAGAGGTTTTTAGTGGGTATTATACCAACAACATCGGCATCGAGTCCCACACTACCCGCTTTGGGTGAACAAAAAAATGGACACCTAGAACGTAGTATCCACATTGGTTGCTGCTTGTTGCAGAAATCAACAACAGTAATTAATACAGGGCTAGTAATCAGAATCCCTCAAGGCTTACACTGGCTGCAACAGGTACGAATGTAGCCCTGATTCATTTAGCACTTCGTGGAAGGTGGTGCGACATTAAACCGACACTCTAGCCATCTGCCGAAAGCTTGCGGAAGAACGTGCGAATACTTATTCAACAAGCTTCTCGGCATTTGTGAACCGGTCCTTGTTGTAGAAACGTGGTATAAATACCTGTACTTTATAGTAGAACGTTAATCGAACATCGAAGTAACACATTTTTTTTAGGAGGTGATTATCCTCAGTCCCCTACGGGCTTGTAACCGCCGTAAGGCATATTTTCAATACACCAAGGGCCGGACACGTTGATATGCCTAGGGTTTCCCAAACAGTGCTTTTGGCAGAATGGCTGCTAACTCTCAGCAATATATAAGCATAATCTAATTTCAATGAGCATCGCTCAACGAGAATTCGAACATAGACAGCACTACTCAAGCAACCACATCACTCAGCTCGACCTTTCTAGTTAAGGCGACACAGAGCCGCCCCATAGAGCGACTAGAAGCTAGCCGCTTCTGGATGCTCTCGTATCATGGCAGTTTCACTATTGATGGCGCGTTTTTCAAATTCAATTTTCTTAGAATGGCTAATGGGCATTTGTTCGAGCAACATTTGGACTAAAATTATAAATATTTTCATGCGTTTCTACAGGTTTGACTAGTGACTTGATTGACAAAGAAAGCAAGCACATGGTGGCTGCATGAATGCACTCACATCCGATATAGCCATCGAGAGATTTTAGTTACTTTGCAACCACAGACACCAGCTCCACCAATTTGGTACCAAAATAATTCACTTGCGGGCCTAATTATGACTCTCTTTCCAGCGTTGTTGTCTGTGGCTTGTGAGTTACGCGCGCTGCAGGTAACTTCACGCGCAATAGGAAGTCAGTCAGATGTGTGAACTCCCAATAGTAGCATTCCCTAGGTCCATTGGCTATGACAGACAGAGCATACGATACAGATTATATTAACGAATTCATAATCGGCTAATGTCCCGGGCTTAGACAACCGGATAGTACCGATCGGAACGCCTGCTGGCTTGGCTTAATAGGCAAGATGCTGATAGTACTACTAAGTCTAAACATATAGGTTGTGCATGTGTAACGGAAAAATTTCGAGAATATTTTGAGAACGTTCTAACATACCAAATTAACATGTTTCAGGCAACGTAGAGTTTCCTTGCAAATGAGTTGATTTGCTTTTCAATTGAGTAATGCGTTCTCTCACAATCGTGCATTTTATAAGCTCATGTCGACGAATTTTACAATTACAATTATGTTTATTTCACGCAAATTGAGTATAATATATATTTAAAATGTTTCTTCATGAAGCTCTATCTTCTTCACGCTTCCGACGAGAGAAGTAGTGCAACGATTTTCGGTCTAGCGCTGTGAATTCTACTGCATGGTACTTGGCACACCTCTGCAGGCAGAACCGGCAGGTGCACAACTCGTACTCCTCGTGAAAGGTTGCGTTTGAACATAACAGGTCGTGATAACCATGCACTATGTACCTGGTGTATACGTGGCGATTGTAACATGCAGGACCAGACCAAAGGTGCAAGGCATTGAAAACGTCTAAACCATCGACCTCTCGTCTGGCCTATTCAACTTTAGCTTCCCACTCCGAAATAAAACATTCGTAAGGCACTTCGTAAGGTACGCGGCATCTTCAGCCTTAGTCAGATTGTTTTAGCAGCCGGTGGGCAGCCTGACATGAGATACACAGAGCGGATCCTTGCTCGGATAGGCAAGCAAAGCACTCGCTTTATATATAATGAAAAACACCTTTCAAGCTGGTTAAAATTCGCCAGCGTGAGGTGGTTCCACACCCTGTCAAGACCGTACATCAGCCCCGAAAAAATCTTAAGCAGGAAGAGCCTCACTGCTGAGAGAACGACAGTCTTCGGACATGGCCTACTTCCCCGTAAAGAGAGACAAGTGCCTTCCGTACTGTTTCGTTTACATGCGCTGTGAACGTCTGTTCCTGTATAATGAACCCGAAGGCCAAGATACTGCAAAGAGTTAACAAACTCCAATGGCTGGCCGCAGCAACGTATAACGTCTCTGGCAGCCAATCGACCTCCACGCCTGAATTTCATGGCTTTGGTCTTCCAGGTGTTGACAAGAAACGCCTCTATCATAGAGGTAATGCGCTTGATGGCACCGAAATCACGATGAGCGACCACGATATCATCTGCATACATCACCACTACGGCTTTTTGGTACTCCTGTCGGACGTAACCGACGAGGTCAGCAAGCAGAAGTGTAAACGAGACGCAGCTTAGCGGGTCTCCTTGCGGAGTTCCCAAATTTTGCTTAATCAGTCAAAGAATTGGAAAGAAAGGGGCACACGTGCATTCCAGCGGGCGGGAGCTACTTTAAAGAAAACAAAAACACTTTTAAATTCCAATTGGCAGTGATTAATTCCTGCGATTTTATGTGAAAATCATCCAAATAAAAAACGCGGCTTACTAAGGACTTAATATGACCATTTGCCAGATATCTTCAGTGCTAAATATATGTAAATGCGTACAAATTGGTACACACGTATGCGAACTGTTCGAAAACTTTACTTGGCGTGATAGGCCAAGTCAATCGTTGTGTATATCCTGCGAAGTATGCTATGTTCTTGCTGGTCAGCTAACCACCGAATAGCACTGCCTAGTGCGGTAAATTGCCTATAACGCTTTGGATGAATCTTTTGAATATAACGGGTGATTGTTCGCACATGGTAAAGCAATAGGGTCTGCTCAATCTTTTCCTAGTGTATTTTCCTCAAGGTATAACTAGAAGAAATATTCTAGCATGTCTCTGCTATAAATGATAGTGTCGTTGCTAGTGAAAAACCCTTAGTATCTATGCCGCCAGCAAACCAATTTATGAAAATTAAGCTACATCATTTGCGTGGCAATAAAATAGGTTAATTCAGTAACATTCTCAACTAAAGTAGCATAGGAAGAATTGATCTGTAGATACAAATCGAAACAGTAAAAAAATCGGTTATTCTTTTTTAAAAAAAATCTTATGTGTTGACAATAGCCAGCAGTGCCTATTATTAGTGCGAAGAATTATTGAATTCTAACAAGTACAACTTTTTTCGAACTCATTTGGTTTCACAGGTTTCTGGTAAACCTAAAATCAACTGCATTTGAGAAAAAAATATCTATGTTAGGAAAGACTACTTTGCATCTGTAAGATAATATTCGAGACAGGGTGTTTGTACTTCTGGCGTGTGATAGGCCAGGTTGTTAAATCATCCTACTGGCACAAAAAGAGCCGGAAGGCAGTGACTGCGTCTGACGTAGGCTGCTTGCTACCGGATATAGCCATAAAATCGTATGACTATCGTCGTATATATCTGCCCGGTTGCCAGGCGATCACTGGGAGATTTTACCACAATCAAGCTTTGCAGATTGCCAAACAACGGCTTACAGCGTTACAACTGTCTGATGTCATGATGTGAGGATAATGCTGCAATGTATTATTTCATTTTTAAAGCTTATTGGTTTCAAACACGGCAAAGTTCATTTGAACATAGAATCGCAACGAAACGAGCAGTGTGTCTAAGAGATGTGTGTTGAAGAACTCCCAGTTTCCGTACGTTATGTCTACACAGAGTAGAAATGTTATACACCTAATTTGTAATGCAGCGAAATCCTTGCAATAGAGCCAGCTTTATTTATAAAACATTACGCCGAATTATATATAAATATGTAAACCATTGTCTACCGGATTGTTAGGCTTTTTCCGCTCTTTTCTTGAGGAAAGAGTCCCTCTATTAGCATGAAGCAATGTCATAAAAGGCTCACATAAAAGTGCAACATTTCCACCGAAAAAGTTCCATGTGGAACAAGTAGTGCGAAAAAGTCCTATATAGGCAAAACCCAGAAAGTGGTGTCTTAAGTGTCCAGGCGTGTGGAATAATGACCTACGTAATTACTCGACCTCCTTCCTTGGTGACGTTTCCCAACCGAGTGCTTGAGTCGACAGCTCAACAGACGCCTGCTCCCCAGCGGTTCCAGCCAAACTATCCAATTGTCGTACGATGCCTAAGGGGCGGCTAATACATAGACTATAATTGGTTTTGTCCTGTTTTTTCGCTAACTTCTAACATAGGCAGCTGGTAACCTAACAGTTTGTCGCCTGTCTTACAAACAACATATTTAACTAGCCAATTGATGCCAGACGATCTTAGTGAGTATGTTTAGATAGGTATCATAAATCTTAGGAGGGAAGCATTTTCTTAAAACATTTTGTTTATCCCACTGAGAAGAGGCTTGTCTATTTCGTCCTCTTTATAAGCGACAGATGGGAACAGGAATTCGACGCGAATTCTAAGTGCCCCAGTATCCCACGATTAGCTTTACCTCTGGTAGACACGGGCCGCATTTTTTTTCATGGACATTCTTTTCTCTCGTTACCCAGACCCCGTTTTTCCATTCGTGTACATCTTGTATATGTTTTCCACTCCTTTAATACACATTTAATAACTGTGGCGTTGCACATACTATATATACCCAGGGGAACTCGCTAAAACATAACAACTCACCTTATATAAAATACTACTTACCCAGCTGCTAGCCATCTGCTAGCATACCTGAATTGTAGAAAGATAAACTGCCGTAGGCTAGTCTCGGCTAATCTAGCTTAAAACCATCTAAGGTTTGAATAGAAAAAATTAATGCGTTAACTTTAAAGCTAGTATGAACAAAGGTTAGCACTAAAGTAACCACATTCTATTCAAATGTAATCAAACTTTAAGAAACTCTAAGCACGGGTATCGCAACAATACCGTATAACTTTTCCTCTCGGCCTCTTCATGTGCACTGGCTAAACGCCAATCGTCAATAATAAGGCGTTAGTAAAACAAAATACTTTATTATGACTACTGCAAGCAGCCATCATACGGCTAATGCTGTGAAACGCAAACAGCGGTTTGCTGTCTTTCATGATATCCCGCTGATGCTCATGTCGCCAGCTGTGTGCCCATTTAAAATCTCTCTCTGTTGATATTAATGAATCTCTATGCTTCGAGCAACTTTTAGCTCCTTTTCCAGTTTCGCTATACCTATAAATCTGCATGGCTGGATGATTTTAGGCATTTCGAGAGGAACAAGCCAACCTATTTATCCATGAACACGACGAGGGCCTCTCATTGAGCCTTCGCGAACCGGTCTGAGATCTCCTTCCAGTTGGCCACCTGCCAAATGGCCTTTGCATAGTCCGGCCGAACAGTTCTTGTACTGAAGATAGTACGCGTGCTCCCAGACGTCAATGCAGAAGATGGGCACTAAACCTGTGGTAGCCTCAAGCGGATCCTGGTTAGCGGAGGTGACGCATTGAAGCTTTTTTGTGGCTTTGTTGTAGCACAGCCAAGACCATCCAGAGCCCTGAACGCCAATAGCTGCCGCCGACACCTGCCAGAAAACAAACGTAGGCTCTGTTAGTATATCTAGCGGACGTAGAAAATCGACACTCGATGTTTTCCATTAGCCAGTGAGCCGTAGACTCAGGATGAATCTTACATGCATATACCATATATGCCAGCCGACCTAGGTAGCGAAGAACACTGAGTAATTTTGCACAACCGCTTTACAATCTGTGAACGGATAAGAGTAGAATTAACACAACAGAATGCACACACCCAAATGTGCGCTGAGGACGCAAATACCAATCTCTGTGATTCTGCAGATCTATCGTGCGTTTATGGCAGGCTCCTTTGTTAGTGTATCGATGAATGCAGTGGAATATACACCGTGTGCTCTGTAAGATGCAGACCCTACAGCATGACGTTCTTCGAACGGCTTTAGGCCTCACTTGGCCTTGCTCTTATGAAATTAATTCAGTAGCATAACATCTTCAGTGTTGTGAATATGTTCAAGTAAAAAGCGAAAACAAAGATTTGTTCTGTACTTATTTTAATTATAAGCATGTTTAAAAAACGAATATATATATATATATATATATATTATATATATATATATATATATATATACGAACTTTGTTTTCAGTCTATGTTGCGCAAATACAAACATACAATAAAATACGTTTTAAAAACCAGTATGATATGTCCGTGCCAGTCCGGCTGTGAGCAGACTGCATGCCACTTACCACGATAATATCTTGCATGTCACAATATTTATTTATTTTAAATGCACGTGCCACTTGGTCCGTGGAAGCCCTCCATTTGACAGAGCGTATGGTGGTGAAATCCATAGACTACGAAACGTATACGTCTATTCGTCCTGCCTACTCCCTTCCACTCTACAAGAAGAACCCATTCCAGCGGATGGTTAAACTTCATTTGAACACAACTTCTGACTGAACTATATATCCTCTGGTCGGAAGCCCATAATAATTGAGGCGGAACTGAGGCGGGTTTCCATGGAGGGTAGAAGAGCGGCACCTTACGACCGATAACAAGCTGTTCTACCCTTTGTTGTTTTGCCGCGAAAGTATGTTGCTGGGCCGACAGAAATGTCATCTCTGAGGCGGTCAGTGACCATAAATTCTTTGCCACGAGAAGTGTCACAGTAGTGGCTGACCATGTTACGAGGATTTCGCTTACAGTCTTTATTCGAAGCCGCACTAATTGTTAAGCTGGTTTTAACAACGTGTGCGTCCGTAGGGACCATCAGCATAAAATAAAAAAAATGGGACCCTGGCCTACCTGATTACGTCGAATTTCACATTTAGTGATGGCCGACCAGTGTCTTAACTCTCAAACAAGGTTTACAACAAGGTTATCCCTTAGGTCCTCGCCCTTTTATGCCTTGCCATCAAAACGCAGTGCACTTTAATAAATTACTTTGGAGTTGACAAATTACAACTCTCCCAGAATAAATGGTATTTGAACAATAGCGCATTAGCCGGGGACCAGTTGCTCGAAACGTTTGCGTAGTTTCTCAGATTGCCTGTGAGAGTGGCCTATCCCTATCAGTATGCTCAAACATATGGTTGATGCGCTTGCTTCGCCAAGTGTGTACGACTCTTCAATATGTAAAGTTAAATTATTGCTGTTTGGGTTAACTACCTAGGGCGAGGACCTGAAGCTCTTGAGAGTTCCACTGCTACCCTCTGATACAGGTCGTCAAAGAACTAGCTGAGCAGACAGGCCAGCTTCGCGGCTAACTCGTCTGATAGGTGATTCAGATTGAATAGACGGCATGGAGTTATTGGAATATTATAGGTGGACCATACAAGCATATATTCAGTGTTTACATTGCCTCACTTTGATATTCTTACACATGTCCAAAGATGGCCTAGGCGTCGCAGTTGTCATGGCCTTATCGCAGGCCCGGTTTGCCAATCTAAGTTGTAGTCATCCCTATACGAGGCACGCATGTCGAGCCTCACTGAATGAGAGCCTCCACCGAGAGCGACTCCAAAGCCAGAATCGCTTTCAAACCGTGTCTGCAAAGCAGGCGATTTCTGGCTATGTGGTTTGGCTTGTGCACATTGGGGGGGTTACTGGATTTACAGGGTTACCCTTTGGGCGTAACTGGATAAGACGTGTTGGCGCGGACCTACGTTTGAAAACCCCAGTGGTCCACGAATACGTTTGCATGTGGCAGAAAACGGGCTCTACTCCCCTCATGGAAATCGGAAAACGAATTTAGAAACTCATTAGCCCCCCCCCCCCAGCTTGGCAAAAACAAAACGAGAAAACTACGCTTTGGATTCAGAGAATTCTGATGTTTCATCCTTTTGCATTCGAGATGCTAGGAAAAATATAATTATTAACCTTGTAATCGCAACTATTTAAATTTAGTTTTATTATTTGATTTTTCCATATAATCAGTGTACTAGTTCAAGCATGTTGAAGGCACACAGAGTCGAGCGAACCGATAAGTCAAAGCTAGGTAATCGCTAATATATAGACGCTCATTCGTATTTGTTTATCACGAACGACTTTAACGAGCATACCAATCATACACAAAGAAATATATTTAAACAGATGGAAAAAAAAGACAAAGGCAGCTAGCTCACTTAATAAAAAAACAATCACATTGAGTGATTAATGATTCAATGCATAAAAACAATCACATGTCCATTAAAGTTCTATTTTTGTATGGCTAGTGACCACGTCACACCATCACATGACCCATGTGTTGACATGGTAACATGGACAGGTTTTTGCTACCTGTCCATCCATGTCCACCATTTCGGTCATCTTTTTCACAAGGCGACTTCTATAACGGGACGCGATGCGCGATGGCGTCTCGCTTCTCTCTCTCTCTCACCTTTTCTTTCATGACGTCGAGGCTGCCGAAGTCCCGATTGATGGCCGCCAGCAGGTCGGCACTAGGCTCGCCCGAATCCTTTGCGCTGCAGAGAACCTGCCAGTAGATCGAGTGGTTGAGATGGCCGCCGTAGTTGAAGCGGTACGCGCCCGCCAGCGAGAACTGGGCCGTCAGGTCGCCCTTCTGCACGGCCTCCTCGAACTTCTCCTTGAGCATGTTGAAGTTATTCACGTAGGCGAGGTGGTGCTTGTCGTGGTGCACCTTCAGGATCTCGGCCGAGATGACCGGCTCGAGCGCGTTGTAGTCGTACGGGAGGTCGGGAAGAGTGGCCTTAGCCCGAGCCATCATCAGCTGGCGGCCCAGCTGGCGGATCGGTCGACGCAGCGCCTGCATTGTGCCTTGTGTCTGTCTGTACGAGGATAGCGTAGCGCGCTCTTCTCAAGCTAACAAAAAACAACAACGACAATCAAATCCGGACAAAATGACACAATGTTACCGGCGGTGATAACTGCCAACTAACTGACAACGAACGATGGCACGATTCATCCGCTGAATTATTATTATTAGTATTTTTTAAATAGATTGATAGGTTTTATTATTCTCAAGAGTGGCTTACATTTGTACAAAGGTTCACAGCTTCTCAAAGCCATCAAAGGCTAGTAAGGAGTGTTTATATTGCATATTTTCTCATAATTTTACTTATTGTCATTATGATTATATTACTATCGTGTTCGGCAGTATTATTATTATTATTGTAGATATTATGTAATTCGTATATATTAACAGCATATATTAATATTAGACCCTTGTCAAAAATAAATATATTATTATCATTATTAGTCGTATCCGTATGTCGATGTGTTTACTATGTTCGGATATATCTATGATGGCGATAATATGCAAAAAACAAAACAAATCGTTACGTGTCCGCAATTGGTCACTGGTGCCATCTACCCTGCAGATTGGGCTCGTCCGTTAACGACCTCAGCCAGTTAGTCAAAATACTGCAAAAAGCGGCTAACAACGTCGGTGACAACCGTGGTAACGGCCATAGTTGGAAAAATCAATCACCCAGAAATCCCAGAGAGACCCAGAGAGTTGTAATCACCCAGCCCGCTTGGGCACAATTATTGTTCTGCGTAAGGACATGGGTGTGTCTTCGGTTCACTCACGAAAAAAATTATATTTATTAAAACCACGGCCACAGGCTTCAAAACTTACTTGGCTAGAAAATGACCGAGCGGGCGACCTTTACCAACCACTTGCCAACCAGCGTCAACCACTCAGTACAGGGCCATTACCGTTTTTGTTGTTGTGTTGATGCTGCTGTTTGCATAGACAGTGCATTAGCGTCGGCCCGCGCGAACTCGACGCTTATCGCGGCATATACATGTATATATATATATATATATATATTATTTATATATATATATATATATATATATATATATTTATACATACATACACACTGTATAAAAGTATACGATATCGATGCAAATTACAGGTTGTCACGAGGTTTTTCGCCTGCTATTCCTAAACGTACATTCTTCCCATAAGTTCATACTCCGTTGATACATACATACATGCATACAAACCAACTAGATACAGTCCAGAGGAATTTGAATTTTCAAAAACGCCGAAGACCCGGCGGTGGTGTATCCGCGCCGTCTGCTATCGTGTATGACTCACGGCGGCCCCAGCTGATCGGTTTGACTGACGTGAACTTGTGTTGTGTTGTTTGTTGATTATTGTTGATTTGCGCCGCAGGCAGGCAAAAGTTGAAAATCATGACCAGCGTAAGCGGCGCGCGCCTAGCTCATTCACGACTGTGACGTCCGTAAGGCGGCATCAATTTACAATCTCAAACAGCAGCAGCAGCACCATTATTCGTATCATTGCTAACCACTGTCACAATAATGAAGAACAACCGATGCATGTGGGGCTTTTCTCATACTGCAGTACCGGCAATGTTTCGTATGTCAGCTGTTTTCTCACTGTGAGGACGACGGACGGCGCACGAAAAACAGGAAGGAGAATAAGAAAAGAGGAAGATTATACGGTAAACGTTGACAAACGAAAGCACAGGAGGGAAAACAATTTATTGCGCAGGTCAGCCGCCATATCGCAGGCTTGACGACCGGGGTTTGACGGCGTTGGTGATCGGCTGTGTCAGGTCTGTTTGATAATTTCGCTTGGCCGACTCGGACATTGGAACTCGGGCATTGGTGGAAGCAAACGGAGTCGTCCATTCCATTGCCAGATGCCCGTGCCGCCCGCAGTGATTCAGCCACGGAAATCTGTCAGTGACAAACTGAGACTAACTACTATCAACGCTATTATTCAACGCTGTTACGACGCTGCGGCTCTCATACAGCTCTGCCCTACGCTAGACCCGTTGTTCCTCTAGACAAACGATGGCCGCTTCCCCCGATTTCGGTCTCGAGACGCTCTTCAAGCTGCATCAGCCGATAACGAACCAGAGAGATGCGCTCATCCTGGTTATTCACTACGTGCTGACGAAGCACGACGTCCTGTTCGTCGGACGCGGAACGACCTGGCGTGATGACGGTAGGAACACTGGCACCGACGTTGCCTGCGCGGAGACTCACCCGGCGCACGACTTTGAACCATGACTTATCTTATAACATACCATACTGTATATATATATACCGTAATATGTATATATATTTTTTTTCTTTTTATGGGGCCATCTCTTCCGCACGGCAAATTTATTTAAATTCAGTAATTTTTCATTGAGCTGAAAATGTCCATAATATTACTTTTTCAACAAGTGTAACAAATAAGGGCATTTTGCAGGAAAGGCTATCGTCCGTGTCTGCAATATATAAATATGTATATATATATAACTTTCGCCTAGACATGCAAAACGATACACTCGTCGGTATTGCGCCAGAGTCTAATCCGTCATCTTATATATACATATCACCATATATAGTCGAACGAGGTGGCTTTATGAGGTAACGTAATTGCCTTGCATTCGGAAGGTTGTGAGTTCAAAATCCGTTCCTAGCCTTTTTGACGAGGTTCTCTCTCGCTATGTTTTTCAGAGGCTGAGAAGGCCAGTGAATCACTTCCCTCCGACTGGGCCACCAACAGAAGCGATGCTTTCGTTTCGTCTGCCGATCGGACAAGCGCAAGCGATATACCGTACAGTTTACTGAGAGCGGGAAAACTCTCGTGGCCTCGATTCATGTTGATGGAGTCGCGGAGCGCGTCGAAATGACATTTGAGATGCCGGCTGAGGTGAACGAGTCCGAATTAACATCGAGCAAGTGAGTATCGTCGTACGTTCGAATGATATTGGTTTATTGTAAATACTTACTGGTTTATTTAGTCCTCTGCTCGGTTCGTTTTAACATAGCGATAGCAAGAATATTCTAGCTTTCCTATCTTGTCGAGCCCAGTGGCGTGGTACATTCCGCCTGCGCCTTGCGATCGGAGAAGACACATAGGTGCGCGGGTTCGAGCCCCACCCTCGCACAGCTGTATTTATGAGGGTCCGTCTATGAAGCATTGCAAAAAGCAGTCCCGTGGACGTTAAATCTTGGCTAAGGTTCAGCCCGAAAAGAATTTTTTTTAGCTTTCCTGTCTTTATCGAGATGCTCAGTTACAAGCATCAGGTGATCGCAGGGGAATAACAATCGGCGCAGTTATTAATAGTCGAGTTCTGTCGGGTTCGGTGCCAGTAGGGCTACTTATTATAGAATAGGTTAGAATAGAATAGCTTTAAGCTTAGTGGCTTTTGTAGAATTTTGACCGGATGATTATTTTTATTGCCTACATATGATAGGAAGAAAACACGTGTATATAGAATGTTTTCACAAAAAAATCGTTGATAGTGTTTCATTTCGTTGTGGTGTGCCGCGAAAGGACTTACACGTAGAGGACATAGTTGACGTTTTTAAACAACTGGACCAAACATGCTTACAAAAGATCATATGAAATGAAGAATTCTCAAATCCAATGCTCAACTGTAAACATTCGTAAACGCAATCTCAGATTCGTTACGGACCGAAATGCATAGCGAAAAAGGAATTTGTGATGTCCCTGTTTCCATTGAGAGTGGCCCCAACCTATGCATGCATCTTATGATATTTTGTAAAGTACATTTTCCTCTTATTTTAAATTGGCGCGTTTTATGATATATAATATAGGCTATTGGAATAACTTGCCGATCGGGGGACCAGTCGGGACGCCTGCTGCATTGGGTTAATAGACATCATGAGATAAAATTAACGGGACTACACGATCGGTCGCTTGTCGTACGATTGCCCGTGATATTATGTGCGAACTACTGCCAGTCTTGGACATTAGTCATTATTTCTATGATTTAGTAAAGTTCTCATTTTAACTCACTTTCATACCATCTTCCGCTGCTTTCTTCTTCGTCAAACGGTCTTTGAATGTTAACACTAACAACCTCCAGAGTCAATACTCCATTCGCCTCGTAGCTTATGATAATTTCCTCTAACAGCCTCGTGATCTAATTCGTTTCTGTTCTTACCCACCCCATGTCGTGCCCCATGGGGGTACGACGAGACTGCTGTGTATTTTCAATGTTCTACACCATCTTAGTGCAATATATAATTCGATATTTTTCTTTCGACGAGAATTAAGTTGCACGTCCTTTGTTGTATTTTCGAGGATTATCTTGAATATACATATTAATGATGATCTTGATGGTCTTAAAATACATTGCTCAGTTGAGTCTGATTTCGTCTACCAGATACTTTTACCTGGTTTTAATACTACAAGCTTTTGATGGTAACGTAAAGTTGTGTTCAGAAACTCATAAACAAGTAGCTTTAAAAGATGTGAACGTTGCATTAGCAGTCAGTCGCTTTTCGTAGCGTCCGCGTAGGTTTTAATTGAGTATAAATTACCGCTAATTTCAGTTTTAATTAGGATGTACGCAACGCATAAAACCGTGCCTGCCACTTGTGCGTTGCATGTTACATGATGGCCTAACCTATAGTGGTATGGACGCGTTTATCTAGTAGTTACCGGGAGGAAGGCATTGATTCGAGTTTGCCACTTATAGACATGATTTGCTGTTTTCTATTAGGAGTACGACTAGCTAGCATTGATAGGAGAGTGTCCATGCATGCGCAGGGTTATTTTGGGTTGTGGTTCAGAGCATACAATCAGGTGATTGTAGCATATGTGAAATGGGTTGATCGTGATGGCATTTACTTGGTCCTAGTACTTACGAAATACGTTTACAATATTGAAGTGCTTTTAGCAGAATGGAAGGTCGAAAACACGTCATGTTCTTATATAATTTACAGCGTATTGCAAGTCGTTGATTGTGCTTGTTCTGAATAGTTGAAGATTCTGAATAGACTCCGCGGTCTCATGTTGTAAGCGTTGATTTGTATGAGTGTCATAAATGGATACGTCAGATTGCAGTCCGCCACCCCTTTTCTTGTTCATATATAAAGAGCATTTCTCATAGTTCTATATATATATATATATATTGAATGAGTAATCAATTGGTAGATAATTTTGCTCATGATTGCGCAAAAATATCTGAATTCAATATACACCGTGCACAATACAAGAGTCTTAGAGGACAGGTAAACTTAAAATAAGATTCGTAATTTACGCAATGGTACTGTTTATATTATATCACGAGTTCATGGTTCTAGCATTCTCGCCAATCTTTGCAATTGTTTTCGACGATATGGTCTGAGTGCTGCGCAGATTGTTTTTGTGAATATTTAAAAAGATGGAAAGTTTATTGGACATAACTATTTGTGCGTACAAAGAAAGAAAAGTAAACGTGTGCTGTCGAGTGCCGTTCTGAGATAGGTGCTAAGTCGAGATTGCTATGCTCAACCTTACATCTCAAAGCTTAAGGAATTTAGACTTAACTCGTTAAATTGCATGAATATGTTTGTTTCCATATATATATATATATATATATATATATATATATACATATATATTAATCCGTCGTTTCATTTGCCTTTTGTATTGTCGTTGCACGTTTTTTAGTCCTCGGCTCATCTACCGCAATCTTTTCGACTTGTTGTCGCGTATAGAGAACCAGCTCGTACAGCGTTGTGGAGTGGCCACGCAGCCTGCCGCAGGCCCTCCCGCGACTCACGCCACCGCGGGTGAAGCTGGTAGCCGACGACCGCCTCCGGACGCGGCGCCGGAGCCTCATCCCGCACAAGGACCAGCGGCTCAGAGCAGCCGGCGCGATCCTACCGAACCCCCTCGAACAGCGCGTACATCCCGGAGGCCGAAGCGATGTGGATCCGCGCGGAGCCCTGGGGCCGGACGGCGGCGTCCCAGTGGGTCGGCGTGATCTTGACCCGTTTGCGGGAATAGGCCCCGACGGCGGAATGCTGTTCGACCCTCTGCGAAGGGGACGCGACGACCGAGGCCCGCTCGGCCCGTCTCCGCTTGGCCCCGATGCAGTGACGTTTCCTAGTGGGGCTATTCCACCCGGGGCGCGATTTGACCCTGTTGGCCCTGAGGACTTGTTCGGCAGGAACTTCAGCGGCGACCCCGACAACGACATGTTCATCCCGCCTGGAGTTCGTGGCATAGGCAGACCCCCTTTTAGGGGTCCCCGTCCTGGGGGTGGTACTGGCGGCGGCTTTGGGGGTTTGGGCGGCGGAGGCGCTGGTTTTATATAGATACCATGCTTTAGCCGGTTAGGCCGTCTGTGTGTCACAACTGTCATTGTGCTGTCAACTGTGGCCTAAACCTCGGTGTCTGTCTGGCGGACACCGAGCGTTCGTGGAACCGGAAACAGGCGCTAATAAAAGTGGAAGAAGAAATTGACCCGAACATGCCATTCTTATAAACACAGTGTGCTGTTTTTGATTAGGGATACAATTAAGGGCCAATTTGAAAACGTCCATACGTGCGTAGTAGGGTCTTTTGGGCCTGCTACTTAGAGCTTATAAAGAGTGGTCGTAGGATGCGTAAAATATTTTAATAATACTAATTTGAAAATGGCTTGATATAAACATGGGCGACAGTTTATTTATTATAGTCATAATAATGATACTATATGTCAAATAATAATGAATGTGCGCAAATTAGTACGTTCACGTTCATTTTTAAACATTTCCCACCTATTGTCACGTTACCAACTAAAACGGTGAGCAACTTATGTAGTTATTTCGGATAGGAAAATCTAGGATTATCAGACCATCAGCCCCTGCGACCTAAGTGATAATGTTAACAGACGTTCACGTTGCGACATCCGGGCGAATTAAAAAATCAAGACGTGCTGCTGCATATGTTTTGATCAACCCTGTCCTTTGCGTTACAATGCGCCTGAGATTCTGTACCCTTTCGTCTCATTTAACACTCATTTCACACGCGAATCCACGGCTTGGTGTAATTTATCTTTCAAGGGACAATTTCCATCTCGGGTTTGACTTTGCAGTGAACTTTTGTTAACGTTAGATTTAGACATTCAAGTTGTTTTCTACTTGATGTGTCTGTTCTGTAAGCTGCTCACGTCAACTCTTACTCATTCTTATTATACTTATAATTTTTCCTCAGTTTTCTTATTGAGCAGACTTAGGCTCGTGGCGGCAGCGTGCTCTAGAATATTGCGCTAGTTGTGGTTGTCATCTACCGGGGAGGATAGGTAGGGTACCCTACATTGTGCAGCTGTTTCCTATTGGCGGATTTTATATTCGCATAACACTACTGCTTTCTAATTACCATAAGGTTTACTTTTTTAATACAGACAAAAATAACTCATTACGATCCGTAAGTAGGTTGTCAGCCAAGTTTAGTTGTCGTGGTAGTCCTTGTTTATCTTTTAGTGTAGTACTTTGCTCTATTTTTCCAATATACATTTCGACAAAATTTTCCCAGGGTTGCCTGATGGCGATGTATTTTGCCGATGTCCATAGTTACCTGACTTACGTTGTAGAAGTTGATGGTTTGACACATTTGTGTCTTGTCAGGCCGCTTCACCGACTCCACAAACGACGCCTCTGGGCTTCTGGATGGCTTCTGGGCTTCAATGCAATCGCACTACAAAGACAAATGTTCCGCCGTTTCCAAAACTTACTTAAAATAATACTCTCTCGTAGTCGAAACTAAGCGTATACTTCTTAGGCTGCATCCAAGCCTACCAAGTTTGGCAGCATCACTAACACCCATATCTACAACGGGTAACACATCTCATTTGCTTAATGTGATGCACGCCAATTCCAACCAGACAGTCATATCAGAAATCCCCTACTGGACCAATGTACCGATCTTCGTCAGACTGCTTAAAATCAAGGTCGAAACTCTGTTATCTGGTTAAAACTAACGTAAGTTATACAAACCATATCGTATATGTATCACATACTGAAGAGGTAAAAATCGTAAATATAAAATATACGTTGCAATATTATAAAAAGGTGTTCCGAACAAGCTGTGCGCTTAATGGAGTTCGGAAGTAATAAGTGAAATTATCTTAGAAGAAATGTTAACAAACCAATTCATATACTAAGATTATTTTCAAATTCGGCATTCATGTCGTCCTGCCATAGCGTTAGCAAAGTAAGGCGTAAAATCGGAGAGAAGCCCGGCTGAGAGCGCTGGCGTCGTCTGCTCAGCTTCCGCTGCGGCCACCATCACTAATAATAGAACTGGAACGGCGGCTTCCCCTTGCTTCAAGGCGCGCATCTAGTCGCTACAGCGTTTAGTTAGTGCCGCTCGTGCATGGTGAGCTAGCCGAGAGACGGCCGGACAGGTATACATACATAGTTTCTGCTATATTATTATTATGCTGGTGCTTAGTGAGACTCTGCACGCACAGGGTGGATGGATATCAACTTGAGCTGTGGAGGCTATCAGAATCACCGCTATATTCGTTCTCAGCTCGGCTCGATCATGTGTTCCGCAGCTCTGTTCATGGAATCTTCTAGCATCAAGGGTGACGACGGTGCACGCAGATGATCTCGTCTCATTGATGATCAGTAATCAGTTCGACTTCTGATGATCGATCCTAGAGTATTGGCGTACAGGTCTTGCTTCGGCGTGAAGATGTTCGGCGTTTCATGTTTGGACCCGACTGGAACAAGGGTCGACGCCTACTCTACTGCTGAGTGAACTAGCCACCAGATCAATGATTCAAACACCCTCATCGCAGTCGAAAACGCTGACTAAAACAAGAGAAGAAGCCGGCACACAGTCGACGCGGCTCTGCTGCTGCAGTTAGTCGCTGTGGAGCGACTGTTGTGTTGTGGTGTGTTTCGGCGGGCGATCGATTACCCGGTCGAGTTGCACACCAAGCGCTACAGGTGATCATAGGCGTTTCTGTTTGTTTGTCTACTATACAGTAAAAAGGAGTGTGTCACTATACATCAAATACTAAACAACAAACTGGACACTGAGTATTGGAAGCACTGTATCTATATATATATATATATATATATATATATATATATATATATATATATATATAGATATTTCCACTAGCCATTGTTGTCTCCATTGCGCATTGTCGTCACGGCCTCGCCTTGTCTTGCGATGTGCACAATACCCAAGGATCGCCTATTCACCGTGTGAGAGAGACAACTAAACCACAATTCTACGAGGATTATTTATATGATGGTGACGATGATGATAATTCCATTGCTTGTCGCAACACTTTCACAACGCTGAGAACACGTGCTGTTGTTTTACATGTTTGTCTCGTTTCACTTTCTGTGGCTGTTTTCGTGATTTATTTCTGTTGAGAAAATCGGCGAAACTTTGCTGTTCTGAATCGACGGTGACGATCAGACAGACAGTCAATTAGTTCGCAAGTTGCTTGCTGCTAATCGGGCTAATTCGAATGCTGTCGACCTACAGCGGAGACTTTGGATACAACTAGTCATTTGGCATTGGTTAATACCCGCGTGTTATTACTGCCTTGCCCGCTGTTTCTCTTCCTTGTTTGCTCCGCCTTTTTTCTCTGAGGCACCCTGTCAGGTGTTTGAGCGCGAGCCGTCCCATCTCAAATGTTCGATTTGTGCCATGTTATACTTGTTAGGACACAACAAGGTTTGTTTTGTGTCTGTGTGGGGGCGTATGTGTGAGTGAGACAAAACTGAATAGCGCAGACAGTATGGTAACATGGTGGGGTCGGTAAATCTCTAATGTTTCGATTGCGGCTGTTTTCCTCGCTGATCATCATTCCTTACCTTACGTGATGCTTGGTAGGCTCCAGTTTTGACAGACGCGTAAATTCGCATAGTGTTCTGGTTTGCGTGTGCCAGGGTTTTGCATCATTGTGCGAGTACATATGCGAGATTGTGCTATATGATCGATGCAGACAGAGCAGTATGGCGATTTCATAGAAAATGCTTAATGCACTAATACCGACTACTGCTAAGTTAGTGTAACTCTTGCTTACTGCGACCGAATGGTCGATTACCCATTCGGTGGAGAAACTGATGAATAAGTACGAAGGATCCACTCATATATTCGTTGTAACTGGGTATCAAATTGTAGCAATTGACGGATGTCACGGAGCCACCTTTCAGATTCAGGAAAAGTCTTTAGATTGAATTTCTAAACCGTTATGATCAGGTTAAAGACAGGCTGAAGACAAAATGTACATGACAGTCCACTCGAATTGCTATTATTGCTACTACTACTACTACGATCGTTAGTAGCGTACTATCATTTCTAGGCTGTCGCGATTATATATAAATATATATATAAAAATAAGACAGGTGTACTTAAGTTTACTTATTACATAGAGGGTATTACTAGTGTGTGCTTTCATTGTTGTTTCATGTTTGCCTTGCAGAAAGGACTAAGTAATTAACCATGGAGCCGCACGGAGGAGCGCCGGGAATGACTCCGACTGGAGTATGGGGAGCAATCGACAGCATGGATAATGCAGAGGAGGCGCATCTTCAGCAGCTGAATCGTCTCATGCTGCCATCCCCGTCCCCAATGCAACCTCAACACCATGATGCCGCTACTCCCAGGTACACGCTTGTCCTGTTCGGTCTGCCAGCTCAGCCGCACACTCATTTCACATTGTCACACGTCGTCGGGGTTGGCATACACCTGCAGTTTGCGATACCATTAATGAGAGCCAATTGAAAGCTGCGTTAGATTTGAATAATAGTTTTGTGCTGGTAATGTAATCCTATCTAGTGCATTTACCTGCACCTAGATGGAAATACTCGTACAAACAAAAATTGCAAGACTCGAGTAGTTATTGAATTCATTCAAGGACTAGATGAACTCTTAGACTAACTATATGTGCCTGTTTTTTTTGAATAAACGGATTCTCTTTGAGGATCTTGCTTTCCCTATGCTTCATCCAGTTTTCGTTGTTCTATTTCTGTTTTGGCTCATCGTTTTTGCGGTTGCTGCTTGCAGGTCGAACCAATTTCCTGGAACTGGCGGAGCTGCCGGCGGTCCTGTCGGAATGACTCCACAAGCCATGATGCAACCTCAGACGCCAATGGGACATGCACCTCCACCTGGCAGCACTACTCCACTGGTGAGTGATCTTTTCCATAAAAAATATATGAATTCACACACATATAGATATTTGAATATCAACAAGCGTGACCTTTCATGAGAAAAAAAAACCATAGATACATGTACATTCTGCTACCTCTAGCCGCTTGGAGCGTGCAGCAAAAACCCGTGTATTTGGCTGGTCATTGCAAACACAGGTGTCACTATGACTGCTTCGGCAATTAGGCGGATCTTGATCACATTGAAATTTATCGGTAAAGGTGGTTGTTGTAGCGTTGCGGGTCGCTATAGGGTGAATTCATGCCTCATTTATTGACGCTACAGTCAAGTCGATATGGTCGTTTAGAACAGAATTCGCAAAAAAGGAGTTCTTTTATTAGCTTTCACAAAAGATACATCAAAATCATTACCCTACGACCACTCACAGCGCTCAAAAATAAAACATTCAAGGCAAGCGCACACTTCATGACGACCATTTTGGTACCAAACTTATGGCAATGCGAGTTGTGGTTGCGGAGTAATTAAGCTTTTTCGGCGGGATGTCCGGATTAAGTGCATGCACGTCTGGGCTTTCTCCCAGAATAGATTATGTATTTCCTAACTAAGCTCCAAGCAGGATGCGGCCTCAGCGGTAAACATGTCAATTGGAATACATGATTTAGAACATTCGTTGCTATATAATATGTATTGTGCCTACATTTTATTATTGTACCTTTCTGGCGTTCCTCAGGGATCAAGCCTCGGTCCACTTTTAGTTTACATATTTATTTTAGATCTAAACAACGTTATCCCCGAATCGATAGCTTATAAGCTTTATGATGATGATCTGAACCGATGCGGACCTTCCAACGTCGTTAATGAAGCCTAACTACATGCTACATGGAGTGGCTATTCTTATTTTAAATTGCTTTAGGGACCTCGGGGTACGGTGTCACCGGAACTGGATTTTAGCATTTATATCATACAAGTTATCCGATCAACTAATCTTCTATCTAATACCATATCTATTTGCTTTATAATTAATTATTACTATTTCCACATAAGATTTTATAAGTGTTTGGTTGTTCCTAACTTTATCTATTGTTCTGAGGTTTTGCGGTCTTATTAAGACAAACACATTAAAGCAGTGGAAACTATACAGAGGAAATTCCTTCGATTGTGATAAGCCCCACTTGGGAATTGTAGTACAGAGCGGATTATGGCATGTACAATCGTATTATAAACTCATCAAATACATCAAACTATTTTAGCATTCGCTTAGACAATCTTAGAAGCGGTAGCACCATCTCGTCTAAACAAATCGCCAAGGCAGATCTTGTAAATAACATGCTTTCGTGGCGGATGGCCTGGGCACTGAGAACTTGAAACGCTAACGGCGCAAATGTCGGTACATAAGTATGTAAGACTGTATGCATCTAAGTAATGGTTTGCAAAATGTAAATATTGTAAATAAATTGTGCTCCTTTGACAAAATAAAGGTGCATTTGAGTTGAATTGTTTTAATACCATAACATTGGCGGATTTTCAACGTTGACATTGTAATTCTAGTGTATTACTAACATCGGCAATTGTCTTTCCTTCTTTGTCTGACTGATCACTCACACAACAATAACGCTGTATTCGGAATAGCAGCATCAACAACAAAAGGACTCCGGTAACTTCGCTGCTCCAGCGACCCCCTCACCGATGACGCCAGCGTCTGTAGATCCCAGTATCATTCCACAGCTACAAAATATCGTATCTACAGTAAATCTTGGCTGTAGATTAGATCTCAAGGTAAGTTTATTTTTGCTTAGTTGGAGTCTCCGTCGATTCTCGAATGAATGCCCTATTCTCGAAAGTCGTATGCGACACTTAAAATAATATAAGGACGACGTTCTGCTACATACATCTGTCTTCCTCCTGTTAACACAAGTTGACATTGAATCTGGCCTTGTACAAATAGTATCTAGCACAGTATTTTTTAAAAATAAATGACTGTTTAGATTTCATATAGGTATGTTCGTTCAGTTATTTTTGTGACATATTATTAACTTTTCAGTTTATTGGCGACCCTTTCTCAGCGGACATAGGCAAATAGGCTGTTTACGTTTACGGAAACGCGTTTATAGTTTGTACTAAGCAAGTGGAGCTTTCATTTGTTCTTCAGTAAATATATTTGATCTCTTTATGTCTCTCCTTATCTTCTTATCTCTTTTGTATTAAGCATTTATCTTGCATACATTTTTTAATAGTATTACACGTATTTTGCGCCAGCTAACATTATCATTCACATAGATGCAATGCTGTTATATATTTTTGCATTGCAGAAAATTGCCTTACAAGCGCGAAACGCGGAGTACAACCCGAAGCGTTTTGCAGCGGTGATTATGCGAATCCGGGAACCCCGAACAACAGCTCTAATATTTTCTTCTGGCAAAATGGTCTGCACAGGAGCCAAATCCGAAGATCAGTCTCGGTTAGCCGCTCGAAAGTATGCACGGATAGTGCAGAAACTTGGTTTCGAGGTAGGAAGAGTAATACTTTTACATCATATATGCACATATATAAATATGTTTTAGATATACGAGGTTTTGGGAATGCACGACGCACATGTGTCACAACTAGCAGCGACTAGCGTAGGACTCACAAACCCACTTAACTCAGATGTACACACACACTTGTCTGGTGTTCTGTCCCGAGAGGCGAAAGTATATATATATATATATATTCTTTATTATATTGCTCGGCAATGTGGTAGTGATTGTAGTAACAATATTGGTTTGTTGGGTGAACTGAATTGATGGCGTTGATAAAAAGCTAGCGTTTTTGTAAATGTTTGTGCGTGTGTTCTGTCTGCCTATGTGTGATAGGCCAAGTTTTTAGATTTTAAGATTCAGAACATGGTGGGGAGCTGCGACGTGCGATTTCCAATTCGTCTTGAAGGTCTCGTCCTAACACATTGTCAGTTCTCGTCATACGAACCAGAGCTCTTTCCCGGACTTATTTATCGAATGGTGAAGCCGCGAATCGTGCTTCTCATTTTCGTCTCAGGAAAGGTAATAAAAAAAAAAAAATATATATATATATATATATATATATATATATTTTATATATATAAAGGGTCTCCCAGAATTTGTCTAACAAACGTTGGGAATTAATATAACTCCGCGAAAAGTAATTTTTTCCAATGACACAAGGGGCGGAAATGTCTTTAAAAATGGGTAATTGAGCATGAAAGCTAAAATATAAGAATTGCACAGATTTCGTTTCTTGAGAATTATCTTCAATACAACACTTGTTCTGCTTTGAGCTGACGTAATGTAATTCAACAGATGCAAAAATGTTCAAACACGCAGGTATGATTTATTTGTCGACTGGATGACTTGGGATCTCGCAATCGCAGATTTAGTGAAGATATGTCGGAATAAAACCCTTGGTACAGCAATATTTGGTTGATTTCGCTCTCACTTTTAAAGAAAAGATTTCCGCTCTTTTGTTTCATTTAAAAAATAATTTTTTTGCCGAGTTGTACTAGACCCCAAAGTTTGTTGATCGGATTCTGACAGACCCTGCATATATATAATGATCCATCATTTAGTGATTATCGTTGCGACAATATTGTGTAACCACCCAAAAGGTCAAATATATGTGACACAAATGCTGACGGGATCTTTGCAGGTGGTACTAACTGGTGCAAAAGTACGATCCGAAATCTACGAGGCGTTTGACAACATTTACCCAATATTGAAAGGATTTCGTAAAACGTAAATTCACGTGTTCAGGACCGCAGTCTCAGCCCAGGCTCTTAGTCCTGTCCTCTACTTCTTCTAGTTTGTTCTCAAGACGTTGTGTGTGCGTCGAGTGGCTGTGTAAATTAAGGAGGAATCGATGATGCCGCTGTTTAACAGAAGAATATCCTGTTAATGTTCTATTTTTAGGTGCGCATCCACACACAATGCATGTACAAAATAACCGTGTGTATAGTATTTTATTAGCTCTTCCCTTCACAATGTACTGTGTAGGATCTTAGTGTATGCTTCGCTTTACCGTTTAGGCGTTAAGTATTGGGTTGGTCTGTTAAAAGTGATTTTTCTACAAGAATAAAAGTTATATTGAATACGTATATATATGCATATACATTGTCGTACTTGGTGTTTACGCGTACATCTCTGCATGATATATATTGCAATATCAAAAATGATACCTCAATTAAGTGCACTTATAATGGTGGTCACCACAGTGGCCAATGGTGGCCAGGACAGGACGGGCTCCACCACGGCAAAGGGCAGCAGAGGAGCTAAGACGACCCGATAGCAGGAAGAACTGCGTCATGTAGTGGGCGCTCGCTAATTACGCTCATTACTATTAAACCAATGCAGCAGGCACCGTCCCATCATCGAAAGATGAGCATTAACCGGTGGGATCAGAGTTCGGCGGCAGTTACCTATATAAAGTCCCATATATATATCGACGCCAGCTCTTCAGCTATTGATTCCACCTGGTCGGTTGAAGCGTAGATGTTTTTCCTGAGCGATCTTTGATATTAGAGTCCTCTAACCGAGATTTTCTAAGCCACTGTACGAATTGTTACAATCAAGGAACGGAAGCAGACCAGAAAGCACGTATATGAAGAAACTTTCTTCTTCCCCCATTATAATCTAGACTAGGTACAATACAGCATCATCAGTGCATCAGTCACCACCTATATGTACTGCAGTTCTCTCTCATCAAAAGCATAGCGCCATGATAGGGTTGAGTCGGAAACCTAACAGATGCTGAAAATGAGTGAAGCTATGTGTATATGGAAATCCGCTACCAATTTGTACCAGCTACAGTGCAAACCCTGCGGCCTATCAGCAAAGGCAACATTTCGACGTGAACTGGCAAATCGATTGCGAGAAGCCACGGGAGAGCATCGAGGGACCAACACCTGAGGCCGCAATTTCTTTTTTGCAATGTGGGGAAGAAACCCATTTTTCATTATCGGCTCTACGGGATAACGCGAGCCACTGTCTGTGTATTCAACCCGATTTAAAACGAACCGAGCGTTAGTCCCCTAAGCCACCACTGCGTTTGGCGTATATCGTGTGATATGGAAGAGGAATCCATAGCGCATCGTGTTGAAGTTCGACGAGTTAGGGGGAGTGAAAACTGTGTCCTTGGCCGAGGCAGTAGGTTTCGGCGATAAATTATAATAAATCGACGAGAAAATCAATATGACAAGAGATAAATAAAACCGAACGCAGGCTAGGAAGCTTCGATAGATCGTAAAGAGGTATGAAGAAAAACAGCCCGCTAAATCAAACCTTTGTAATAACCCAAAAAGAGTATAAATGCACTACAGACGAGGCTGCTCGTAAACGATGCATGTAGTGATACTTTAGTATTAAGATAATATACGAAGCCAACAGTGCGGTGTGTGACATACGATACAGTGAGCGCATTTGATTCTAAAGGTATTCAACAAGGAATGACAGAAATAAGAAATAATATATACATATATATATATATAGGAGTGCTTAAACGAAAAGATACCAAACGTCGTAACAACCAAAACGGTTAAAATTTGAATATGCCGCTTAACGTAGTGAAACATCTAGGGACGCAATGAAGTATCCGGCGTGGATTTGCGCATGCGCGGGCCCTGCGCATGGCGGCCGTATACAGGGTAGCTTATGTGTTCGACTAGTCAGTGAGAAAGTGGGGTGCCTTGGAGGCCGCAAGTGTTTGAGTGATGACCCGAGGCCAGGCAAACGCGGTAATTATTGCTGAACTCATCAACGAGGTGAGCCTCCTTGTGAGACGTAATCGGCGTGTCACAATACGAATGTGGGCAGTGATGGTGGAGGGGGCAGCGTTGGAACAGTATGAAAAATTTTCACGACTGTTTCGGTTAGCGGAGAGTGTCCGCGCAGTGGAGTCTGATGCAGATAACTCGCGTTCACACTGGCTCCAAAGTGGCAACATGGCAAACTTCAAGTCGGAGCAGCTTGAACCTCAGCAGTCACATTTGCCGTGTCGCATTTAAAATTTGCTCACGCGAGACATCAAATTTAAATACTTATAGAATTTCTTCTAAAATATTATGTTTTTTCTCATTCCTACACTCAAGTGGCTAGACACTTGAGTGTAGGAATGAGACTTACAATCTTTGAGCAAAGTAAAATGCTACATTGGGATGTAACCGTCACCGGCTTCTTAGTCAATTCTATGGTCGGTGGTGGTAGATCTAGAGCTGGCTTCGCGGCCCACCTTGCAGAAATCAGAACGCTAAGAACATATTCCTCGGTCAGGTGTTCCAACAGATTCTACCAAATCGCGTTCGAAACCTTGAGTGCTTTTGGCGTTTGAACCAAGTAGCTAATCTACATGGTTTTCACTTTGTTAAACCTGTTACTCAATAGTAGCAGATCCCTCCTTATTTAAGCAACGTATATATATATATATATATATATATATATATATATATGTGCACCAATTTATTGTCTGTGTAGTACATTATATTTAACAAACTGTGGATTGTGCGGACTTGCTTCCTGGTCCGTGGCAAACGTCGGGAACATCCGACGCGATAGAGCAGAATTCGTGGGGATATCCGATTGGTGAGTATTTTTTTAGCATGCTGGTCTCCGCAAGGTGGCTGCGTGGGCAGCTTCAGGTGCGCCGCCACCGACAGCAGAAGGGTCTAAGGAGTCGGTGACGGTTGGACGACTGTCGTCCTTCGCACAAAGACCGGGTTGTTCTAGAATGCACCGAAAAAGCCGCAGAACCTAAGAGCTCTGCTGAAGTTCTCATTAAAAGCGGTATGTCTAGAGCGTCTTCCTATACCGGTAATATGTTATGGGCCGTGATGTCCCAGCTTGTCGACCGAGTGGTCACATTAATACCGATAAGGGCTAACTAGGTTTCCTGCTATGCGAGTCTTCTTGTCACTGTATGTGAGAAACTGCCCTGTTCTCTGCGCTTAGTAATAAGGTGGCAATGGTAAGACCGGCCGGGAAATAACATAGGTAAGTCGTGAGGACACGAAAACGAATCTGAGTAAGAAAAGATGATCACTTAAAGGGGTCTGATGAAATCCATTCCTGCAGCTGAGCTTTTAAAGAAGCCCTTGATGACAGTCTAAATGTCTTCCTTAGACGTACCAAAGGGCGTTCTAGCCAGGGCTGGCCATTCAGGGTCTTGGGAGCCCTATATACGGTCAGTGCCGCACGTTGGGTTATCTGTCGGTGTAATAACATGTTTCAGTTAATCTTTGTTGTGCCTACCATGTTCTTATAGAGCTGATAATAAGTAATTGCATAATTGTGTGGGATAATGCATATAGAAACAGTGGCAGACGTATTCAAGTGAGCCAAAACGATGCGACTTGCGCGTAAGAATAAATTATTTTGAACCTATGCAAGAGCCTGTTTGCTTAAAACATTTTAAGGTTGTCGTTATTTCTAGACTATTCTCCGTCCCTACAGACTTGAAATCGCCGTGAGGATATCTTTAATACGCCGAGGGCGGGACGTGTTGAAATATCTAGGTTTCCCCAACAGTTCTCGTGGCGGCATGGCCGTTGACTCTCGGCGGTATAGTTTATGATCTATTTACTATATGAAAGTCACGTCTGTCGGCAGGCTCCCGACATGTAAAATGTTTAACTGGTTTTCCAATAGAACACGTGGTTGAATTTTTTCGCGTAGACTGAAGTCGCAGAATAAAAATGCTAAAATAACCGTCTTTGGAAAACATACTGTTTGGCACGGTGTACCACTGTAATTCAGAAATGCAAAAGCCTTATTTAAACTTAAGCGGTTTCTCCAGAATTATATTGTCGCACAGAACACAGGGGAATGTGCTGCAACATGCCTTCGTGTAACTTTGCATCCCCACAATTGTAATAAATTTATATTATCTATCTGTATGTCAATCTCAACTTTCATCAATTCTAAACCGTGACTCGTCCGGAATTTAGCACTCGTGCGTTTGCATAGCGAATCGCCAGGTAAGCTCACAAAAACCGAATCTCTTATACATAAAAACCACTTTATAAGATGCACATCTAAATCTTCAGCTACCCACTTTGGTCGGCGGCGACTTCAACTATCATATTGAGAGTGGCGCGACCGACAGGAAGGGTAATGGCTTTTTTAAGCTTCTAGAGAACAGATGTCTGCATTGCGCAAATTAGCGTGACAATGTCACGTACGTTTGCCAAAAGTGGAAGAAACAATATCGATCTCCTGTTTTACAACCTTCAACACCAACATACAGCTTGTCTATTCAGCTAGATTTGCCTGCGGCTGTTGAGATCAACTTCTGGAATTGAACAAAGCAACCACGCTTTGGAGGCCACTGTCAAGGCGGTTGTAGTCAAGAAGAAGTACAGACAAAGACAGGCGCGGCCCTGGTTTACACAGGCCTTCTACCTAAAACGTCGGGTAGTCCTGGGGCTCCTGCGCCAAGCACGGGCTCTACACCCCAACAACCAGATAGTTGCTGATCGTAGGGCTCTCTATGGCCGACATAGATCAACGTACAAAAACCTGCTTATGGAGAATAAGCGTCGGTATGATGGTATGAAGCAGTTTCGTATGCTTGAGAGAGCAGAGCGCAAACCCCAAGTATACATTCGCCGGCTGTTGTTCGCCGGCTGAACAAAAGCATGCATAGCATGAAAAAATGCAGTTGCGGCACCACTTTACTGCTCTTGTGCTCGATGCAAACGCGCCCGCGCCTAACCTAGTTATTATAGCAACCGCTCACTCTGGAGCAGCACTACAATAATTCAACGTTTACGGTGGAAGAAGTGGTGAAGATCTTGCGCGGGTTACCCAAGATGAAGAGTAGTGGTCCTGATGGGATCTATTACAAAGAATAGGCTGAGTAGTCCAATGCTTTACCAGAAGAGCTTAATTTTAATTTACGATAAGAGTTTAATCAGATAGCGGGGAACACATACCCCAGGTTTAGCACCAGGCCAGACTTACTCTGCTGTTTAAGGGCAAATACGGTGACAACGTGGACGATTCAAATCTCTACCGGGGTCTCGCGTCAAAACGCGCTTTTAAGTTTTTTTTTTGCTATGTTGATTATATCCAGAGTGTTTCCAACTGTGGAGAAGACCCTACCTACGGAGCAGTTTGGATTCAGGAAGGGCTGAGGTATACAGAACGCGATTCATGTACCCCAGTCGGAAGTTGAGCGGGCGTTGGCTATGCCAGGGTCACTCGTAAGCCGCCTTTATCGATTGTGTCAAGGCTTTCGACAGAGCTCTCCGTCAATCACTAGTCGATTCATTTCGACATGCTGGGGTGGGTGGCTCTTTTCTACGAGTGCTCTCCAGACTTTGCTGAAGACCGCCTGAAAGTAAACACAAAGCGCAGGGACACATTGCAGCTGAGTAAAAATGTAGGGACCCCTCAGGGGAACCTCTCAGTTGCCTGGCCTGCTTCTTGCTCATCGCAGACCTAGCTTGCCATGTGCGGAAGGAGTTTGAGTTTCGCCGTGGGGGTCGCTTGGCTGCCGCAGACGTCATACCCTCTTGTGGTCAACCGCTGGAGTTTGTCAATCCCTTCCCGTATTTGGGTCTGAGACTACACTATACGGGAACGACCTTTACACAGCACATCGGCGGCACATGTGTCGGGCGGATATTTCTTTTAATCACACAGAGGTGAGAGGCCCTCGACGACTGTCTCTGAGTGCGGCAGTGCGTTTTTTTTTAGCTTAATATTATGTTAATGCTGAGCAAGAGCCTTGGCAGGGTGTGAGGTCATCTTTCAGTGGCAAATTTTGCGCAGCTAGAAAGATGCTCCACAATATATATGAAGCTCTTTGCTTGCCGCGGACGGAAATAAACCGCTTCGGGTACCTGCTAACGGGTTGCGGATCAGCAGTGAAAACAATCAAAAGTCGGACTTGGGTCACCTATCACTTCAGTAATTTTTGTTGGAGTGGCAGGGAAAAATGACCGAGGCCTCGGCAGAGGTAGCGCAGTTAAATGTGTAAATCGCCAGGGAGCTGGAATGACATGCACTAGCCGGCATGTGTACACAAGGTACATTGTGCATGGCTATTATCACATGATATGCTCGACCCAAGGATTTCACCAAGTTGGCGATCAATGTCGTTGCCGGTTCTGCTCGCAGATATGCGGTGCCATTAGCGGTGTTTGCACTTTTTCGCTCGATGGGACAGCCGCTAAAGTGTGCATACTGTATATAATGACGACTGTATTGTATTTATGTACCATCTTGAAATGCAAAGTTATTGCGAAATAATTAAGATGTATGTACATACCTCCCCTATATGTTATAGCAAAGGCGCTTTTACGTTATATATTAAGACAAAAAACAGTTTTTACAAAGTAACTCGCAAGGAAGAAATAATAGGCTGACCTTTGAATAACAAACACACGTCCCCGGTGTACTTAATCACGCAATGCTTTTCCGCTATCTATTGTTGTTATGGTCTTTGGGGGTTTAATGTTTTGTCATGTACTAAATTATGTAAATGTGTGCTGTCTACAAATTTAGTTTAGGTAGAGACAATTTCCTCTACCATTAGCTCTATCTAGCAGTACGGTGCGTAGCGGCCTAGCACCAAATATATATATATATATATATATATATATATATTATATATATATATATATATATTATTATATATATATTATATATATATTATATATTATATATATATATATATTCTGGTGGACCTTTCTGCTTCTGATTCGTGATAGTTCGTGCAAGGTGGGTCAGTTTTCCTTTTCTCCAGACTTACGGCAGCTAACTCGTTTTGAGGTGGCTGGCAGAACAAATAAGTGCAACAGGAATATACAGGACACGACAGCGGAATCGTTTAGAACAAGGTGTCCTGGATTGTGTTCACGGCCCGAGACGGCAGCCGAGTATGCCACTGCTAGAAGCTGTAGTAAATATGCGTGCATAAGCAGCACTATTTGTCATAACAGTAGTGAATATGGTTATTAAGGTACTAATCATTGTTGCTGTCTCAGAAAAAAATAGTTTATGTAAAAAATTGATCGGCAGGCAGGCGGATCTGTTCGTCTGTGGGGGAATTTGAGTACTGCTTACACATTTCTACCGCATTTCTCTCTCTGTGTTTGGCTTCCCCTTCTTATATATATCTGGTTTGGCTTCCCCTTCTCATATATAGGCGTATAGAAAAAGAAGCGGGAAGCAAACACAAGGAGAGCGAGAGAGAGAGTAGCGGTGGAAATGAACATGCGATACTCAAATTTAAAATCCCAGATTTTAGCCGCTGCCTTTGCATCGCCCAAACACTGCACTACTTTGGGCATAACACCCGTGTGCTTTTTGCTGCCTTCCCTTTTGCGATTGACTATCTCGTTTAATTTTAGTTTTGTGTTGAAAAGTGGTTCGTTCCATTGGAGTGATGTCAGGCGTGTTTTCGATCGTTGTAGACCAGTATCAGTAACGCAGCAGCTGCAACAGCACTTGCTCCGCAAGCGATCCTCATTTGATGCTTGATTGAGTACCCGGTCGTAAAGCTGGTTACTTTAACAACAACACCTGGAGTGGCGCCTACTCAACACGCCCACACGCACGCATCCACACACAGATAATATCTATCGTAAACCTCACGACAAAAACATCTAAGCTTATCATATACAAACTAAGAGGATGCAGTGTTTATGTTGTTTAAATATATTCTATTTATAAAAAAATATATACATAAAATATATAAATAGTAACTTTGAAGGAAATCTGCAATTTCAAAAGAGTATGTGTCGCGACGAGACCGAACCCGAGATTCCTCGCAGGGCCACCGGTAATTATCTTCCTCAATCTCTCGCGTTTTGACATGTACATGTGTTTAGCGGCGGTGAGGCTCATTTAGAATAGATGATAAAACAAACCGCTGAGTGGCGCGGCCATGCTATCACAAGAACTCTTTTTTTTAGAGAGAGGACTAACTGGAAAATGCGGAACGCGCACACGGTCACCACTGTAGGATTGCCCACTAAAACCAGTCATGTTCTCCGTACGCCCCTCCCCCCCCCCCCAGCAATGAAGTGCTGTTAGCATTACTACAAACTACTGAGGTGGGGTGTAATTTTTTTTTACTAGTTAGTTACTAGTTGGGCCGGCCCCCTGTAGCCAGAGAGGGCGTCGACATGTGCATGCGGTTAAACCGCTCTTTCTCGGTTGAAACACGCTTGATGACGGTCGCGATTGTGCACCAACCATCAAGTAAGTTGTCATCTTTGTGACCAGAGCAGGAAGACTAGGTAGAGTCGACGAAGAGCAGCCGCGTAGGTTCCGTAAGAGTCGGCGCTGGGCCTCCCAGTCGGGGCAAAATAGGACAGTGTGTTCTGGTGTGTCGTCCACCGATTGGCTGCAGTGGAGACATGTTGGGATCGCAAGAACTACTGGGGAAACCATAGTGCTTAGTTAGCTAGGTTAGATAGGTATGTCCGCCTCTTGGTGCATTGAAGAATGCCTTACGGCGATTCCAAACCCGTAAAGGACGGAGGATATTCTAGAGATTTCTAATTAAAGCAGCCTCATTAAAGTGGGTGTTTCAATTGGGCGTGGTTATCGCTCTATTGCTATGTTCATATCGGGAGCACAATTGGCGATGTTTAGCTGCTTTTGATGATATGTAGGCTTGAGCTCTTGCGTCAACTGAATATATGCTTATATGGATACATCGTGAGGTCCTACCTCAAAATACACCAGACTGAGATGCACAAAAGACCTAGTTGTTGGCCACGTCGCCAAAAATTGAACAAAAAGCTTGCTAGCATGCCCGCATAATTTCCCTTTTCATGATTAAGAACAATTGTCTCAGCCTCTACGCGTTCTTCCGTTGAGTAGCGCTCTCTCTTGGCAAGCCTACCAGGTTTTGCCTACGAAGAGATAAGGTCGCGCTACCTTATATATTATATATATATATATATATATATATATATATATAGAAAATATTGTGATGATTTATTAATCATTTACAATACGTTTGCACACTCGGCAGTGCTCGCCTTGATATATATATATAAGGTAAGACACATAAAGCAAACGTAGGTAGGTGCTAGTGGTAAGGAGATTTTGCAACCGCGTCTAATTCATCTGACAAATTGGCTATACTCTCGCCTAAACGAATGCGTTAAACGGTATTATAATTATATACACTTGTTGTCATCTCTTGCGTTCGAGACATGACACGAGCCTAAGCCGAACGGGTCGTGCACACGTTCCCATATCACAAATGTATATATATATATATATATATACATAGGGAAGCATGGAATGGTTGAACCAAATATAAACTAAATAATGATTTGGATGTGGAACGATGTGCTTCTTGTCAAATATGCTGGCAGTGTCCTATGTATGCATTGCTCCCACTCCTCTAAATTTGTGATTTAATTAAAAGGATCACATGAGACTTCCGGAGTGTATATGCATTTCTTTCAACAAAAGCGTCTCAGGATAAAGTAACTTCGTATGCGTGGACGTTAGAGTTCAACACTCGCTCAGAACTCATCGAATATCGGCTTTGCATTATAATGTTTTCTACTTTAAACGTACGTAACTCTTCTATTTTAAACCTTAAGTGGCCATGGTTCACTGGCAGTACAGGTGTTGCACAAAGTTCGTAATCGGTCTGTAGTAGCAATTGGTGAATTGTACGAAGTGATAGGGCGGGCCTACGCGGTGAAATCATCCACTGGATAAAATGTTTTTTCCACTCTATTTAAATTAAGGAATACTATCAATGCTAATATTATATAGTGATAAAGAGCCGAATAATAGCCGAATAATAAGATTGAAAGGTCCGGCGCATAGATGCCTTATGAGCCGGATCTTTCGATCTTATATAAATACAAAATTTAGATATTCGACCGCCAATTAAGCAAAGACAAAACGTAAAGCGCGAGAACGCATGCGTCGCCTGAAACGTCCCAGTGCACTAAATAATTCAATGGATTCCATGAGCGACCTGTTAATTAATACACAGTGTTGCAACTTTGAGACTTTTCTTTTACTCAAGACAATTTGAGTATTTGGTGGTTTACCCAAAACCACCAAATACTCAAATTTTTTGAGTATTTGGCCTGGAATAGACAGGCCAGCAGCTCTCCCACCCTCACCCCTATCGAGGTTCGGAATGGAGGTACCACACTACTCCTACCCGACAATTAGACATACAGTCACCTCGCGATTCCGCGTTACACCCCGGAATATACTCACCCCCCCGAAGGGTGGCTCGACCCACTCCAGAGCAGGGGTTCCCCACCACTGCGAAAGACAGCAGCGGAGCCGGACGGTCCTCTCGCCGGGAGGTCTGCGTTCATGTGGCTAACTGGCTCTCGTTGTGCCTATTAAGCCAAGGCAGCAGGCGTCCCAGTCGGCACCACCGGGTTGCTAAAGCCCGGAGCGTTGACCGACCGGCCCGGGTTTCGTGTGCAGCACACTTCCCCCGTACATTTAAAGTAGCCTTAACAGCCCTCGAATGGGCCATGACAAAATGACAATATGAATTCGTTGCCACTCAATCGATATCGTATGCCTTGCCTCCCGCGCCAACAAAAGTGACCTCGGGAAAGTTACTATTAGGAGTTTATACAGTCTGACCAACTTTCTATTGGCGCGTGAAGGTCCCCGCAGCACGCGTAACTCGCGCGCCAGCGGACCAACACCGGAAAGGGAGTCATAGTTACTCCCGAAAACTATTCATGTACATGTATATATATATATATATAATTAAGTGTGGTTGAGATGTGAAGCACAACGCGAATTTTAATATCGCGTCTGTGATATGGCGGCAAAAACGTCGAAAACGTGAAACGAAAAAAGTTTAAGGCAAGTTCTTCACAGTTCCATTGAACTAGCTGACTGAAGGTGCTTGGTCTTATTGCTCGATAAAAAACTCCGGCCCGAAGTAGGCTGGCGCCATTTCCATCATCTTTCTCCCTGTCGAAAGCCATAAAAAGGGCACAGCGCACCGTAAGAAGTCTTTGTTTCCACCTACACGGCCCGCAAAGAGGCTGCGGTGGTGACTTCCCGGCGTGCGCGCGGTGAGAAGTGCACATGAGCGCACCCTTCGTGACGACGCAACAGTTCATGCTGGGGGACGACTGCGTATCGTACATACGGAGCCGGGGTTCTCTCTTTTTATGCTGTTGCCTCTGCTGAAAAAATCGTCCGAGCCCGGCCGACTTGTTGGCCATATGGGAAGCGCCAGTCGCGCGGTCATCACTGCCTTCTTTCTATAGAGAATGGGTCCAATCTCCCACCTGCCCTTCCTGGCCGCCGCATGGGGGGGCAGTTTCGCCGTTGATTTGTCAGACGCTCAGACGCGGGCAGGTAGACCCCCAAACACATAGACGCGTACAACAAAGACATTATTCCTACTACTACTACTACTACTACTCTGCTGCTACGATGTTCGGGCGACGATAAACAGCATCCAACACAAGTACGGCGACCAGGGCCGCTTCGTCAAATATGATTAGCGGATCGCGCGCAAGTGTATATAAAACACACGGCTCGGAACAGTCAATGAATGGGTTCAACGTAGCTCCACCGCGTCAACAACGAGGCGCCGGTGGCCCACCTCCGACAATAGCCGAGACCGACCAATCAGATCAGGCGGTCCATCAACGGAAGTCCTTGTTTATCACCCTGAGACAAGCCATGGGTGGTAAGGGCTAGTTGGTTAGATGGAAAGATCGATAGAATAGTAGAGAGAAAGATAGAGTAGAACAGGGAGGAAAATCTAAAAAATGAGGACAAGTAGTGCCATCCATCCAACAAAGACAGACGGGCGGAGAAGCCAGCCAACCCTCGCCATACGCCTTGTGTCACCCTACCTAAGTAAGGCCGGTTTTTTCACAAGAGAAGAAATTGCACGGCACGATAAAACTTGGGAACCACGGTGCATAGAAACATCCGAAGGAGTGTGCCATTCAAATTTAGAACAAAAATAACGATAAGAAGAGAAGAGGTCGGTCTGCCGGTAGAAGGAAGCCCTGAAGACGAAGAAAACAAGATGAGTAGACGAAAAAGGGTTCAGCTGACAGGAAAAGCTACTTATCGTAGTCACTCACCAGGCCCATAAAGCGCCTGTGCGTATGTAGGCCACTTTTATTGGGAAAACGACTTGAAGGATTTGTTTGTCATTTCAATTGAGGAGATTACACGAGTCTGTACTCCTATTAAAGCGCCTGTCTTGTCTGTTATACCATTTTTATTGCACTGTTGACTTTGATTGATTTGTGACTTAGCGCTCCTACGGCATTTCCTCTGTTCAAGTTAACTTTTTTTAGAGAAGAAACACATTTGAAAGTGTCGATTCCAAATCGGAATATCTTCGATGCTTTATTACCTGCCGCAAACACCTACGAATTTTCGACCGATTGTGAAAGTGACTTGTAGTTGTTGTAAGCGTAAGCTCGTCAGCTGCCTAGCTTCGAGCCCGGTGGCGTGGTGGGTGCATTCGTCAACGCCTCGCGACCGGAGGTGACACATAGGTACGCGGGTTCGAGCCCCACCGTTGCACATTTGTATTTATGAGGGTCCGTCTATAAAGCAATGCAAAAAAGCAGTTCCATGGACATTAAATCTTGGCTGAAAGTCAGTCCAGAAAGTATTTATTAGCTCCCTAGCTTCACAGCAGGCGGGACCCGTCTTGAGGAGCACTTTGTTTTGCGTAGGTTGCTCGATGGCCAGTTCGAACAACATGTCAGGACGAGTGTAAAACACAGGCATCATTGTCCCGCTCGTTGCTTCGGAGAAGGCTTTTCCAGCTTGTGGAAGTCTCATGTTCTGCCTCTTTTATTCGACCCGAATTCCTATTAGTTAGAGGAAAGAGTGTTGCTCTTAGTTTTGCTTAGCGATATCTCTGTTTGTTATCTGTGCGATCGTATGAACATTGATTCAGCGTTTCCCCCCCCCCTGTTATACACGTTCAAGAGAGCGGTAATAAAGGCGTGGGCGATGCACGGCAAGATGTCGTGTCACACTTATCTCACTATCGAGCCAAGAATACGATACGGAGGCGGATGAACTATTTCGACATGCACATGAAAGTTGTGCAAGTCCTGCTCTTCCGCAGCAAGGGCGGACCTTTCGATTTTGAAACTGAAAGGTAAAATGAACGACAGGAACGAAAGTCTGAATGCGATGACGACGATGATGATGGTGGTGACGACCGCAAAGGGGTAATGATGATGGTGATCCTGCACGAATAATATCGGCGACAGCACTGAAGGCACGTACACCAGTAGTGATTGACAACTTGTGACATCCGTGGTTTGACGTTTTTTGCGTAAAAGTTCCGCCATATTCGCGTCGACTAGACCGTGTGGTGTCGGTCGGAGGTCTATCGCCTGAGTTTCGCAGCACTCCCATGGCGCGACGCGGAAGGGCCTTCCGAAGCCTTGATATGTGATTGACAGCCCAGCCTTGTCCTTAGCTTTCACTACTATATGTCTGACCGGCCGGTTATTTGCCTCCAGCACAGCAAGCAATAGGCGGTGCGAAACGACAGCGATCATAAACATACTACGACACTATAACAAACTGTCATACCCGCTCGTATTAGTCTTCTACCTGGTTCATAGAAGATCACTAGCATGGTAACAGGGTTGTGTCAATCTTGTACCGCCTACGCTAAAATACAACCCCAATGCAAAGTGTTAGGTTTACTTGTAGGATGTGGGTTGTCGCAATGCTTAAGTTCTCGTAAAAAGAGTAGGCAAAACGTGTACATGTTTACACATACACTCACATTACACAAACTTTACACAATTATACCAGTTTGTACGTTTGCACAAATGTATCTATTTTCACTTACTGGCGATTAGCACGGAACGCATGTATGTTATGAATCGGCAGGGGAGCACGCGTGATGCAATGTCGTTGTCATGACAATCTTGCATCGATGGTGGTAGATAACCCTCATTTTTCATAATTTCTTCGTCGGTGGCGCAATGCGCAATGCTAAGTAAGAATATGACATTATGCGCGACTTTTTCAACCATCAGAAGGTTGCTGGCACGCTGAGAAAGAACATGCCGCCACTGACTATCTTGGTCTCTGGATTGGCGTACGCATAGTTACACAATATGTCACAGTGTGCCAAATGCTGGCCATCATTTATTATTGGATAACTCACAAAATTCAAAAGTCATTCTTTGAATATGCTTATATTAGACCAAATAAACTTCTTTATAATAAAAAATAACTCACAAAATGCAATAATAATTCACTGTTTTTAGTCGAATTTGAAAAGTATGTTTCTCCGTTTCATAGTATTTACAGTGACTGCGTTCGAGTTGAACAATAAATCACCACACAACATCCAAAGCTTTGATACGTAAATAAGACAGGGTAAGGCACAAGCATAGTAGTTTTCGGATTTGGTAGAACTTTGGTGTAGTGAGGGCTCTCTGGGAGCCGGCTGACGGTAGCGTTGGCCTCTTTGATCTAAATATATACCCCGGGATATATATATATATATATACGTCAGTGTTGGCCTCTTTGTTCTAAATATATACCCCAGTATATATATATATATATATATATATATATATATACGCCTATATATTGTAATTAGACAATTGTAACGATGCGTGAGAACTTTCTTAAGTGATTGTTAGTAATATAATTCTGCAATCAAATAAGACTGGGGACTCTATTTGCTGAGTCTGTGGCCTCAACGCATTTAGCAGTCAATGCGTTCCAATGGCCGATGCATGCGTAAATACGGCCAGAAGTGTAAGGCAGCTACTTCTGGCTGACTCCTGATAAGAGCCGAAGAGTCGCGCTGCACACCATAAGGCAGAGAGACCTCTATGGCAGGGACATAGAGTCAGTTAACTCCTTCCGGGCATTGATAAGCGACTAATGACCTCAGTGATACGGGCCGTGTTTGCGACAACCATCGACTCATTAGAATGATGTGGAGTCTACACGATGATCGAGTCTACACAACCGTTGCCTAACGAGTTTAAAGCGTTTGTACGCGTAGTATGGAACCACAAGCTATCGAATGGAACAGGAGAACAAGGACTCCGACCACGACAGCGGTACACTTTGAATACTTAAATAATCGTCACAATCGTTGCGCATTCTCTTTAAATCCTCTCTTACTATCATGGCAAATTGTTTCAATCATGAAAATCATGTTTTTCAACGTGAATGCATAAAAAGAAGATATTACAGAATCTCAATTGTATCCGATATTAGTAAGATGGTTTATTTCCGTTTACAAACGAAACTAATGGCGTGTTTAAATGACTTCTAAACACGCCATTTGTCTATCGAAGCAATTGTTTTTCCCCATCGCACATTCACTCGTGGATGAGACATGTCCGCTTTTCCATTCTATTAGAAAAAGGCTTGTTCTAGTGAGTCCTGTGACCTTTTTATTTGCACGCCGAAATTCCTAATTCTCTGTATATAGAATACGTGTTAAAATTGTATATATATATATATATATATATATATATATATATATATATATATATATATATATATATAGAGAGAGAGAGAGAGAACATTGAGAGCAGCACATACTATATATAACAGCAATTGCAACAACAAAATTGCTATGAATATACAGCAACATAGCAGCAACAACGATGAAGAGGGCCGTCCGCATTACCAGCACGAATTCTACCCTCTGATACGTTTTGTATCTTAAAAGTTACAAAACAGTCGGCTAAGCTCACTCTTGGCCTGTAAATATTCGTGTTAAACTTCATAGTGGTGTAGTACCGCACTTGTGGCTCCCCTGACGGTCCGGCTAGGTTCGGAAAAACAACAACGACCACGGCATTGATGGGCACAGCAAAGGTCACGAAGATCGCTGTGGTCGTAAGCTGAACAGAAGGAGCGCTGAAAACATTTTACGTCTCTCTCGGTCACGGAACTCTAGCTTCAGTACAATTCGACCCTTTTTCCCTCTAGTTCTGAACCTTCCCCCTTTCTTCCAGCCCCCAGCATCAGCATTCTATCGACTTTGCATATCATTGACAACTCCAGTATAGGAGCTGAAGAACCACCCGCAAAAGAGCGAGGGGCAATTGCAGTGGCAGCAAAGGCAACAACAACCATAACAACAACTACTACTACTACTACTACTACAAAACCGGTATCCTCAATTGGCTTCTTTTCTCTAACCGGCAAGGAAAACACACACACAAAAATCGAGCGAAAAGGGGGTAGAATTGCAATATGGTGTGTTGTGCCTGTCTGTCTGGTGGTTTTCTCGTGTCCCGCCAACTTGCATGTTCTCTAAGTTCTATGCCGTCAACGCAGGCTCGCTCTGCTTCTAAGCTCGCCCCCATACTCACACGGTACAGTCCTACTACTACTACTACGACTGTACAACTATCTGTCGCACCACTCCCAAGGTGGCTGTAAATTCTCAACAAGTTTAGGAGCAGAACACGAGTCCTGATTCGTTCAGATCAAGAAGCAGCGCGGGCGCCAGCCGCACCCCCCGGGGGTGTTGCCAGCGATCCAAGCGTTGCCTACATAAATAGAATTGCCAACCAGCGAATCCGCCACATCCAATGGCCGGCACGTATATACGAAAGGAGAAGGAGGAGGAGGAGAGGAGGAAGAAGAAGAAAAAGACCGCTGATGTTCCCAGTGGACAGTCGATCCTGTCGCCTTGTGGTACCATATCCCCGACTTCGATCGGACTCGGTCGGACTCGATGGCTACGTCGTTCTACTTACTGGCCTATATATGTATGTATATGTATATATATATATATATATATATATATATAAATATATGTATATATATATATATATATAATATATATATATATATATATATATATATATATATATATATATATATATATATATGCACATTCGAGGGTCTGCAAACCCAGCAAGTAACCGAAACAGGCGATGCACCCAAACGCTCATGACGATTCAATCCAACGGAACGTAACGCTAGTCTGTTGCACCAATCCTCGAGCTGTGGGGGAGCGGAGGGGCTTCGTTTACCTTGCAACTTGGTTGAATTTTGATTAACAAAATCAGGCTTTCCGCTACTCCCCCCCCTGTCCAGCGCTTCAGAGTATGATTTGATCATTCTCAGTGAGATTTGAGCTTGTGAACCGCTTTTGGTGGCGGGTTGATTACATGTCAGCGGTATATTTAGGGTGACAGACAGGAGGATTTCGTAGAGCAAGCGGCAGAGCCGCCGTAACGTATAACAAACTCCACGGTATTAAATAATATACAACGAAGACAATTGCCTAATATTCACAGGACACAACATCAATATAATTGCGATATACTTGAGCTCGTCTGAAGTGACACCACCAACGTTCAAACAAAATGTTCTTTGCCTCGACAGAATCGATACGAAAACTGCGACGATTCTCTGCTGTGATCTTAATTTCCTCTCAGATAAGCAGGATAAGGCAATCACAAAATGTACACTAAAACGCTGGGATTTCGCAATGTGGTATCTAACGCACAAGAGCACACCTATATTGCGTCACAAGAGATGTGTTATGTGTGATTAGATGTGTTCTGCACAAAAAAGTGCGACGTCACCTATTAGGCGTTGAAGGAGGGGCGCCTTGGCAATCAAAGTTAAGCGGCATCTTGTGGCTGCTATAGAAATTGGAGTTGGGGCGCAACATGCACATCGCAGGCGACAAGGTTAGAGGAAATGGACTCATCCAGGTTGATGGAAATGAAAAAGGAAACTTTTTCCAATACCGGCTACTCACAGCGAGTATTCGTACTGTGACAATTACGAACGTTGAAATGAAAACGATTTGCAAGGAGCCTCCTCTGTTCTCTAAGCAACGCAGCGACAGAAAACACTATACAAATGCAGACATACATTCTGGCTAGGACAGGCCTTAGTCTGATACGGAATGAACACCCACACGGCAAGCAGCCCATTTAGCACCCTGCCTTGGCACTACGAGTTAAAGGCAGTCTTGTATATATATATGGCTGAAACCACTATGGCTGAAATATATATATATATATATATATATATATTTTAGATATTTATCTTTGGTATAATATATTGTGAGCATTACGTGTCCGTTTCGCTTAGGCCAGGCCAACACCATTTCAAAAGTGTGCCCCGAGCGTTTCCACGTTATATGTGAAGACTCAGACGTTGTTTAAAACAGGACGACGACCTGCTATTACCCGTTGACAGGTTTAACAAAGTGCAGACTTTGTGAGTCAGTTATATATATATTATATATATATATATATATTTATATATATATATATATATATATATATATATATATAACTTCTTAGTTTTGCGATTTACCGACAACCTGGATGCCCCTCACTTTGACAAGAAAAATAGGTAAGTCGGGCTCGACGTGCAGACTCCCCGTTTCCAGTAAACGTCTATTGATGGGCGATCTCCGGTGATTTTCGTGCTGAAGTTTCGATGTCTCTGAACTACCTTTCGTAGTGACACTTTTTTTCTTATTTTATTTCTCGTGACCGGTCAGGTGGTGTGAAAGGCTCGTTCTCGTCCGGGCCGATTTAGCCATTCTCAGATGGTTCTTATACGTTTTCGGAGACTTACGTTTGGAGCACCCTACTCCAAGGATCCTATTCTGTATTTCAACCAGCAGTCCACGGTGTAACGTCCTCTGTCTCTCTGAAAAAAATAAGAACAAAAAATCAAACCAAGCAAATGCGTCGTGCTAAAACCCGATGCACCTTAATTTTCACTGCTTCTTCTGACTTAACAATCATCCTGAATGTTCACTGTCACGAAAAGAGTCGCCTGGTGAACACTTTGACTCTCTTGAAGACACCGATTGTTTTAAATTCAAGGCAACCCACAATCTAGAAACAAAGAAAAGCGAACTACATTGTTTACGCCGAACGAATAAAAGCCTAACTAGTTAATTCATGGCAATGCGTTACAACGGCGTACCATAAGTTGTAACAAGGCAAACTAAGTGCAGGCAATCCGGAGATCTCACCATGACTGATTTTCCTTCGGATTCGCTGGTACGTCGAGCAAGAGCACAGGACCGCCCCACCTACTCCACACGACCTACTTTTTCGGGCTGACTCTCAGCCAACATTTAACATCGACGGGACTGTTTTCGCATCGCCTCGTGAGACGGACTCCGGAAATATAAATGTGCAACGATGGGGCTTGAACTCGTGCAGCTTTGTGTCTCCTCCGGCCGCGAGGCGCACGCGAATGCACCACGCCACCGGGCTCGACACCACCTACTGAAGCGTCAATCCCCAGAGAGCAAAGCAAATGAACAGCTGAACACAATGGAGTCAGTGTAGAGAAGAGGTGACAGTGTGTGATTGAGGGCACCTCTTTGGTCGCTAACAAAGCGTTATAGCCAGTCAGGCAAGCATCCCGTCCCGTCCTGCTTAAAACTTCATTGATTTTAGTTCTCCAGGGCTGAAAAGTTAGTTTAAAACAAATAGCTTTATGTTTAGATAGGAATTCCCAACGGCTTGGATCTGGATATCGTTGCAATTGCTGGTACGTTAGCAGCACTGCGTTATTGCGTTTACTTTTGTAGATACGGCAAAAAGTATACTTTTTATAAATTTAAAAGGTACCTTGTAATTTTTGACAACTGTTTCTTATATTGACCGCAATTGTGCACGACTGGCAGGACTATCTAGCAGTGTACTTGGGGCCCAATTATCTGGGCCTTTTTATCGTTGGAAAGCAGCGTTGTGGATGGGCCCAGTGAATGGGCTTAAATTTGCAAGTTTCGCACCAACGTTGCAAACGCCGCAGCCGATGTGGCCGGAGTGGTAACCATCTCCACATTTGAGTCGAGACTGACTCTTTTTAAGCCCGCAATCATCGACCCGATCTCAAGCCATGCAAGCCTAACAAAACAAAGTCTACAACTGCACGAGCCTCACTAACGCCTTCAGCTTCTTATTCTTCTTTTGTATTTGAGACAATGAGCCAGCGAGGGCTACCCACTGCAAATCTACTGGAAATTAGCGTCCAACTACATAGTTAGCACCACCACGTGCACAGAAGAGTTTCTTCGACAGGAACGCGATCCTTTGGCACAGGAAAAGATTATCTTGCAGCGGTCCTCGGACGCTGCTTGCGGTGCACTGTTATGGATGACGTGGCCGCATAACAGCGCTCCGACGATAGTCCACACCCACGTTTGGGACCAGCTGTTCCTCCGCTAATTTATATTTAACAGCCCTAAGCAAACTATTAGAACAAAAAACGATGATTTATACACAGTCATGCAAACAGATGAAATATTAATTGTCTACAGGTTACATCTTCCTGTGGTCTATTTATGCCAAGTAAATACAATTCAAAAACCTAAGTGGGTCGTTAAATAAGTGTATGACAGCTTTACATATCATTGAAACAGATCAGGCTACACAAGTGATGTGTGCCATAGGTAAGGTGTCCTGTGACGTTATCCGAAATACGAGCATAAAATTTGCGCACAATAAGCATGCTAATTCAATCGTTGTTAAGCTTGTACTTACTCGTAGCTTAGCTCGAAGCGAAGTTGATATGCGATGATTTTCATGCTGCTCCGACTCGGCCTTATTAGTGGCGGCCGACAAGTGTGTACAAATCGGCAGGAGAAAAGAGTGATTTACCATCAAATTCTATTCAAGTTTTTATTAATATTACATTGCCCTATATAGAGTACACTTGCGTGCAAAAAACAGTATGCAAATAATGTATACATACACTAACCCTGCAGACTTATACTTGAAAGGCCATACAACGATGTAGATTCATCAACTTTAGCGGTATTGTTTTGTGCACTGTATCCAGTTTAACATGATTTTAACCACCACATCGGTCTATTTGCACTTAACCACTCGGGATAGCGCAGTATTGAGCAATGCTAGTAAACGCCAATAGGTTAACACTCGCACACTATAATGACCCGAGGCGCCTCCTTCTCTTTGTGGTTGTAGATCCAGAGAAAAAGTCCAGTGAAAACTATAAGAAATGTTTGTAGAGTGGTACATTGGCCGGTATTCTGCCGTCGTATATAAAAACTACGTAAACATGTTTACTTTCCATAGCCAAAACAAATGATAATCAGTACGAATAATAATTGATTAACTAATAATAACATACTAATACTAGCATCACAACTATCATCAAAAATGAGACAATATGCTTACTCTGTTCTTTTTTACTGAATGCAAATCGTATTGTGTGTCATGGCGCTGTAAAATTGCGTTGCATTCATGTTGTCCTTCATGCGTGTATGTGCAGTGTTGACGCAGTGTTAGTGCGCATCCCCGTAGCGTGCAGGTCTAATTTTAATGCTGACGATCATGGTTGTAATAATGGGTACTAAAATTTATTAGACAACCAGAGGAATTTGTTATTACAATGTCGTTTTTGTTGTCGTCAGTGTGTTTGGCATTGCTATTGTTGTGGTGCGCACGTTGACGTCGCGACTTGGCTTTCGTGGTTAAACGACATCGTAGGCCGAGGTCACGCTGTTTCAATTTTTCTAGTGTTTTTCCTCCTTCTCATTTTGTTCCCGTTGGCTTGAGCAAAAGGGGTGCTGCACTTTTGGTGGCAGAAGCGCTAAAGAAATATATAATTTACGATAAGGTCACCGCCGAGATAGCATGGCGAAGGTGAGATCCTTTACACAATTCTACGCTTTGAGAGAACTGTCGTACTTTCGTTTACCTGTCGTCGTTTACGGCCTATAAAAAGCTAGAAATACGTTGTGTTTTTATTGACCTATAAGACTTACTTTTTGTATACTTTGTACTGACATAACCACAGACGACAGCACGACCCGGTGAAGTTGTACACTTAGAGTGGTGTGCTTCTCATACCATGCCACATCCATACATCCGCCTTTGTTTGTATACATTTATTTTTTAGTGGTTAATGCAGCGGTTGTGCCCCGTAAACTTGTGCTGCATCTACGCAATATTATCCGACAGGTCCTATAGACTCCTAAAGGGCCGGAGTAAAGACCAGCTTACTAGAATGCCGACGAGTTCCTGCTTCATGTTCCGAGGGGCAGTCTCTGGCGGTAGGCAGCCTTATGCTTGTTTGCAGCCTATAGGAAACACTAGCTCTTGGGAGACCCCGTTATTAAATAGTTCTGTTGCTGGCTGTGAAGGGCCTTGGGCCGCCAGGGCATCGAACATCAAAGTTTATATCTTTTTAATCAAAGTTTTATATTTGATTGAGAACCTACTTTAGGCGCCTACGAACCCTGTCGCGCAAGGTGCCTTGCTTGTCAAACAATGTGTCGAGGGTCATGCAGGCTCTGTCGCTGGAGACTTGTTCTCTCATTGTTTTTTTTTTTATAGGGATTAACTGGTAAAATACATGATGCATCCGCTCTGTTTATGTTGCTACACTTACTCTGTAAAAAAGCCACGAGGATTAGCGAGTCGTCCAATAGCGTGATCCACTCGGCCTGTAGCTATGAATTCTCCAGGGGTGATGTTGCAGTTTGGGTAGGAGGCAAGTTCTTGCCGAGCTGTTATTCATATTATTCCTGTCCCTTTATCGTACCTGATATTATAGCGGCTGCTAACATAAGCTTTGTTGCTTCTCCCACTACAGCGAGATCCGGGCGGAACAATTCAGCAGTTCAAGCCGCATATATATATATATATATATATATATGGATTTATTATTTGCTTGATATGTATAAATACGTATGCGTGTCACAGGGCGCGATCAGGGGCGCGTAGAGCGATAGCAATAGTGGACATGCTTAGATATCTAGGGTTTCTTGGAGGTTGGTTTTCGGTGCTATGGTTTATCATCTATGCTACTATATTTGTAATTAAATTAAATCCAACTCTTAACGCGCGTGCCAATCTTCGAATGGAACTTAGCGCGCCAAAGCTCGAATCAAATAGAAGTAAGGATATTCAACATAACTAAAACTATAAACGGAATGAACGGAACCTGAGCTCGTTTCAACTTTGTTGGTAGGGCGCTTAGCGCCCCTAACTTGTATATTATTATGAAAACAAATTGCATCTAAATAACTGTGCTTTTATACCGGGTGGTATAAAAAAAAGTACATACTATCGTCTGTCAATAGTTTCAACTACAGTGCCGGAGATGAATGTTCTTCGGAAGTAACAAAAATAATTATTATGTTGATTGATTTCGAATTGCGTTTGTAGCAGGTCGTGCAACTGTAGCACATTAGATCCTTGAGTGGCAATGAAGCAAAACGAGTACCAGCTGCGATTAAAACTGTTTTTGAGGACAAATTAGAAGGTTTCGCTTATGGAACTAACGCACCCGCGTAGAGTGCCGCTGTAATGTGGATTACCTCATTTAAAAGAGGCCGTATAGGCATCGATTGGGCAAGGCCCTCGCAATTGAACTTTAAACTAGAGACGCCTCTCCTCTCCAGTGAAGCAAAGTACTTGGAGATACTCCCAGATGCCGACCCGATAGGCACCCCACATGTGCATTACGTTGCTGCTAAGACCACCAAAGGAATCTAGAAATTACTGTGACGACTGGAATTGCCTCCTGGCTAGGGTGATATGACCTAATTGTTAAAGGCCACGGTACTTTCGGAAAATGTTTGCATTATATCGGACGGCTCCATCGCCACTATGCATTACCTATAAGTCAGTAGAGTGAAACGGGGTCAAACATACGTTCGAAATATGCACGGATTAGACCGCGGATAGGGCGCAGCTGACGCGTTATCTTAAATTGGAACTCCCTATAACATGCAAACAAATGCCACTGACAGCCTTGAAAGACACTCAAAGGTAAAACATTATTAAGGGAGGTGCCGCGATAATAATTAAGTGAAAACTCTAGGTACCGACCGCAATGTGACGTTTATAAGAGGGCTTATTCATGAGGATCTCAGGTACAATTTTTATGTTGATTCGCCTATGACTCCCCCGAAATTGGGAAAAGAGCGGCAAGTGAGAGGGATGAGAAAAGGGCAGGGGAATTTCTGCTACAAAGAATATCAATTGAAGTGCAACGTGGAAATGCGGCTGCGGTCTGATTACGTATTAGAATTATGTTGTGTATAATGTATAAATAAAAGACACAAAATTTCCAATGCTATGCATTTTTATGTCACACAAGTCCCTATGGCCTCGAAAGTCACTAATCTTGCCGGATGCCATTGACTCCTCGCTTCTTTCAATGCGAAGCAATGGGTGGTCAGAAAATATTCAACCTGAATGCAACAATCTGTCGGAGGAACGACTGCTGGTTTGCCCATTGGACATTACCACCACGATCTAGGCAGTGTCCCCATTGTGGGAAAATGCAAATTCCCGGCCAGTGTTCACGTTTTGAGTGTGGCGTTCAGTGCAGAAGACTGCATACCGTCGTACTTTCTCCAGAAAGGCGATTCCATTATGAAGAGTTTTACTTGCGTGCTCTAGAAACGTTTGCGAAACCGTGAAACATGAAGTGTCTAAGGGACTCTATGCGTGTTTCAGCAAGCTGGCACTCCCGTTCATACTAGACATTTAGTATAGGGGTATCTGAGCTCTGTTTTGAAGCAGGAACGTATGGCCTCCGAACAGCCTTAATTTAAATCCGTTGGGCTACTAGGTATGGGGCGTGATTGAACGGACGCCTAACATGTCTAGTTACGCAAATATATATATATATATATATATATATATATATATATATATATATATGGCGTGCACGCGTTTGCGTTCTATTAGTTTCAGAAGGCTGTAATCAAGTTCTACTGTAATTTCTCTAAGTTTTGTCATTAGACTATTATTTCTATTTCACTTAAAGATGAGCCCGGGCTTAGAAACGGTTGCAGAATGAAAACAGGATGACAGACCTGAGCACTAATACACATCTGTGCTAGCGCAAGTTATAAGACTCAAAGTGTGTATATTTATATTATTTTACCCTGGGTTCCTGATACCCTCAAAATATTCGATGTTTTTCATCTCAGAAAATTCTGACGTAAGCAGAACAGATACTAGTATGAAAGGACAATGTCCGAAATATAACGCAGGTGGAGGCATAAAAATATTCGCATAAAAACTCCAGCAATCTGCAGGTTGCCACAGATGTGTGCAGGCGAACGTTGTTTTTGTGGAATAATATATATATATAACAAGATAGTATGTATTTTATAACAAGACATATGTAATCTTGTGGCACAATTCGGGACGGTTTTTAAGGACAAATGTCTTCAAACGCTCGATCCACTGGCATTAGTTTTCACTGTTAATCGTTGCCTTGTCGATCACTTCTATACGACGTGGTTACGCAGTTTGCGATCACTTCGAGTGTCAAAGATGTACTATTACAAGGATCTACGAGAGCATCCTATTTCATCCGCATCCAACGGCCGACGCTCCCGTGGTTGATCTAGTGTCCCATCAAAATATCCACAACGTTATGGTACGAGCTCACACATTTACCTTTACCGTGTAGGCAGTCGCATACAGTGCTTCGCGGTAGTAAAAGCAGAATTTCCCGCACTTGAGCCTTTGTAGGTTCCACTCTTCTTTTTTCTCTTTTTTTCTTACACAACTAGACAGCGCATCCTACATTTTACTACTTACTACTACTACTAAGTATTAGTAGAAAATAATTCGCTTCTGATCATAACAATAGCAGACGACCCTTATTAGGAACACACTCGTGCTTTCTCCAGGGCCCACTGAACAAAGTAAAGATGACTAAGCGACTGAATTTTTTGAATGACCCACTTTATGTAAAACTTACATCAAATAAATATTGCCAACTGCCATCGTTAAGGCTAACCGTTATGCCATTCTATATATATATATATATATATATATATATATATATATATATATATATATATATATATATATATATATACAGGGGAGAACGCGCAAGACCAGGTTCTAGCTCAAAACAACAGCAAAATGGGACGGCTTAAATGCACATTTTCTTAAATATGCATTTATAATTAGCCTAATGGCATTTCCTGACGTTACTGACGGCGAACGTTTAAAAGTTAGATGGCAAAGGATCTGGATATATTTGTGCGAGCTTTTCTCAGTACAAACAATGTTTCTGCTATTGATAATGGAAACATCTTTTCGATGTGATCACGCCGTGTGCGGAACTCTCAAATGCTATTCCAAATGCACATTTTCAAGTACACAACAGAGATGGCAGCGGTGCAGCATTAATTTCCATATGCTTGATCGTGGCAACTCCTCCACGCACCTGCCATATGTGCACCTGTGGAGGCTAAAGGCAAACATTGGCAGAGCATTGCTGCACTTATAGTGAAATTGGTAAGAATAGCATCGCCTGCAGCGACAGTATTACTATGTCGCTCAGGGAACGCTGGCTTGCAGCAGACAACATGTTGTTATTGTTGTTGTTGTTGTTGTTGTTGTTGTTGTTGTCGTCGTCGTCATTATGGTGAGGCAGGTCTTGTCGTGTCAGAAGTCGAGATGATCAAATCTACATAGGCGGCTCCCTTTGTTCTTCCCTCCATCCGTCCGTTCGTCGGTCAGTCTGTCCATTCTCTAGTTAGCTCTCTAGATGTCTCCTTCTCAGGCGGTTCGCTCATAAAGTCACAGGAGAAGTCTTCAGCTACTTCAGATAGAGTGAGTGAGTAAGTCTAGCTGTAGCAGAAGTACTACTACTCGTGAAAGTGGTAGTAGTAGTAGTAGAAGTAGTCGACCAAGGAGAAGCAGAGACCCTCGCGTCCGGTCGTAAGGGTAACAGGGCTCTTGCGTTCATTCCGATCATGAGAGTAGCAGGCTAAAGCACATATCTATCCATCTCGTACTCTCTAGCCTTTAGTGGCTAGCAATGAGGAATAGGGCTACGTGAGGGGTGGGCAGCAGGATACACCCTGTACTAGAGAAAGACAGACGGAGCAGCAGGACGATAAAGTGGAACCGTTTGCATTACTACCAAGACTACACCCACAGCTACCACTACTTCAGTCTGACGACTCGGCGTAGCAACCGCAATTACCAACGTACTTAACGGTTGCAATTGTCCTCCTATCGTGGCTCTTTGCCAACCGGTGTAAGCTTGAGGGCGAATCTGCCTCTCGCGATCACTGTCCATCTTCCATCCACTTTCCCTTCAGTCTCTCTCTCTCTCTCTCGTTCTGTATCCTTGCGTTCGCGACTTGATACTACTTGCATACATCCTGACTTGTTACCGACGATGAAACCTCGCCCGGGGTTATTTTAGGGAAAAGGAGAGAAGCATGCATAACTTGCTCGGTCCATTTGGTCTTTTTTCCTGCTTCGGGGTTGAGAGTTCTATTCTAGGTACTGGTCGTGTGTATTCAATTAGCATTCATTGCCAGCGCTACGCAAAGTTGGTCGAGCAGTGCGTAGACACAAAGCCATTCGGTATACGATTAGTGTGGTAAAAGCGGCTAGTTTGGTTGAAGCTTCTCCATAAGGCGTTAGACGCAGAGTTGCAGTTGCAGGCAGGTGACGTTTCATCGCCGCAACAGTGCTCAGTCAGAGTTCATTTGTAAAGCCAATTCTTGCGCGAAGAACAAGCCAACTCTCCTTAGGAGCAATAAAAAAATTTCTCATCCTAAAACTTAACTTAGAGTCTGGGATTCACACCAAGGGAATATATATATATATATATATATATATGTATATATATAGTGTCGGCTATATAGAGGCTAAAGCATAAGCACCTTTAGAAGTTAAATGGGGCTCGGATTCTGGTACGAGCACCTGAACTGGAAAAAAACTTTGATGCCAAGCGCAACTCTCATTGTGTGGATAATAATTTAGGCTACCTATTTCTGGTTATAAAATTCTTTTGAAAATTTGAAAACTCGTTGGCCTAAAAAGAATTTGTTGTGATTTTGACTAGCAAATCTAACAAATTAGGGCGGTAGCAGGCAACACTGTTCACCAGCTTCAAAGAAAGCTTACAATCAAGATCTTAAATTTAAGTGTATATATATATATATATATATATATATATATATATATATATACACCTATGCTACCGTGGTAAGGGAAAGTTCGCCAGCAGCGAGGGTTGACCCTCAGGTCCTTCCACTCAAGCCCACACAAATACCAAGGTTCAGAAGAAACGAACCTGCTACAAGTTACCTTAGGGCAAAACCCCCCGCTTGACAAGGGTCCCAAAGACCAGAGTTCCGCCCAGGTGACACGGGTTCATATTTTTCGGGACTAGATGACCTACCGTAGGGAAGCAAAGCCGAGTCATCTACGGTGCTGAGGTCTCTGGAGGCGTTGCGAGCTCTGATCGGGCTGCTTTCCGTGATCGTCAAGTTAAAAGGGCTTGCCCTGTAATGAGGATCAAGAAGACAACAGACCTTATCGCAAATTTGCCAGTCCCCGGTCCGGGCAGTCGGACCCTAACAGAGCTCTCTGCCCAACTTGCAGAGTTTCGTTTTCAAGTAGAGGCCTTTTTCGGGCTATCCTTAGCGAACATTTAACGCTCACGTGTTTGCTTTCGCACTGCTTCGTAAGAGGGACTCCACAAATACAAATCTGCAACGGTGGGGATCAAACTCGTGCACCTATGTGTCTCTTCCGGTCGCAAGGCGCACGCGAATGAACCACATTACCGGTTGTCCTTCGCCTCCGCGATGTTGGGAAGGACGACGGCTCATTAGCGGTTATCGTTTAGAAGAACTTCCGCGACTTTAGTGATGGTAGACGGTTTAATGTTGGTAGCAGCGGTCCTCTCAACATATACCTCCGCAAGCGGGCGGTGGATACCGTCTGGCTAGCTATTACGAAGCTCTTGGAAGGCGACGTTTCTTCGGCAGAGATCACAACCGTTTGTGATCTCGGAGAGCACGCTGGCTCGGAAGCCCAGCAAGACGAGACGGCTTCGTTGCTCAATAAGCGCCCCACGCCGGCATTTTTGACCTAGCAAAGCTGTACTCACACGTACGACCGTTAACCATATAAGGGAATATTACAGATTGGCATAAAACATTTTTGTCTAACTCAGCTGCAGGTCTCGATTTCAAAAGTGCTGATCTTCATTGCTGGGGCCCACCTCTCTCCGATTGGCAATCGCTCATCGTTAGACGCCGACTCTTTGCCCTCAAGAAGAAGGATGGCTGCGTGAGGCTTATCGGTTGTTCATGCGCGATCTGGAGGCTGGCAAGAAATGTTTGCTGCATTTTTGAGGACAGATAAGACGTTTCATGTGCCCTTGATAGCCATCAGCTTGGGTTTTTAGCACCGGAAGGTTGAGAAATGTATTCGACTCGTTCCTGTTTGAATCGCGCTCTGGAGCCACCCTTGTGACCAAGTTTGACCCCAGGAATGCCTTCAACAGTTTCCGAACGGACCACCGGTTGGATGCGTTAAAAGCTTGGGCTCCGACTAAGCTCCGTCAGGTGGAACGAGCTCGTACAGACTCCTCTTGCCGGACTGACTGCCTTCGTCTGCCGCATGATGCTATAACGTCGCAGACTGGTTTACAGCAAGGACGCCCTGTTTTGCCTGGCTATCAAATGTTAGTCGACTCCCTCGAGTGCCTTCTAAACGTGTAGTACTTAGAAAAATAGATCACGAACCCGCCAAAGGGCGTCAGGCCGGCGACTTCATACAGCATACAGGTATGGCAAGCACGAGTGATTGGTGCTTAAGGGAATGCACGTATTTGCTTTCATACAAAAGTCTCGAAGATCCACGACGCCCTCTCTTGCAGGTTCCGAAACAGTCTTGTAGCGCAAAAACTGCTCACTGCTCACAAACAGATGCATGCTGCGTATTAATACGCATTATAAGCAAGAAATTATGTAATACTACGTATTATATACCTAGTTTTTATATTTAAAAAAAGGCAATGATGATCTTCTCGTAGCAAACAGTAACCTAACTGTATTGGTTTAGCTCTCGTGTTGTCGTAAATATTATCAACTACCCAATTAACTTTAAAATGTTTTTGCTGTAGCAAGTGGAGTAGGCGCTGCTTAGGCGTCTTTATATCAGGGAAAATGTAGGTGCGCAAAACAGTACACTACACAGTCTCTAGTGGAACGTTGACGAAAAGCATCTCAAACTAATAAAAGCCCTCAGTGTGATACTCTGAGCAGCTTCCGCATGCAGTTTCGATACGTTTACACAAAAAAAATACGCAATGCACGGATACTCGACAACGGAGCTTCAATCAATTACCTCAGTGCATTTGCCGGTTTTGCTAGCAAAACTAATATCACACGGTGGGGATTCCCTAAGGGTACAAACCACTCTGTGATTCTTTAATCCTTGCAATTCCCTTTTGAAATAGAACGCCCGAATTTAAAGATTTAAAACTGGCGTGTATTCACGATCGTAACCAGCGTAAAAATATACTGGAAAGGAACCATTATTTAAAAACTTTTTGCCGTGTGAATACACAGAGCGGCCCTTTATTTAATTATCACGTTCAGTCAGAAACGACTCACCAGTTAGGCGTAATTTTACAGCTTTTCGAGAGTTTTACCTCGCGTATTGTCAGCGGAGCATTTTTATTGGGTCTCTCTTTTTCGCCAACTTTCTGCGGCACTTAAACAACGGTTTCTCGTATGAACGAGCATAGCCGAATCGGAGCTTCGAATTAAAATTCGTACTAGCTTTTTCCTATGCAATTTATCAGATAATGCATAGATGGCGACCTTCTTTATTCCACCTCGCATTTCGAGTTTTTCGTGCAGTCATTTTTGCTTGTTTTCTCTTATTTAATGGATGTCTGACCGCTGATGATCATTACCACCGTTACCACCACCACTACCATCTATGAGATCCACCCACACTCTCACTCGCTTAGCCGCGTCCACCTAACAGCCGGCAATTTAAGAAATCGAACGACATCTTCGAGAACTCCAGATACGCGTACTCCTGTTCGAGTCGGCTGGAATAAGTCGATCCCTGAACAAGTAAAACTAAAGCAGGCGCGTACAGCTGTATTGGGATCATGATCGCCTAATTACACTAGCTGTTCGAAATGTTCGCGCGCCCTTAGTGTGTTCTGTGTTCTGCCGTCGACCGAGTCGGCCCGTAATCAAAATTAACCTCGTCCTCCTTCCGCCGGTTGTCTCGCCATCGTTGCAATTGCTGATGAATCGGGCACTTCGTCTGCGATCCTTGTCGAACTTGGCTCGTGCCCGTTGTTCGGGTACCGCAAAAACGAGCGGCAATTTTTGTCGCCGATCGATTGGGACAGTCGTCCGCACAGACCAGCACTGAGCAGACAACGCCTGTGACATCCTAGGTCGCAAATACTACTACTACTACTACGCACGTGTTTCCAACCACTACGATCAGGGTCAGATCCGTTAGTTCCTGCTTCCAGCTTGAAGGAGAGAAAATGCAGGCACCACTATTGGCGTAACCTTGATTAACATATGATTACGAATACGTTTGCTTAGAAGCTAGCAAAAGGAAATGACGTTGACTGCAGCAGATAGAATACTCTGTAGTGGCCAACCGGAACTTGCCAAATCCTTTCCATAGTTGGGCCTCCGGGTTCCCACTATATGGGAACGAGCTTTTTCACTGCATTGTCGTCTGCTTGTCGCATTCGGCACAGATCCGGCACAGATTTGTGTACCTGATAGTAGATCGCAAACCAGCGGTGGAAACAATTTGAATCAGGATGAAGTAGCCAGTTTCTGAGTATTTCCAGCAATTATTAGGGCAAGTAGTACAAAATGGCGGATAGATGGCGGAAGAGCCGTAGAAGAGGTTGCTCAGGCAAATGTGTATCTCTCAACGAACCTATTGGACGGCATGACCTGCACTAGCCATCACGTACAAAATACGTTATGCACGAATACCACAACCTAGTATAGTCCACTCGTGGGTTTCATCAAGTGGGAGACGAACGCCGCTGCCGCTTTCGGTCGAAAGAATGCGCTAATTGCCACGTGACAAGCCGCCACACGCAACGGCTTTGACTTTTCTCGCTCGATTGATAAGTCGCTTTAAGAAAGAATGTTGCAATATTTTGCATGTAGACGTGTTACCCATATTGCAGGTGCAAAGTAATTTTCAAATCGGGTTTAAATTGCAAAAAAACGTCTGTTATAGCACTCAAGATCAGGAGGAAGCATTTCTCCTTCATTGAAAATTTCACAACGACGTCACTAAAGTTCGAGTTGATTGTGCCAGGCATAGAAACATGGTCATTTTTATTAGTGACACCGATATAGAAGCATCATCGTTTTAGTTTAACTGTATGCCAAGTTTTAGAGTCAGATTGTCTGGACACATGCTTATTTAGATTAGATATTTCTTAAAATTACCCCACTACGTGTTTATCATTATCGCGATAATACTAAGAGACTGATGTTGAAAGTTAGATATGATGACGTTATAGATTTTTGCTACGGCGGAACTAAGCCAACTGCCTTAAGTCATAGCGGAAATGATGCATTCACTGTTTTTGCGGGGTACCCTTTTCTCGATAACGGTACGTCGTAGCGCCAAACCACCCCCAATTAGAATAAAAACGTATATCAAAATCTCAAAGGTGACCTCTAGAAATGTCTCTCCCTTGCCTTCTCTTTTTAATTCCCCCTCAAAAAGTTTTGATTTGTTGAATGTTATCTTCCCTATTCCCCTTCTCCGTTAACATCGGGACATAAAATAAAAATTTGGGGGATCTCTAAAAATGTCTCCATCTCCACGCAGTTAATCCAACCAACTTAAAAAATTCGGTTTGCAGCAGTAGTAATGCTAACAATCAGACCGGCCTCGCCATAGACAGACATGTTAAAACCCCTATAGAGCCCAATGTTATTTTTTGGGGGAAATGTATTTTAATAAAATGTATTTTGGGTTACGATTGCCATTGAAGCAAAATCTCTTTGAAAAAATGATATTGCTGTGGTTATTATATGGATTTTGAGAGTGATGGCAACTATATATAGGTGGAAATCCATCACCGTTTTGACATATTAGAACTCCATTTACGACCCCTTAAAATGAATATGGCACATACTGCCACTACTAAATACATATAAATGCACACCTTTGTTTTGGTTCCTACACAGCACTTACAAGTGCATTTCCTGCCTTTCTGAGGCTTTATACTGAGCTCTTGACTGTTCTCGATTTTTCTTGCAAAGTACGCATTGGTTATGGTCGTGCATGAATTAAATCTAACATATCTATTGTGCAACACGTTAGGCGACTTAAAATGCACCTGCTTTATTTTTTGTTAATAATACATTGGATTTTGTTTTTAATAACGAGACGGTCTTGGTATTCTTCCACGTAATGTATCTGTCACGTCTTGCCTGCAATTACTAATTAATTTTTAAAGTTTGGAAAATTTGAAAACAAAACATTTAAGTGAGACCATTTGGGCATTTAACAAACATTTATGCTGGTTAATACAATGCAACTTCTTACGGCCCCTCCGGATGTTATAAGGCGGCTGACGGACGAGACGGCCCTTCTACAGCCGCAGTGTTGCCGCGTTGAGCCTCGATCGCTGCAACAGGTATTCACTAACGCGGGGTCCCGAGATGCAGCGAAGTTTCTCCACCCTAGTTCCTCAATAAATGTCATAGACTATTTTAGTCTGATCGGGTCAAAAGCCTCTATGGAGATAGGCTGAACTCAGAATTGCGACGATAATTCGTTGTATTTCGTCAACTTTCGGTTCTCGGTGAGCCGGGTGCCCGCACAAATTTCACGGCTGGTGAGGTTCCAGACGAGGAGACCACCACGTCGGGTCTCAGCTAGCTATCCCGATTAAGACCGACAGGTTCTTTTACTGCCGGAATGTAGGCTGAGTGAATAGCGTGAAAGGTCGCATTGTTCATAGTGATATACGCACCGCATGCTCAAGCTACTACCCCAACAGAAAGCTGGAAACGATGCAAAATGTGTTGTTATCTAGCATCGTTGCTGGCAAGTGGAGGGCTTGAAGCACCTTGCCACTTATTTGTTGAAAGCATTTTGAAGCGGGTTTACCCAGAGCGGTGGGAAATCCAGTTTTTATTAAGGTCCAATTGTTTAGGTCGCGTTGGAGCCGAGATACCAAAGATCCTTCGTCGATTTGACGACTTAACTATCGATCGAGAAGACCCCAATAACGATGACAAGCTGCTTTACTTCTGTAGAACAACAAGCCCAGGTAGCAGGATAATGCAATTGACCGCTCTGCGCACCCCCAATCCGCCAGCACCAGCAACGGGAAACGCAGCTTGAATCTAAAACAAACATTTTTAACTCAGTATTAGGCAAGGATCGCAGGGTCTCCCGGAGTACTTCACTAAACTGCTGTGTTAAATCGCGCCTACTGAAAGCTAGCGAACATCGGACTTGATAAATTATGCGAGGCGAAGAGAAACTGCGCATCTAAGGCTTTGAGTCGGTGGCACCATCGGTTGGAGTTCGCGAGCTTCCTCCTGAGCGCATCCTGTACCGATGCTTTAATGGTGCACCCAGTACTTCCAACTTGTTTGCGGCTAAGTCTATCATGCTTGGTAGCTGCTTTCTCAGCAACGGTATTGATACCGTGCGGGAGTCTTGCTAGAGCAAGAATACCTCACTCGTATCATCGTTCAGGCGGAAGCCTGATTCAGCCTGGAATGATCCCTGCTCTTTTGATGTTTTCAATAACCGTTAAGCTATCGCCAGATAAGGTGGCGTCGTTAAGATACCACGGCCGCAGATCCGACACTAGCCTGGCCTGGAGGTCAGAGGAGTCTGCCGACGCAGAAAAGTGCTAGACCGCAAGAGTCTTCCTGCTGCTACTCTCAGCGCCCACTTATTCCTATGGCGAAGGTCATTGCCTACGAACGAACTTTCGACTTGATGCGTAACCTGTAAAGGTGTTGCTTTAGTCGCGATCAAACGCGGGAGGACGACGACAGGACCAATTCGTCGACATGACTATTAGTTTCTACAATAATTTCCACCAGACGAGAAATATTATTCCTCGTGATGGACTCTACTAGCAGATCCGCCTTAGCCACGGTGGGAGCAGCCGACGCACTGAGGGCTGTCTTGGGTTAGTGACGCGCCCCTGCGCCACATTAGCTGTCTGCGCCTTAAGCTTGAATCCATTTCGCGCGAGAGAAAAACTGCGCTCGCTGAAGGTGGCGTAGCACCTATCCGCAACGGGAGCGCATAACTTTACAGGCGTGACCGCGGGCCGCTGCTGTGTAAGTTTCTTCGCAGATCTCTTGGGAAACTACATGCGATTTAACCTATATGGGCCCTCGTACAGGCAGAAGCGCGCGGGACTTCTGCAATCCCCCGGAACTGTTTGGTGGATCCACAGCGACGATCAGCAATCGGGTCTTATGGGGTCGAAGCTGTAGCACTGGTAGCATCGTTGTGGATTACGGTACAAGAAAACCCCGTGGGTTCTTAGGCCGAGGCGCACCTCCAGCGGGAAAATGCAGCCCGAAAAGGTCAAAACAACATTCCAGGTTGGCATGACAATGCCCGCTCTAACATTTTTAGAGCGTACCCTCACGGCTTCCATTACCCTGTAGGGCCTCAGGGCGCTAAAGATTGTCGCGTCATTCGGCGATGGATGAACTGTGCTAGTTTTTCTTTTTGCTAAAAAAGAGGAGCCGCTTGACCTTGACTAGACCGACATACCGGCCAGGGACTGCAAACTAAGCAGAACAGACTTGACTTCCGCTACATTAGCGGGTTCTCAAGTTCGGCTAAACCGCAACCCTACTTGCCCTTTTATGTGCCTGGCAAGAGCGTCACACATAGCGTTAAAGTCTGCATACATTACATTTTTCTCCGCCGAGCAAATTATGGTCTCCGGTCTGTCCTCAGTAGGCCATCGGCACAGTCTCTACTACCCAGAGCGACAATGGTTTCACTCCTAGCCCCCACCTTATGTCATCTAACATCATGCCCCTCCTCAATGGATGTTTCATCGACCGCAATCTGATTTCCCTCCATTCAAATTGTGTCTTCCTGGTTAATGGATGCATCGGTTGAAACCCCCAGCAGTATCGTTTGCTACGCCGTTTGTCTTCTCGGTTGTTTCGCTGACATCCTCTAGGCTCGGGGGTGACGTGGGGCAGGTTCAGCCTGCGATACACGCCCACCTTTGCTGCGAGCGCCTTCTACCGGGGCTGGATGCGGCCCGCTTCCCCAGTCTATTCCCCCGCTCCCAGTCTTTGAATGACAAGCCGGACTATTCGCATCACCCCAGCAAATGCGTGCATTCGTTGCCACTGCACAATCCCCATGCAGCCATGTACGCGGTTCGAGCGGTTTTTTTTCTCGCTGTTACGTTGGCGCTCGTTGCACGGGCAGAACCAGCTCTGCTGCGGCGCGCCTGTTTACATATAAGATATTTTTAGTCTACAGGCGAACGCCGGACGGGCTGAAGTTCAATATTATAATAATGATGGTTGCCGCACCAGCGTTAGAGGTAGCGTTCGATATGATAATAAAGATAGAGGCACCGGCGACGTCAATGATGAAATTAGTGATAAAGGCTGGTGGTGGCAATGGTGATGACGACTGTAAGTGATGGTTAACTGAGGTGAATAAAGATGAAGATAATGAAGGTGCACTAATGACGATGACGCCGAACGTGGTAACTGATAGAGACGGTAGAACACAAAGGTGATGATGATGATGATGATGATAATGCTGATGACTAGTATGTAGTGAGGACCACAATGACGATGTTGACGGTGGGGTGCTAATGATAACAGAAGGTGGCAATGGCGACAGGGGCCCTGCCAAGTGATGATGGTGGTGATGAGGTTGAGTAGCGATGATGATGATAATGATTGTTCAAGTAGACACTTCACGTATAGTTAATGCGTACCAATGTAAGCAAGGTTTCGCGCTAGTAGACTCCTCTAGTCTCAAAGGCTGCTGAGCTCGCGAATGTCTAAGGATTTCTTTACTGAATTCTAAATTTAGCGATACTGCTCAATACTCACACACAAACACGTCTGCGCCGATGAAATCGAAAAAGTGTTGCTAGTTTTATTTTTTGAAAATCTGTGTTTTTTAACGTTAAAGTGTCGTCTTTATACTGATGTTGGTCAGGCAGCTGAGTTCGATGCGGAGCAGCGTCGACAACATTCAGCACAATATGTTAATATATCTGCTGTTGATTTTACATTTTACGATACGCGACACTTCGCAATCGCCCGAGTTTAGCCTAGAAGTGCTTCGACAGAAATTATATAGAGAGACAAGATATTCATCAGACCTACATTTAATAATGAAATGCAGCCTTTGATTTGACAAGAGCTTTAGGATGTTTGTAGTGATGCATGAATTTTCGCCATGGGAGTCGATTGGCTGCCGCAGACGTAATACCCTGTTGTGGCCAACCGCTAAAGTTTGTCAACTCCTTCCCATATTTGGGTCTGAAACTACACTATACGGGAACGACCTTTACCCAGCACATCGGCGACAGGTGTCGGGCGGCTATTGCCCCTATTCACACAGAGGTGAGAGACCCTCGACGATTGTCTTTAAGTGCGGTCGTACGTCTTTTTGAGCTTAAGATTATGCCAATGTTGAGCTACAGCCTTGGCAGGGTGTGGGGCCATCTTTCAGCGGCAAATATTGTGCAACTAGAGAGATGTTTCACAATATATATGACGCGGGTTCTTTGCTTACCGCGGACGGCAAGAAGTCCCTTCGTGTACCTGCTAGCGGGTTGCGGGCCGACAGTGGAAACAATGAGAGTCAGGCTTAGGCCACCTAATACAGGACCACTTCAGCAATTTTTGTTGGAGTGGCAGGTAAAAGTAACCGAGGCTTCGGCAGAGGTATGGAATGGCATTCACTAGCCGGCACGTGTACACAAGTTACATTGTGCATGACTTACTTGGTATGTTCGACCAACGGATTTCATCAAGTTAGCGGTCAAGGTCGTTGCCGGTTCTGCTCGCAGTTATGCGCTAAATACTACGTAACGAGCTGCTAGACGCATCGGCGGTCTTTGCACTTTTTCGCCCGGTGAGACGCTCGCTGAAGTGTTCAAATTGTATATGATGAACAATATTGTAATTATGTAACATCTTGAAATGCAATGTTATTGCAAAATAAACAATGTCTATGTGTATGTAGTGATGCTTGATTGACACGGTGCGGCATCACATGGTTTCAACAGTTTGCTGACATCTCTCAGACGACTCCTGTGGGTGGTATTCCGTTACATTTGACGATATCCAGAAAACGTATACAGCGCTACCTGATGTTTAACTAGATAAATGTGCCACGCGACCCCTGAACAACAGCAACGTAATGAAAAGCTTCCAAATGAAAATTAACAAGAAGTTCAGTGGAAGGCTGTCGAAACACCGGCCAGAGTCTTTTCGGTCACAGTCAAGCAAATTTGACGCATTCAGTAGTAAATTATTTTTTCACACGTATTCTGTTCATTTCGGTTCTTGCCGCCGTCATCTCGCGCACACGCGCTTATCTTTGCTTCAAACCTTACCCGCGTATTCTTTTAACAATACGTTACAAACCCATTGTGCGATCATTTTCAGTCATTTCGCAGATATTTGTACATTATACTTTAAGTTAAATTATACATAGTTGAATAATCTTTGTTAAATACCGTATGGAGCACGTCACATATTTGCATCAATGTACAACTTCTCTATTTTTACAATTATATGCTGAGTCATGTCTATAAAATCTTACGCCAACACACGTATTATGCGATAGTTTTCAGTCGCTCTCCACATACTTGAAAATTATATATTTGCATACGATAAATGCATAAGATAAATTATTTTATCTTTCTCATATTAAATGTGATATTTTAATTCGGATTATGCCCATTTCTGCATTTAGCATGAATTTCAAATATCACAGAAACGTCATGTGTAGCTATATAGGTTACACAACAACAAACAAAGCAAATGATTTATGTATTAATTATATACATTTATGTTTTCATCATTTAGCAGATATTAATAAATAGCATTATAGGATGCTCGTTAGTGCCACCGGTCGTTTAGTCTCTATTTAATAAGGGGTTGTTATTTGGCGATTTACAATACGTGCAATTTACTAAATGTTTGTATGTTACGAACAGTGATCATAAATTAAACTAATGTCTGCCACGTATAACCGCACTTTTTTCATTTTCATCAGCTTAGCGAATGCATTCCCAATGCGAGAGAGAGAAAGCATTTTTAAGCTGTGACTGGACGCGCTACGAATGTGTTACGTATTTCGTGCTTTTCCCCCAATATTGAATTCCTGAACGCAAATAATTTACGTTTATCGTTTGTCAGTACGCAATCACAAACAAATATGTGTATGTGCTAAATGTACATATACACTTTGTATATATTTGCCGATTTTGCTGCATTTGCCGATTTGTTGAATTTTCAATGAAATAAACAAATACATACTGCAAAGGTGGCAGCACGATCTAGACTGGAATTCTGCTAATAATATGGTATGAAGCCTTTTTGCTATGGGAAGTTGATCTTCCAAGGAGAGATATATGTACGAGCATATCGCAAACACTATTCTACTCACTTTTGCTCAAACGACAGGCTTTATTCTAGCTCAGTCATGTCCGTTGAAATCAGCTTCCTCGACGGGATTCAATATCATATTGTTTCCGTTTGTGCATGTGTACTTGACGCGACGGTCCGTTTTTGCGTCCTTCTGTCCCCGCTGTTCTTCCTGCTCTCGCGTCATGCCCTACAGATTGCATTGGATTTTCCCGCTTCCCGTTTCGCTCAAATAGACTCTCCTACGCCGTAGTCCCTCTAGTGCACGGAGCAGGCATTGCAGGACAGTTCCGACATCGCGTGTGACTCAATTGCTCTTTGGCTCTTTGCCGGCCTTGTGAACAACGGCTTGGCATTGTTTCCTCTCGCCATTGGGAGCGGGGCGACCCGAGGAGCGATATTTCCCGTCATCGTCATCCCAACAACAGCCAAAAAGCAAGCCTTTGCTATTGTAGTCGAGACTTCTAGGAGCAGATGCGGAACACAAACTGAGGCGTGGGAAAGCTTGTTTGCTAAAGTACCCTCAGCGGTAGAACGCCGAGAGCTTCTATTCGTCCGCCGTCCCGTGGTACACAAAGAGGTACGCCTCAAAACCTCTTCTGACCTAACTCAGGGAATTGTCAGGTGACGGGCAATCATCAATTATGATAGTTGTAGTTAAACTTCGATATAGATTTACAGATATATATTCACGGATCAAATATTTGTGAGCCAAGTTTGAGTATGCAGGCATAGTTGTCGTTCACGAATGTACTATGACCTCGACAGCATGAAAAACAATGGCTTGGCGCAATAGAGCTAACTGCTCTTCTTTTTTCCTTCAGAAGGAATACGCTACAGAAGTTGACTCGTTTGTCTGTGATAATGGTGTGGTTAATGATGCGTGCTTAAGTTACATCTAGAAAGTAAGAGTATATAAGGTAGGAATTATTTTAGCTGTTGATGGGTAATCAGGTACCCCAATCGGGTAACGCTGACTCGACTTGCACTCCACACATATCGCTAATACGTCCGGTACGAGTAGGTGCTCTTGCTTGAATTGTTCTTTATTCCGGCTTCTCCTTGAATTTTTCGTCACCTGGTTCCGTCACCGACTGCTTCACTGGTTCTTCGTATCGCATTAAAGAGTTTATTTATAATATTTGTGCACCTCGTGGAAGGCGGCGTTCGAACGTACCAGGTAGTGATACACTACGTACCTGGCGTACAGGTGGCGTGCAAATCATTGAATACGTCCAAACCCCCCGACCTCTTGCTTGACTTTGTTGTTCGACTTTAGCTTTCCACTCCAAAATAAAATGTGTGTAGGGTATTTACCGTACGCGGCAGCTCCAGCCTTTTGAATCGCTCCTGTAGTAGGTGGATAGTTTCGGGACGCGAGGCTCCCCGCGTGCATCGACAAATAAAGCACTCGCTTCATATGAAACGAAGTATCTCTTAAGCTGGTAAGTCGGCGGTATATGTACATAGGTGATCGGAGGGGCTTAGGGCGTAGTACGCCTGCCAAGTCAACCTATCATCGCCTGCACCACCTGTGCAATCGAGATTTAAATCTCTAAGGTTGTGAACCGAGTATAAACATACCGGTTGGTTTCGATGAACGCACAGCCTAGCCAAATTTGATACTGAAGCTGGGCGATTGTAATATAGGGCTAAATGCACTATTATAGCTATAATTACAAATCCAACAAATAAAAATATAACACTTTTAAAGTATATAAAGCGCTGACAATTGGCAAAATGGGGGCTGCTTTATATGGTAAGGGTATCGTTAGCTCTCTTTCACTGTGTAGTGAAATGGGACGCACCGATACCAACGATTAGAAGTATTTATTATGTACCTGCAGTCTTCTCTTTAAGTCATCATACTCTCAGTGGAGAATTACGCCTACATTCTATACATATATTTTTAAAAAAAAATTGCTACAATTTATTGTTTTCTCTTACTTAGTGTCAGAATATGTGTTCATTGATATGTGCTTATGCGACTCAATACTTATTGGCTTTGACTTCCTTGACTAAAAATCACAATAATGATATATATCGGGGATAGACGAAAGTGTTTTTTGATTTTTTATGCAAATAGCTTACCAACTTGAATTCTAACAATTTTGCTTTAATCAGAACATGGCTTTTCTCGGTTGATTGACAACTTCCCTATTGATCCAGCAAATAATAAACACTACCTTTGCTGAGCTTCCCAGGCTTGGCGCTCAAAAATGAAAAATTGGTGTTTTTACCTCCATAGTAAAGCGTTCGTTTCCTATTGAGAACGTTCTGAAAATTTCGGAGAAAATTGTAGTAGAATAAAAAACGTACAGAAGTTGTTTTTAACTCTAGACCATCATCCGCCGTCTTCTACGGGCTTGGAATTTATCCTGAGGCATATCTTCAAGGCACCGAGGGCCGGCTTTGTTGAGATATCTAGGGTTTCTCCATCAGACCTTGCGGCCGCATGGCCGCTGAGTCCCAGCGGTATATGGTTTAGCTTCTATTCTCCACGAGCATCGCTCAAAAAAAGCTCGATCAACTACGGGGCTCGAGCCGGCGACGCCCCGGTAGATGACAATTATGACTAGCGCACTAGTCCCCTAGACCACGACGCCACGTAACAATTAGACGTCGGGCTAGTACGGTAAACGTGTAGTGGCGTCTCGTTACCCACACTCGCTATGCTTGGCCTAGCGTTTTCATGTTGAAAGATAACACCTACCCTCATGAGGACGCCGGCATGCCTCAGCTTGTAACAAACAAGTTGGGTCCTTTTCTGGTCGACCAAGCACACGAGAGGAAGCATTTCATTGTCGTATTATACCTTAGACTTCTCGAAAGTGGCGCCACAGCCGCCAAAAGCAAGCCGAAAAACGCGCAGTTTTGGGCGCACCGATCAGCGGATATAAGAAAAATTTACCTAACTCTGTCAGCCGAAGAAGCCTTCGACACGCACACGTATACAAGAGGAACTGCGGCCAAGCAGCAGCAGCAGTGGATTCAGTGTAGAATCCTTAGGTTCTCTCTCGGCTCATATAGCCCTATATCTCTTCAATATGAAAGCCACATCGACCGCGCCGTATAGATTAGAGATATGCCGGGATAAATTCGACGGAGTACACCGCACCTTAATCATTCTCTACGTCTCCGCCATTAAAACGGCGCAAACGGGTGTACGTTGGTAGGCTTACGTGCAATAAATACATCGCGGATGGTCCTTTCGTTATAATTTTCTGCACTATTACCCCGGGTTAGGTAAATTATTAACATTAGGCACAGGTCGTACTCCTTACGCTGGTTTTCCTAATGTCTTCCTAGTTCGACTATCGACTAAACTGTTGGACATACTGCGACTGGTTATCTGTCGGTCTGGTCGCGCCGCAGATCGCGCCTCTGCAGTACTCCCAGAAGGATCGTAGGATATACCAACTCATACCAACTGCGGACGACAACTAGAAGTTTAGTAAATAACATTTCATGATTATAGTTATTGTAAGAAACTAGGAAATGTGTATCTATTACCTGAATAGTTATAATTGTTTGGGTTTATGTAATAATGGAAATTTCAAGCTCAATGAATGAATGAATTGAACTTAAATAAATTTGCCGTCCGGAAAAGACGGTCTCATATAAAAAGGATCTGCTTTGGGTTTAGTCAAGTAACTGTTTTTTTCCTACATTCCGTGCCACTTAAGACGTGAATAAACCGGATGTTGCAAACCTTGTCGTTAAATGCCTACTGTTGGATTCGGCTGCTCGCCAGGTCGTACCTTCTTCTTATCGCTACTCCATTGTAGCGTAGATTAATCTGCTTTTATATTCTGCTTTCTCTTGAACTACTTTTCCCACTCGGCAATCGTGAGAGACGCAAGACAATCGTGACTAATCACCAACTAGGCGAGCGCTCATTGGATTATCATGGGACCATTTGGCCATACGCCAAGCAAACAGTCCGTTCACGAATTCACCGCGGGCCACGGCTTTTGAGGTGATTGATCGTTGACTCCTTAGGTTATTGGAGCGTACATCAAAAAAAGTGTCCTAACAAGTCACATTTTCGTAATGATTGATGTAGAACAGATAAGTTGCATTTATGTGAAATAGTATGTAGACTCCTAAACCAAATACGACATGAAGATGTAAACTTCATGTCGTATTCGCTCGTTATGCACCTTGGTGACACGTTCAGTTTTCTAAGCGTAACTTAAAACTAGATAATTATATTAGTAAAACATAGTAATTATTATTACTTTGCTATAGAGGATTTCTGAAACTGTATATATATATATATATATATATATATATATATAAACTTAATTTTGTTCTCGTTGTTGTGGTGTGCCATTGCGTCGTCGTCGCCGCATTTGCCTCATCGGACCTACCGGATGTATAACAGCTCAGCCGCAGAGTCGCTTAGAGAGATCCTGAGAGAGAACGATACCAACATGCAAAGACACAGACAATTGCTTTATTGTGAGACTGTGGCGACACAAACTCCGCGTCGTTAGAAGTTTTCGAGGCTCGTTGCAGAGAAGCGATTACGTCGAGATTTGTTGCCACTGCTAGTTCGACCATCGCTGTTGTTGCTTCTACAGTTCGAGACGGAACGTCGTAAATCTGTCACTGTTATATAGGCTACATTTCATATATATATATATATATATATATATATATATATATGTATATATATATATATATATATATATATATATGTGAGTGTAATAGCCCCAATAACTAGCGGCGACAAATCGCGACGTAATCGCTTCTCTGCAACGACCCCGAACGCATCCGCGGAGTTTGCTTCGCTATGAGTTCTCACAATGAATGTAATAAAGCAATTGTCTCTTTGCGTGTTGGTGTGTTGTCTCTCCTCCTCCTCCTCTCTCTCTCTCTCTTTAGATTGGGCTCTCGGTGACCGGCCCTGTGTAATTAGAGCGCGTTTGCGGCAGCCGGTTGAGCTTCAACCGATAGGTCTAATGAGGCAAATGCTGCTGCTGCTGCTGCTGCGGCGACGACGACGACGATGCAATGGTCGGCCCACGACATCGAGGACAAAGTTAAGTTTCATTAGCATTGTGGCCGGTTAGTGCATCTATTTATTTATCTATCTATTCATCCGCTGATTGAGTGGAGAATGCCAGCAGTTGTACGATCAGGCTGGACCGGACTAGCACCGTATGAGACTCTCAACAACCTCCGCGACGTAGTACATCGTGACGAGGACGATGCGTACTCAGAGGACGCTCTGCGTTTGTTGGCTTCAGCTGCCCCAGAGCAAATCGACGGCTCAGATTAGTAGACGACTAACCAACTGAAAACCACGCTGCCCGCACTGCGCCCAAAAGGGGCAAAAGGGGCAAAATACCGCAGAATGTACTCCTGCATGCAACTGGCATGCGTCGTGTTCAACGAGAACTTTCTGTAATGCACTGGCCATGCATAGTTCTCACGTCCCACATATCTTCGTAAGCTGTAAGTTTCGAACGCCTACGAGTCTAATGGAACGAACTCGAATAGCATCCCAAGACGATGGCGACCGCGAGGACGACTTCAAACCAGTTCAAGTGTGGCCGCCCCCGAGCAAAGAGTCAATAAAAAAGCAAGGAGGGCCAGCAGCAGCAGCAGCGTTCATACGATAACTTCTGTATGACTCTCGATCTGTGGGTTTCTTCTGCTGCCTTAGCTTGCCGATACAGAAAAAAAAAACATTGTAAGTTACCTAACAAGTACTCAACACTTGCCAGACTACGAACCCTTTTTAAGTTCATTTGGACTGACCCTCGGCCAAGATTTAACGTCCATGGTACTGCTTTTTGCATTGCTTCATAGACAGACCCCCTTACATACAAATGTGCAACGGTGGGGCTCGAACCCGCCCACCTATGTGTCTCCTCCGGTCGCAAAGCGCAGACAACCACCCGGCTCGAGTCGTCGCGAAAACTCAGCCCGAAAACTTTACTAGACTACGAACCCGTCCAGTGAACGCTTTCCGTTAGGCAAGATTAAGCATTTTCTGCAAATCAAATTGAATGTTGTGTGCTTAGTTCGAACAACACAATTGTGAAGCGTCAACTGGGGGTGGAACCCAAGGCGCTAGGAGGACTGAATTCGAGTTTTTTTTGCCCCCCCGCCCCCCCCGTCGTCGTTGCGCCAGTGCCCCAGCTAGCGCTGTTACATCTGCCAACAAGGCAGCAATAACAAACAAAACGTTGTTTGTTATTGCTGCCTTGTTGGTCGGATTTGGGAGCATATAATATAGTCACATGCTAAATTATTTTAAAAACGGCTTTTTTGGTATTCATAGGTTTTGTCAAGAATTATATATATATATATATATATATATATATATATATATATATATGTATAACGAGCTAATCGTTTAGTCTACATACATGATGATATAAATAGACGACAATACATGTAATGCTACTGTACGTTCGTAGATCAGCAGAAGTGGGGTAGAAAAACCAACAAGCAAGCAGACAGAAGGTCTCGTACGTCTCTCCCCGGTACGAGCTGTATGATGAGCCCGAGGGGGGTGGCTGATCCGCGTCAGCTGCGCGGCCGGCGCCATCGAAGCACGGCAAATTTGATGAGATAATTCCCCGGAAAAGCCCTGCGGTTGGGTTGGGACGCGGGCCAAGCGGCGACGACGACGGCGACGACGACCCTGGTCGATGGGGCGGCTGTGCTGGTACTACAATTGCTCTCGCTGTTGTTGTTGTTGTTGTTGTTGTTGTCGTTGTTGTTCTTGCTGTTATTGGTGCCCTATCTATCCAATGATCGTGGCATAGCGGACAGCTGCTGCAGCAGCAGCGGCGGCGGGAGACCGTCTCACCAACCCATCCGACTTATAGCCAATGAAGTGGATGAAGCTATCCGGATATAGCTGGCTGGAAATAAAACAAAGAGGATTTTCGAAGCTTCCGATTCTGTGGGCAAAAGGAAGATGATGATGATGATGATGATGACGACGATGATGATGATGACGACGATGATAATGATGCTGATGCTGATAATGATGACGACGAAGGCGGCGACGGCAATAACAACAACAACAACAACAAGGACGAAATTATCTAGCCAGCTCGACCGACCACAGTATTCGGTCCGTTTCACATTCCGCCGATTAACACACACACATAGTTACAAACATACACATAGATACAAACAAATGCATACGCATCACATCAAGCATACATTTCAGTTCACATTTCATTTCACATTTCACAACTCCGTTGCATTTTTCATGAAATATTCAACACAAATGACGAGCCCTATACGCCGTTATCACGTTCGTTACACGTTGACAGAGGTAGTGCGGGGATCACTCGTACACTACTGGGCACATTAAGCTGTTTCAATTGTTGCAATTGTTGGCAGCGGTCACATTAACACCACCACCACCACCAGCGGCGGCTTCGATAGTGATTGAGTCAAAGTAGATCGCCAGAAGATCATTCTCTGAATAAACCACCGCTAGGTGTGGAGAATTTGTTAGTAAACCTGTTAGAACTCTAAAAGTGTTCTGCACATCTCATCAATAGAAGATTGAACATGGATATATATATATATATATATATATATATTTGAATTCTTACAGCTTTGAGAACATTGTGTTTGATTATTGCTAGTAGTACTAGTGAGACCCTGCAACGTTTTGAGATAACTTCAATAAACGGTCGCAAACAAACAATAGTTTACACACTTACAAGACAGCATTGCTTAATGCATTGTGCATAGGTTTCATTGGCATCGTCGCACTTCCAGAGGTGGAAAAAGCAAGCATCGAAACAGATGCTCAATGAAATTTCGTTTTTTATGTTTTTCAATTCATTCTTAACAGCCTTGTCTGAGGTCTTCTCGCGTATGGCAGGGCTTTTGTTCTCACGCAGACCACTTCTCTCCTCGCATTCGGGTAGAGGAAACGTCGCACAAGTCAGATGGATACGCGAAGTTCACTGTACTACGTTGGTATCTGTGTATTTGACACAAACATCCTGTGCCAAGAGAGCCGTGTGACTGGACTAATTGCCTTGGTGAAACGGCTATCTCCGGAGAACTTCCGGAGGTGTCGCCTTATTATCTGCGTAAGAGGTTTTGGTAGGAACATGATGAGGCAAGTTTTTTGAGCGAGTTTTTCAATGAATTCAAGGCCGTCTTGTGGATTCATATGAAGCAAATGGGCATCCAAGGCCAATGCCTACTTCAAAGCTACGTATTCTCTCTTTTTATTTTCCTTGATTGTTAAACGGGACTTCGCCCCCAGTGGTTGTGTAAAGATCTTTAAAACATGTGTTTTGAATCCGCGTGTAAAATTGTAAGTAAGTGTAATTGAAGCGCGATGAGTTTTTCGTGACTACGTTTTGTGGACTTGACTCGCTGCAACTCACCATTTTCTCAATGCTCTCCGGTAACGAACTTATTTGAAATCTTGTAGTTATCATCAGGATAGGGAACTCTAAATTGCTCAACATTTCCGATCCTCGATGCATTGAAGATATGTCTCAGGATAAGTTCCAAGCCCGCAAGGAACGGACGTCTAGTAGAAAGAGTCTAGAATTAAAACAAACATCCTTAAACATGTTTTTAATTCTAAGGATCAACAGGAATGATACGGCTATCCACCGTGGACTTGCGTTTTACCACTGCCTTGTCAAATTATTTATTCCTACCATCGACTCTAGTGTGTTGTACGCGGCCGTCTCGATCATTTTCGCCAATTGTGCTTGTCTCCGTACACGGGTCTGCTGTCTAATCAGCCGAAGACGCCATCCCCGTCCTGTCTATCTCCACGATGGCATTATTTAGCAGCATAACTGCACTGAATCGTAAGCGTGCAAACATCATGTGCATGTTGTTTGTTGCACAACGTTGCCATCTACGGGTCCATCTGAACACCGTTTGTCCTTTGCGTTAGCCGTGGGCCGAACCTTCGCAAGGTTAATTTTTACGTTCTCGTCACCACTTCTCTAAGTCTAACTGCTGAGATGCTATGTCGGTAGTCCACGCATCGACCGCCTCGCGTCGACTGTCTTGGATTCCGCATAAAGACAATCAGACCATCTTACATCTCAGTAGCTCCATCTGTTTAAACATTGAAGCCATTCGAGGCGCTTTGCAAGTGCATCGAGACAAACCTCCATAGGGTTCCAAGCGAGAGAAAAGGCGAACGAGAGAGATGGACGTAGTTGAGCAGAGTGCGAGAGATAGCGAGAGTCGAATTAGCGCGTGAGAGAGAGAGAGAGAGGGGAATTGTATCGTTTGCCTTATTTGTATCTATGATGGTAGATAGGTTGCTGTCTTCGTCGTGGTCGGTCGCCGTTGTTGTCCTAGAGTGACCATCTCAGCATTCGTGTACCACTACCATTTCGCTGTCGGCAACGGATGCGTTCGTTCCATCATCGACTACCGCCGGCATCAGTTGTTCGACTGACGACGCACACAGCCCTTGCCCCATATTCCTCCCCTCGCTTTATCCCTCCTCCCCTCGCTTTATCCCTCCTCCCCTAGCTTTATCCCACCTGCCCTAGCTTTATCCCTTCTTTTCCTACCCCCCGTCCCTCCCGCCCCCCACGTCAAGGCTGCCCCAAGGCAAGCAAGAAACGAGGTAAACACGGCCGATGTCGTTGGCCCTCAGCGCCGGGTCGACCGCTATATACAACACGCTATCGGGCCGGCCGGCCAGCGAACTGTGCAAGGATGGCCCGAGGCGCTGCTGCCTTGGCTCCTCTTTTTGGCCGACAACTGCGAGCGAACGCGCCGGCGTTCTGCCGGTAGAGTTGCGTCGCCGAGGCCGCCCACAACGTACAGCCGTTTGCCTGACGACCGCACGCACGCTCGTCCGCTGCGGCAGCTGAGGCTAAACCGGCAAACCGGTGGCATCGCATCGCCCGTGGTCGCAACTGCACATACGCCCACACTCCGATGGAGCCCGAATGCCAGTGATTGCAACGAAGCAAAACGTGATCCGATTTCGTTAGTTAGGGCCGCTGCTGCGGCAGCCGCCGCAAAACTGTAGCCTCGAATAGCCAGGAACCACCAAAATCCTACCTATTACGTGTACACACACATGCATGTATATATATATATATATGAAACCCAAAATCTTACTTACTACGAATATATATATATATATATATATAAGGCAAGCACTGTCGAGTGTGCAAACGTATTGTAAATAATTAACAAATCATCACAATATTTTCTATATATATATATATATATATATATATATATATGACTACTTTATGCACGATATGCACACACCAGCTTACCAGCAGATTGCTAATTACAATCTCATGAAGACTAACCTCACAATTCTGGATGCATTGTATTTCACCGGTTTCCTAATTTTGTCACGTTTCGACACGTAGCCTATTTACTACAGTGCCCTTATAGTCTCACACCAGAAACGTTGTGAACTTTGATTCTATCGAAAATGCGCCAGAAATAAGCATAATCGAACGTCTCTGTCCTGGCATGGTAAATTTTACTCTTCGAGTAGTAGTGGATGAGTTAGCGGTCGGTTGCATTTGAAAGTTTCAATAAGTTTATTTTCACTCCATGCTAGGTGGAAGACTAAAAAGTGCCATAGTAGTGATCCCTTACTTTCTGTTCGGTTTGTCCTCCTATGCTGCACACTGTACAAGCCAAAAAGGCACATTTCAGAAGTTGGCTCTTTAGATGCGAGCCCAACCCTAAGAAAAACACGCGCGTACATAACACGAGCTCATGCTATTGCAAGAACAGCGAAACAGATTGCAAAAACACCAAGTGTTCTTGTTTTAGAAGGACTGCAATATTAAATCTCGCGCATGACCCAGAGTTCCCATTGTGATTTTTGTTAACTGAAATGAAGTTAATGAATGTCCTTAGAATGTCTAAACCGAAAACATACCTTAAATGTTTAAGGAATTTTATGAACTGTACTACCTTCTGTACGACGGTTCTTCAACGAATGCAAGTCAACACATAAAACCACCACGGATCACGACTGACAGCCAGAGTACAACATATAGCGGTTAGGGAAAATAACAGCAGATCGCCTACAGCAAAATCACGTGAATCGTATTATAATAAGAGACGCCAAACATAATAAAATAAGCAGACAACCTAAACAGCGAAAATACGTAGGGGAACATAATAAATATCTAATAACGTCTAGCAAAAGGCATGCATTATAACATAACGCAAACCGTCATGGGTGCTTTTAGGCATAATTGGGCGTAAGTCGGTCTAAGAAGAGTGTGTCATGGGATTACATTCGTGAAAATTCGATTTTCTAGAGCCATACACCCCGCAAGACGTTAGAATCTTTCGATGAAAAGGCCGTCATGTTCGAGTTGCCACGAAAACACCCCAAAACCTAATTAGAGTATTTCTACACACAAGCCTGTGCCCAATTCGGCTCCTTTGACCCCGCAATCAAAATTGAAAGAACATAAGTGAAAAGCATTTTTGATACACGTGTTAACTGGTTGTCTAGTATATTACACTGACTCTTATCTCTTTACCGAACAGTGCATCTTTAGCTGCAGTAGAGCACACCCAGTGAACGCTCGTAGAATAGCTTTATCAAAACGTGTTAACCAATAACAGGCTTGCGTTTTGGCTTACTCCTTCTAAAGCCATCTATCTGTTTCTTTTCTAAGAATGGTTTTGCTATAATACGTATTCCACGACTGTTTTCGCTTTGTGTGTTGTACTTTTTGCTTTTTCCTTTTCTTGCCTCCAGGTACCTAGTACAGGGCAGCTACCACAAAACAGCACGGTAGAGCTTAAAATATTGTACAATGGGCATGCATTAAAGGGACTAGATAAAGCATTGTAAACTCAGCTGAGGAAATTAAACGATATGTAATGGTTGTTCACGATTCATATGGGCTTGAGGAGCAAATGCTGCTTATTTATAAAACAACTTATCGTCAGACGCTAGTTGTTTGAAATAGGTTAAACGACGTTTTTGTTGTTTTTGATAGCAGAAAATATGCCGCCTATAAATTATTAACTATGTATTACGATCCTGGCTTCTTTGGTCACAAGTGTGTAGAAACATGCCAAGAATGTGTGCTTACACATAATATGTATTTACTATGTCGATGACGTTTGGATGTACCAGTGTAAAACCGTACGCAGGCATTGGCCTTACGGAATAACTCAGTCAAAAAACATATATGGTATCATTAAAAACGCAAAAATGTAACCCCGATTTTTCTCTCGACTCAATAAGCCGGCGTCATCCACAACAATGGTGACGCAAATTTACCTTTGTATATCTGACTGTCTTAATATGAAAATGCACTCCATAAACTGAATGATGTTCCCTCATTCTTGAGCGACCTCAACCTTTATTGAATGGCCAGCATGGTGTGCAACACATTGCAAGAAATGATTTAGTAAAGAAGCTATACCGAGTAATACTTGATATAGTAATTTTTGTTAAAGTAAGGTTTTATGTTAAAACCTCGTTGTATAAGTTATATATTTACATATATAACTCATATCTGTATATATATATATATAACACGCCTACGGAAGTATGTTACGTGAGCTGGGCCGTAAAGCAAGCGTCTAATTAACAAAAAGCTCTCGTTAGAAGCATCGTATTGGAAATGCAATAAACCCACTATCACGATGATTCTTGCCAAAAATAAAAACACCGAACATCCTATCAATAATTTCTCATCTCTTCATTTATAATTGTCCAGTTTTACGTAGTATATATATATATATATATATATATATATATATATATATATATATATATATATGTATATATATATATATATATATATAGACTGCATGTATGAAGTAGACTAAAAATACCAAACCTAAACGTTTCCGGCCTGGCAATACATATGGTAAGGACCTGGGAGGAAGGGTATGGCTTAAATTGGGACGCCGGATGGTGTCAACGTTTTGAGAGTTGGCAATAGTGGCCCTGCGTGCGGGCGATGTGCCGAACACGCGCGTCAACATTAAAAAAAAAAACAGACCAAAAATCTATTTTCAGGTCTAGCCGAACAGAAGGTGTCAAGATCTAGAAAGCGGCGGCGGCAGCATTAGCAGTAGCATCTTCTGTCGAATTATACCTTGCGTGCAGATCTAGTAGTACCGACAACGCCTACAGCCGTCTTCGCAGCCCATGTGTGACATTTCTAATTTGGTACTGACGGCGCCTTTAATAGACGCTGTCTCACCTGGTGCGCTTATTATCCCTATGCATTTCATAGCCTGTCGTCGTGAGCCTTGTGATTATTGTGCTTTGCTTCTGTTATAACAAGTGTTGTTCGTGTTGCTATTTTTACCATTGCTGTTCTTATTAGTACCTGATACCTGCGTCATGGTTGTAATTCATCCCAGCAAAGAGACTTCTTGTCGAGAGTCGGTAATTATAGTTGGTGGGGTTAATTCTCGTTATCTATATATATATATATATATATATATATATATCGTTTTTTGCTTAATCTTGCCCTTTTGTTTGTCACACATGCTTTTGTTGCCGGCGCTTTCTTTGCAAAGCACCAAACTTTCTGTTGGACAAGAATGAAACAGGTTAGCCAGCTTTCCGCTTGTTCTGCTGGTGTGCCAAATAAGCAATCGTCTTCGGGTCGAAGTTATCATTTTGGAAAACGCAAAGCCTTCGACTTAAAAAGCCCAGAGGCCTCTGGGACCGATCGAGTCGTGGAATTTGAGTGCCGGATCTCCTGATAATCAGAGTTCGGCTGCAGGTGTGGAAGATATTTTTGGCAAGGTAGAGACGTACGGAAAGGGCCCTGCAAAGCTGAGGTTCTCGGCCCGATCGAAGGCGGGCGGGCATCAATAAAGGTTCTGTCTCCGTCTTTTCTGTTGCCCCTCAACTTGCAAAGACAGTCAAAAACGTATTGCTCATAAACGTATTATTCAATAAAACTAGGTTTGATTTAGGGAATAATAGTAATAATAATAATAATAATATATTAACAATAATAATAAATAATATTAATAATATGTTCTTAGATTGCTATAATAAAAACAGTATCTAGAAAAACACTGTAATGAACCCGAACATTCAATAATAAACAATACACGGGATTAAAACGCTATATATATATTTATATATATATATATATATATATATATATATAATATATATATATATATATATATATATATATATATATATATATATATATATATATATATCTATATATCTATATATATATATATATATATATATATATATATATATATATCTATATATATATATATATATATATATACATATATACAGGGTGGACAACGGAACGCTGGTTCAATTCAATCGCCATATGTTTTGTAAACACAAAAACGAAACCCAACGTGTGGAGTTTGATAGCAGACTGTTTCGGATTTATTTCGTAATGAAGCATTATAGTACCAAGTAACATGTGTTTTTTATTTCTGTTTATGAAAAGCGTATACGCAAACGATTGTTCACTGGCGACTGGGCCAGTCCTCCTTTTCCTATGAAACCAACTTTGCCCAAACAAGTTAGAATCACCTCCAATTGCCCACAAGGGACAATGATTGGACCACTTCGTGTGTTCATTACACCAATTAGCCTAAACATATTATTATTGGAAATGTGCAACATAAGGTATATGCGGATGGTATTTAAAATACGGAAAAGCGGACTAATCTAAAAACTCCCTAAAACTGCAGAATACAATAAATAAGTTTTAGAAGTGCCTGACTGTCTTTATCTGGGACAATTGGTATATACGTGCGTTGTACTTAATTTTGCTCACGGTAATGCACATTGCAGTTACTTGATCTACTTGGCCGTAATGTTTGTTAATTTTAAGTACACTTAACATGCATTGTTGTAGGGTCAACACAACCAGATAACTGGACCGCTTACGCATTTACCGTAGGAGACTATATATATATATATATATATATATATATATATATATATATATATATATATATATATATATATATATATATATATATATATATATATAAATATATATATATATATACATATATGTATATATATATATAAAATATTTCAGGCGCATGTACTGCCCATAGTAATGGTCCAGTTTGGAGCCCATGTTTGCAAAGAGATCAGCAGCCTTAAGGCCAGATTTACAGTACATATAAAAATAAAGTTGCATAAAGTGTAGAGTTTAAGTAATGACATCTGGTTCCTAACATACTGATTAGTGAAGAAATAAATATTGTGATATTTTCGTTAAGATTGAGAAGAATCGCTCTCAACTGCAATTAAAAATAGTTAACGTTATGCCTATATCTAAAAAAAGTATTCTTATAAAATTTGTATCGACAAAACAAATTCTGAGTAAAATGTTCTCATGGAGAATAACCCATGGTCAATTTAATAAATTATAATAATAACAATGATTTTTTCTATATTATTGTTAGTAAATTATTTACAGTACGTAAATGTAGTAAAAAAATTGCCACCACATGGCCAACAAGAGCAACCTTTGTTGTTGTTGTTGTGGTTGCAACCAAGAGCAAGAAAGTAACAGCAGCTACAGCGGGGGTCGAAAGAGGGCGACCGGCATTAACCTCGTGATGGCGGGCCACCCGATAGAAATCAGAAAGAAGGTAAAGTACCTTGGGGTCATGCTAGACACTGGACTAACCGGATCGGCACACGTTAAGTACGTGGCCGAAAAGGCCCAAAGGGTCTCCCTGAACCTGGCGCGGATCATGCCTGGCGCGGATCGGTGGCCGAATCAACGGCGCTATACGCAGCCCCAGTCTGGGGGGACATGGCAATGCGGACGGCGAAAAATAGGGGGGCACTAAGGTCGACCCAACGAACGCTGGCAATCAGGGTAAGCCGGGCGTATCGAACAGTCTCGACCGAAGCTCTCCTGGTCCTAGCCAAAATGCTGCCATGGGACCTCCTAGTGGCTGAACGAAGTAAAATGTATCTAGACGAAGGTCTGGATCTCACCAGGGCCAGGAGTGCCACCATATCGGCCTGGCATGAGGAATGGGCGCAGGTAAGACCCGGTGTGACCACAGGGAGCTGGACCAAGAGTCTGATACCGGACCTCAGGGTATGGTATGACCGCCGACACGGGGAGCTTTCCTACTGGACGACTCAGGTTCTGACCGGACACGGCCAGTTCCAGAGCTACCTGTCAAGGATCAAGAAGGCCATCAGCGATATCTGCGTACTATGCGACTCTGGAGAAACGGACAACGTAGAGCATACTGTTCTGCGGTGTGATGCTCTCAGGGAAGCACGGGATGCAGCACCAACCGCTGTGAGAGGCCGACCCATCAAGGAGGTGGTCTCCCATATGATGACTTCGGCGGAGGCATGGAGGGAGGCGACGAACTTGTTCGACGCTGTTTTCACACTCAAGACAGCCAAGGAAACGGCCAGGCGGGAGAGGTTTGAGCGGGTCTCTCGGGAGAGTGGTCGAGACGAGGAGCCGAGGGAGGGGGGAGGGGGTGGGGAGCAGCCAGGCCCTCATGGTCTCGACGCACCCTCACAGGACGGATTACAAAATGGCATCCCCCTATCCAACCGCAGGTAGACATGCGGGATGATAGTCAGGGATAGAGCTGATTGAAGGAGAACGGCAGAGACGCCTCTCCCACGGCTTCGATGTAATGCCAAAGTAATACCGAGCCTGGGGGGTGGGGAGGAATCCGGGTTTAGTGGGTTTGCGAGTCTCACACTAGTCACGCAGGCTGCTAGTGGCGCATGTGCATCATGCATTCCCGAAACCTCCCAGAACAAAAAAAAAAAAGCTACAGCGGGTGTAGAGTCCATCAGCATGAAAACAACTATGGGCTAACGTTAACTTTAAAATCAAGCATGGCTAAATTTTATTAAAAATGAGCTATAAGTTTTACATAGGGAATTATTGGGTTTCAATAGAAGCTCACGGGGCACCTCTCAAAAAGCAATCGTACAATTCGGTAACGACAAAAAATATTTGATGCAGGTTTACAGATTAATTGCCAATAATTATTTACAAAATGTATATATATATACATATAATGTCGAAACATACACATATTGTCATTTGGATTAGAACTATATTAGCATATTGATATTCTTCTTTGTTTAATTTATAGACACAGGTATATAGGTTGTTTACGATACTGCAGTTGCATTTATTTAGTAGCTCATTGATGTAATTGCTATTGTGTGTATGGATACATTCCTGGTCTCATACAAGACTAAATATATATATGTGATTGTGAATTTCTCAACCTCAAGTAAGCAACCTATGAAGTCAATACTCTATTGCTTCTAAGGCTGTAGCCGCTTGTTTGCTTGAAATTCATCAATAAGGCCGCACATTCCTTGATTGTAGCTGTGTCTTACTATTAAACTGACACGTAGACCGTTTTCTCTCTCTCTCCCTGCCTTGCCTTCTGCTCTCTTCTTTTCCCTTTATTCATCATTGATGCGATCAAAAAGGCGACTCCTATGCGTGTGTAGTTAAGTGTATTTGCTTCTATATCAAATAAGATCACCGGGCAGCGCTGCGCCTCGTCGGCTGCCCGGGTCTGTTATGGCCGATTTTCCTGATCAGCAGCTGTTCAAACGTGTTCACTGGCGGAGTGTCCTCGGCGTGGTCGAGGTTTGTGACCGACACGGATGACACTGTCGGCTCGTTGTCAGCTGGGCCGGAGGTGCGAGCGGACGGCGACCCCACCGGCGTTGGGACGCTGCTGTGGGGCAACACGCTGAGAGGCCCGTCACCGGAGCACCCATCACCCCCGGCTATCGCCGGTGCGGCACAAGTAGCCGAGTAGCCGCTTTCTCGGCCTTCGGCCATCCGATGATGCTCTCTGTCCGAAAAGCTCGTCTTATTCGCTGTGCTGCTGCTGGTGAGAGCAGAGTCGAGAGAGCTGGCCGCCGCCCCCCCGTAGCCGTTGCTATTGCTCGATGAGCTAACGGTGCCGCGCTGCGACGACATTGAGCTTCCGCACCTGGTACTAGCCCCGCTGCTGCTGCTGCTGACGCCGGCACCTCCACCTTCACCAGCTGCCACCTCCACCCCGCCGTCGCCGGTCGCGTACGGGGGTGGCTCCTCTATGGCGGCGACCCCATGGCTCGCGCGAGCCAGCGAGACGCCCATCTGATCGAGCGAGACGACGGCCTGTTTCTGGCGGCGCATCGACATGCGCAGCTGCTCGACGACACGCCACACTTCGGCCGACAGATCGAACGCGGTCAGAGGCTCACGGGGCGCCAGCTTTCGGGCCCAGCAGTGAAGACGGCGAGCCGTTTTGTCGGTCGAGGACCACAGCTCGGCCAGGGCCTCGTCGATGGCCACCACGCCAGGACCGCGTGCCGCATACGCGGCGACGCTGACAAACGATGGCGCTACAGCAGAGTCGCCCCGAGCTCGAGCAGCGTTCGCGCCGCTGCACGGACCGCCGAGAGGCGATCGGGCGTGGTCACCGATAGCATAGATATGGGCGTCCTGCATTTTGATATGATGATCGATGGAGGCTGTAGTGATGGTGCAAACTATGTCGATGATTGATTAATTAACCGATGAATTTACTGATAGACTAATTGGCTGATTGATTGAATTGACGAGGTTCACACGACAAGCAATACGGGCCGTTATACGAGTCGCACAAAAACCACGACGAGGTATCTGTTGTTGTTGTCCGGTTGTTGTTCACTGGCGTTGCTGCTGACTGGCCTACGGACCTCTCTAATTTACACTCGAGTAAATTGAGATGACCAATGACCAGAACCTGATTACGTCAAGGACGAGGCGAGCGAACGAACGACAGCGCAAGTGGAGGTGCTGGTCGGCGGTGCCAACCACCCGAGCTTCGTTTTCTTGTGGAGATTGGCGACAGAATCGTTTTTTATTCCAGTCTCAGTGGGGGATTTCGTCAGACAGAAGTCGTCTACGTAAGCGGCCAGATCAAGACGGACCGCAGCAGTAACTGTCATACCGATGGTGGTTGAGCTTTAGTTTTCTCTATAGTAAATTGTATCGTGTTTTGTTGAAGTTGACCCTGATATGATGAAGTAAGTCGATTAAATTATCGGCTCACGAAGAAACCAACTAAACTTGTATGCTATATCTAAAGACATTTTATGCAAAGGTTTAGTCAAGCAAGCAATCTTTAAATAGTAGTCTAGTAACGTTGAACAATGTTTTACATTCGGCGTACTCTCCGCACAAAATAACGATATTTGGACTGAAACGTAGACCTACATTGTGCAAGTATATGATAACAGACGTGCAAATCTATGATAATAGTCGCACAAGAAGTTGCGGTAACTCGTTGAAAAAGATAACTAATGCGTGCTAAACTTATTCGCACTTTTCAAACAACGTTTTATCGTTCAAAAACTGAATACATTTGATATTTATTTGTTTTTCTTGAATATCGTGGTTTGCACCATTTTATATTCGATTTAATTGCGTGCATACTCCTACTATCTAAAGGTAGAGCTTGCGAGAAAGTTGTGCTCATATAACTTTTAATCATATAATTGTGTTTACATTCCGAAAACTCTAATAATGTTATGTTGAACACGAGTATGTACGTTTTAGTTTTTATGAATCAGAGTTACTCTGTTGCTCAAACAATAAAACTCGAAAATTGTGATACAAATTTATTTAAAAAAAAGAAATATTTATGATGTCGCTCTTGTACACGGTTGGAAATGAATCAGATCACACGATTTGTCGCATAGCTTGCATTTGCACTCGGTCGATATTTTGTGCAACCCATTTCGTATACATATCTTCATACGAAATCCATGTATTACAAACCGTAAAGAAGTACCTGTTTTTTGTAACATAGAGTCTTCCAGTAGTTTGTGATCATCGCTCTCATAAAAACGCAAATTAACACCTGCAAACTCATATTCCTATTCAACAAACAGATTCTCGAAGGCCTCGGTTCTCGGTAAAGCATAAAGCGTTCTGAGATCCTCCACAAATAGTGGTGTCGAGGCCAACAGATAGACAAGCCGGTTGGGGCTAGTGCGGTGGACTACTAGCAATCTGTCTTGAAACCTAGTTTTGAGTTTGTCGAGTGGTGGGGACATATGACCTGTATCCCGCAAATGCGGCACGTGCAATCTTTAGATGAAAAAGGTTTGATCTTTCAAAGTGTTTTTGTTCCCTTCAAAAAACGACTGCCCAGTGCAATGCACTTGTGCCAACTTGTTCCCCACTCTTCAAAATATTTTTAATGCGTCTCCCGGAATCGAGTGGAGTTGCTCCTGGAATTTCTTCTTTATCTCTTCTATAGTCTTGAAACGTTGTCCCTTTAATTGCTTTATCTTCCTGGGAAAGAAAAAGTTACAAGGAACCAGGTCCAACGAAAAGGAAGCCTACGCAAATATAGAAGTCGATTTTTTAATCAAATAATCCGAAATCAAATCTTAAAATTTTGCGGTAGTATGCCTTATTGACATAGAACCAAGCGGCAAAAAATCATGGAAGCTGATTCTTTTTTAGTTGAAAAAAGTAGTCAAAATGACTTTGATGTTGGATCTGCTCAGTCTGAATCTCTTTGATCGACCCTCCCCTTGAAAGCACCACTGGGAGAATTAGGCTTTGGTCTCGATGTCGTAAGCATACACCCAGGACTCGTCTCTCGCAATCATTCCAGGGTTTTCTGCTCTCGCCTGAAGGTTCAGTTCGGACATTTCTCGACAAGCGTTAATTTGCTGGAAATTCAACATTTTTCATTCCACGTTCAACAGTCTTTTAACGCATCTTCAATTCCTCTCAATTAATCTCCCAGATGATAACTCAGCAATTGTTGAGTTAGATAATACAAACTTGGTCAACGTTTTTTCTGTTATTGGCCATCCTCACGAACGGGGGGCATCTCCGGTATCTTCACGTGTGTCGCAAAATCGACAAGACACGGAATACTGCTTGATCACCATAAGATCGTCGTAACATCTCAACCCTATAGAACATATAATTTGATTTTTAACACATAACTCTAAGCAGATTAGTTGCTCCTCCATTAACTACTCCGGCTACTTAAAAATCACCGAACCTCGTTTTCTTCGCTTATTCGAACCAAATTCAAGCAATAAATGCCGCCACTGATTGGCACGAAGTTTGGCCTGAGTAATAAATAGCCCTTCTAAGCAAAACAAACTGGAAAATCTTGGTCGGGTCGGTTCAATTTTTAAAATTGAAAGTACTAGAACTTGCCGATCCGCCCCTATATATATATATATATATATAACATAGACTTTACGTTATATATATATATATATATATATATATATATATATATATATATATATATATATATATATATATAAATATATATATATATATATATATATATATATACTTCACAGTGAATTCCCCTTACCAGCAAATCGTAAGACTACTGTAATTTCACATATTCAGTTCTATGACGTCTGTCTTCTCTAGAGCAAAGTTTGGTATCTTCCATCGTTAGTTCAAGAGAGCTGGTCACCTGTCGTGTTATTTCCCGCAGGACATGTGCAACCTGCGAAGGCTGGAATCTAGCGATAGTCGTCGGAATACGTGCTTTCTTCTGATGTAGGCAAAGTATTTAGTTCCTAAGATCAGTATGAACTGCCGCTATAATCACTACTAGGAGCACGTCCTTAGGCCTTTCCTATCCATGCCAGACCAGTGACAGTCCGATATACAGGCATATACTAGTTCGTATTCTACCAGGATTCTTGCTGCCCCGACAACCTCTTGTAGTGTCTCTCACGTGAGCGTGTGGGCAGGTGGTGGTCAAGAGCAAAGTAAACCGATGTCACAAACACGCCCCTGTGTGGCGAATCAATAAACCAATAGCGGTTTGCCTCGACGCCACCACAAGAACTATGGCAGGTCGACCGAAACTTATTGGAATTCTTCCCCGATTTTACCCTCAAATGATCACATCCCGTAGCGGCGACGGTTTCGGCTGAGGTGGCGAAGCCCCATTATACGATGAGTGGCCTTTCCACCTTCGGTTCCCATTCTGTGGAAGGATGGGTTATATCGAGGCTTTACAATTGGCTATCGTTGGCCATTGAGCCAAGGGGTTTCATCTGATATATATATATATATATATATATATATATATATATATATATATATATATATATATCAGAAAAGTAGGGACGTCCTCTCTTAACATCTAGTTAAGGTATACCGATTATTTGATCGGTGCATTATTAGAAAAATAGATGAGTTTGATATATGTTGCAACTAAAAGCAAATCAAGCAAAATAGCAAATAAACCTGTATCATATGGAGACGGTGTTTCTTAGGGTAAGTATCTGTCACATTTGGAAAGTTTCCAAGAAAAGGAGAGTGAATACAGCGCGAAGCTATCATGGCCTGGTACATTCTGGAAAACGAATTTTGCCGTACGTTGTAATTTTGATGTAAAATTCGCATGTTGTTCTGACAAAATGCCCTGACATTGTCCATTGGAGATGCAGCTCATTTTATAGACAGTATTAAGTACGCTTCCATGTATTATATATATATATATATATATATATATATATTGAGAGGGAGAGAGCAGGCCGTGTACACGTTCATGCTCCATAAATAATTTTTTTGTATATATATATACAGTTTGTTTTGCCCCTAACCTTCAGCTATTATGCTGTTTCGGTGCAGAGATCTCTAGCTTTAGCAGACTAAATATGGGCACTTTTTGTCACACTGTTTGCATGAGAGACTTTAAAACAACGTCAAAAAAGTTGACTGGTTTCGCAATGCTCTATATCATGCGGCACTCTGGAAAGAGCTCTAGCCAAAACAGTGCGCCAGCAACAACAATCCGTTTCTTAAATCAAAATATCTTTCTCGGCATTGCACAACATGGCTTTGCCACCTTGATCGACTTATGCTTATATTCTGGTCGACGGCGTCGTCCGCTAGTGTTCTGAAAACGGCATGCTGCTCTCACCAAATAAATGTTTAGTGCAAAGCATGTTACACTTGAATTTGACAACAAAATTGTGATAGTATCATACTTTTTGATATTACATAGTTTTTGTATGTACAACACTTACTTATTGCTCTGCTGTCTCGGCTGAGGCGCCTCGAAAATATTACCACCGATACTACATAGTTTAGACGTACCGTTTAATGACATAAACCGAGCCACTGTACGGCAATTGGATAATTGCCAACTGCGTTCGCACTTTTTTGATGTTCGTTCTAAAAACTTACGTAAAATTAACGGTATATGGTATCGAATACAGTGGCGTACCTCGGAACACACCAACGGACTATTTGCTTGGCTTAAGGTTGAATGGGCACACGTGTAACCTGATTGAACCTACTTACTTGAACGCAACTAATGTCTCCGGACAACTCTCACATTGCTAAGTCATTTGGCCATTACACGGCATACTCATGTATATAACAAATATGGATTTGTTTAGGTAAGTAGCAATTCACCTAAATCTAAGTATGTCTTCAAATCACACTACAGGCAACTCAGGGGCATTCGTACAATACGCTGACTTTTAACTAATAGGTGACTAATAGGGTATTAGCACATATCTGTTTTTTCATTTAGTCGATTTGTCCTGGACAACGAAGAGTCGACGGCTTGCTGAAGCTCAATCAAGCAAATCAAATCAAACGTAAAAGTAATTTTCAGAGCAGTAACTAATGTTCTCTTGAATGTGTTGAATTGTGGCCCGCAACTGGTTTTAGCTGAAGCAATTGAAATTTATAAAGGAGCAAAATCCGCAAATATTAGACCTGGTCCATCGCCTCCACTAAATTATGTTGGCTAGTCAAGTTCATTAACGAGCACCTGGCTGTCTTTTTTTGTACAGATTGACACAGAAGCTCACAACAAAGAGAGGCTTCATCGAGTTCTTAATGTTTTTAGAGCGGGAGGAAGAAGCGGGAAGCCAGGAAAGTGCAACTTTCTGAGTCTACATTACGTTTTTTGTTCCCTTTCCTGACTCGTTCAGTTCCTCAGCTATCAATGTCCCTTCTTCCTATCTAACAAAATAGCGCAAACGAAAATCGTTCCAGGTAGTAAATGAGTGACAACCTGAAATACGCTAGTAACATCGTTCTTTGGTGTAGGTAGTATAAAATTGTGAGATTGGCCCCCGCTGACGTATTATAAGAAACTCAACTGCGGTAGGCAGCGGCAAGGCTTTCCAAAGACATTGAAATTTAAAACGGCGTACTTACGTAAGTGGTCTATGGCGAGAATGTTGAAGTATTTGGTACACAGAAAAGCTCACCGAAGACCAATCTTTATATATTTGTTGAGATTAATCAAAAGCTCAGAAACAAAACACTATATTTATATAAACTCGTCACACAGTAACCCCCGGAGTGCGGATGGCCAACATATGATATATTTATTATATCAATTGCTATATATATATATATGAGAAACAACTGATATGGTAGGCTTCCACCTGCAGGCGCGTGCCAGGGTCCCTGCAGATTATCGTCTTCATGTCTTTACTGACTTCGACGAAATTCTTTAGTTCATGTTTTTGTTTTTTTTCCTTGCGGCTATTTGTTTTCGAGATCTCTTACAAAGTTTAATATGCTTCTATATATATATATATATATATATATATATATATATATATATATATATATATATATATATATATATATGTTTTAATTGCGCCTATGATTTCATTAGTCACACGCTTCTCTACAAATCTGGGTCGACGTTTTTCGTGAGATAGGCACACTCGTTTACGTGTTCAAGGAAACCGTCCCACATTAGGTAAGAACAAACATTTCCAATTATATTGACATGTAAAACGACGTACGTTGAAGATAGTCTATGGAGAGAATGTTAAAAACAGTAAAGCTCGTAGAAGGCCCAACAGAGAGGTCGCTTAGAGAGGGATTCCTTATGTGGATCGACTTCAATGTGTTGCAATATCAAGCTCCAATAATTTATCTGGAATTCCTTAATAAAGTTATGGAATCATGTACAATTCTAGAGATAGCGTGAGTTAGTTTTCACGTTCAGTCTCGTTTGATGCGCCGAAGTGGAACTCGGTTCCCTTGTAGATATTCACGGGGACGTTAGTAGGGTGTTGAAATTAGGTAGACTGTTGAAGCTAGATATACACACTCAGCAATGCCTGAGATCATACAAACGCGAAAAGTTTGCACTATCAACCCAAAAGGATACGTTTAGTTCAAAGTTTTGTCAGACGCAAGTCCAAGACAATTATTTGTCTTAGTGTAATGGCAACGTTTAGGCAAGATTGTATATCATGATTTGACGTTGTACCAGTTTACGGTTTTTCTTGCTTCCACAGACTACTTATATATAATAAGTTGAACAATGGCGTCCTAGAGTGATGCAGAAATGTGGGTTCGGCGCTATCGGTGAGTGTTACCACCGTTGTTATGCCTCTATAGGCTGCCTAACTATGTAGGACTATGTGGTGACGTTGGGTCCGCGGACGACCGGCTGTTCCTAAGCTGAGCCTCAAGAAGTTCAGCCTCGCGATCCTCCTCAAGTGAGCGAACCGGATACAGCAGATGGTTGCCGCTGTCGGTAGAAAACAGTTGATGTTCTCGTGGGTTGTACGCCAGGTACGTTGTATTGCCAAACGGATTTGTAAATGCTATTGGCGCCTGTAATTACGCAAAATATTGCCATAGCTTTCTTTTTAGAAATCCATTTCTCCACTGCTCTATATGAGCGCGTTAATAACACACGTATATATATATATCTATATATATATATATATATATATATATATATATATATATATATATATAGGAGCAATTTAATCGCAAAACTAATAGAGCAACTGAACGGCAAACAGGAAGAGTTTGATCTTTTTCTAATCCTTGTTTCTTTCCCTGCCGCTGCTGGTATTCGATCTTGACCTTCTATTAACCGTCGGAGTGCGTATGTGTACACCATATACACGTAGTTAACATAGCGACCATTTTGTCCAAATCTATTATCAGAAGTTAATTTTAACGTATAATCATCCGAATCAGTAATCCTTTTTACGCATTTCGTAGATAACGAGCGCCCATAAATACTATAATAGATAGATATTAATGATATTTCATATGAAGATACGTATTTTAAAGAGAAACTGTTTTGGATTGAAAATATGCCACACTAAGATGCCAGCACGTTAGACCCGATTTTTGCAAACAACCACCTCGTCGAAAGCCCTTTTATCGAAACACAAATCGTAACTTTAAAATAACTCCGCCTGGGGTACAGACATTTCAAAACGCCATTAAAGCGGTTTATAATTGCATTACATTAACATTGACCCTAATTGTCTCATGTCTTTAATTGAGATGTTATTAGGACGATGTCTTATCATCATCATCATCAACAATTGATGCGATTGTTAATATTCCGACGTCGCGAGAGAACACATAGATATGATAAGTTCATAGGAGCAAATTATACGGAAGGAGTGGCCTTTAAAGCGAACTGACGGCGTTCATAGATAGGTGTTGCAGAAAATTGAACGCACTCGCACATAGGCTATAATATATTTGGCTGCCGTCAGTTGAACATAACTTCTATAACCTCTGCTTTATGTGACATTTTAGAATTACAGTAAATTTATAGTGTTGCATAAGTATTCTATTGAGCATGTGGCGAAGAAAACTGCATCATATGCATTACCGTAGATATATCAACCGCGTGAATTTCCACGTCGAGCATTAAGTGAGGCTCTGTGTTTTGCTACAATTGTAGTGAGGAAATGGTTACGGTCATAAGGGATCTTAGCCTTAAAGTTGGGTAATCATATGGCCGAATTCGTCGCACACGCTTTGAAACGAGTTAGTTTTCTAAGATTAAAAAATTACATTGGTTTGGCAACTTTATATATATATATATATATATATCTCACTGAATGAGTTTTCCAGGCCTTGTTAAAGTCGGTGGTCAACTGAAGATCCGAGATTTTGTCTGACAACCCCTATCGCTGGAAACTCTGGGCAGCAAGTGGGGCGGTGATGGGTACAATACTTGTTTTAAACAAAGTGTATATTTAGCTAAATTATCTAAAAACTAAGAATATATACATTCCAGGTTCAGTTAAACACCATTCATATCTGCATGTAGTGTGCTTTCCTTACCAGTATGTATTTATTTATTATTTAAAACTTAACTTACTATTATACTATTTATATTAATAGAGTACTTATGCGTGTGTGTGATAATGCCTTACCTCAAGGCTGATGATGGAGTCAGCTATAAGATCGTAGGCGTACATATACACTTGAGCATGAGGCTCCGTTACAGAGTTGACCGCATATAACACCCCGCACATTATGAACATCTGGCCGATTTTTCGATGGGGTAAAGTCAGGTTCCACATGAACTGCTTCACAAAAGTTGTTTCATCCACCTTATGCAGACAATTCATAAGAAGAACAAAAACGTTACGATGTATGAATTGGTTTATGAAAAACAACATAAACATAATTATATTGTAGAATAATTCTAAATCACACAGGCCTAAGACTGAACGAACATGCTGGCGTGTGTCCTACTTTGGTGTTCGACAGAGCTGACACAGGTACCTGTGAAATGCAATTTGTTGTTACGCGCGTCGATTTTTTTAAAATAGCGTATTGAACGTTTTGTGGAGTCAGAGCGAGCTGATCTATGTCGTTAGCTAATTTAGTTGATTTTATTATTATTATTCTATTAATACATTTTGTTAACCTGTTCTATAGCGGCCTCGAATTGTAAGTGGTATAGCCTGACTAATAACTCAGGATGCCAGCTTAGCACTAGACTTCCAGTCTAACGCTAAGCTGGCAAAGCTGCAAACAAAATGTATGGGTCGTACAAAAGTCGAGCTTACCTCTAGCAATGCGACCTTACTTAATATACGATCTTCACGTACACTACTGGCTGCAATGCACACATAACGTTTTCGTCCTCCTGTGCTGTGACAAAACGACCTCGTTCTCAAGCTATATATTAATTATGAAGCGTAGCCGTTCAAACAGCCTGTACTGGCTGATTACACTTTAGTATGCAGCCTCGAAGATGCTCAACACTGTCAGCTTGTTTGTTTATAGCCAACTAATTTGCAACTTACCTTGAGCAGCATGGTATTATTGGAGCGCGTGCTCGCGTAGATAATCCACAGTCCGTTTTCGTCGGCGACAATATGCGCATAATTTTGTTGGCTCGCGAATAGAAGGGTTCGATTTGAGAACGCCATATCCTCTACCGCCAGCACGGACATTTCGCCAACCCCACCTTTTCCTCTGCAAAGAGCGACCAGACGGAAAAAGTCGCATATGTGTTTCAGTGTAATAATGTAATCCCGTAGTTTCATTCTAAGAATGATGACTTTTCTTCACCATTAAGTACAATACCAAGTCAGTTCCTTTTGCCATCTTTTTCCCTCGCCTTCATTTTTGACTATCGTATGTGCATTTTACTTATATATCGGCAAGCTATTCTAACTGTATGTGCTTTGCTAAACAAATGTTTGACGTCACTCATTTATTAGATATATAGTAGCCTAGGTGTACCATATTTTGGTTTACATATGCCTGCTTCAAGTTCATGAATCATGAGTACAGTAATCTATGTTTACCAACAGATATACCAATATACAAATTCAACGTCACCGTGTTCGTTAGGCCTTGGGGGTACCTAACGATCGACGCAATGCGACTCGAATTTGTAATCGAAGCAAGAAGCCATATAAAGTTTTGAACCTGACAAATATAAGCGTAACTTTCTTTCGAAGACTACAGCGAACTTCCGTTCGCACCAAGTGCTTAAAAAGGAAAATATGTTTTATAAATACCGCCTGCGTATCCTTTTTACATATCCTTATCGTAGCCTACCGCGTGTAAATCACCGCTACCTGACCCGTTGCGGGTGAAGAAAGAGGCCCTGTCTCCTAGTGGTAATGCTGCCATCTGCCACCAGAATAAGGAGTCAACATTGGGAAGGTCACCTGAGATCTAAATACAACAGCACTGCACTGCAAGTTACGCCTAATAATATTATCAGCTTACTCAAACGATCTTGACTGCAGAGGAAGCCGAACGATATTATTCGACGCATTCTGGTGGTAGTAGAACGTCCCGTTGATGAGTAGATTCCCGTTACCGTAGAAGGGTGAGTTTAGCGAGATCTGCTTTGTCGGAGTTCCGCTTTGGAACTGCTCACGGGTCTGAAACGCGGAAGACGCCACGTCAAATCGGTGTCTGTGTGTGTTTATGCACTTCGCGTGAACTATTTAACCTGTAAGGTACTTGTGGGTGTAGGTAACTGCAGGCTGAACTTGCCGTGCTGCTAGAGCGAGACTTGCGGCCTTAAAGTGGAGAAACGATATCAGGCAAGGCATGTCTTGACTATTAGTATTACGTACGATTCATCTAAGCAATCATCTCGCAGGTGTGTTCTAGCCAACTAACCTTGAACATGTATAGATGTTTGTTGTCGCCGCGCCGCGTTGCGTAGAAAACCTTCGTGGCCGGCTCATCGCTGTCAGGGTAGCGAATTTCGTCCTGCCACCAGGCCGAGTACGCGGTGCCGTTTTCGAGATACATGACCGGCTTGCCGACTCGACTCAACCGGGAATCCGTCGTGCACGCTGCAATGGCACCGGTAGGCGCGGTAAGCGTTTAAGTTCCGTACCAATTACGACCGATGCGTGTCCGACTGTTGCACGCCACACAGACGCGCTGTTTGCTTACAGATAGTCTAGCTTCTTTTTTTGCTCGGTCTGACCCTCATCCAACATTTAACGTCCACGGATTTGCTTTTGCATTGCTTCGTAAGACGGACCCCCCCCCCCCCATAAATACAAATGTGCAACGGTGGGGTTCGCACCCGTGCAGCACCCCTGTGTCTCCCCTGGTTGCGAGGCGCACGCGAATGCACCACCCATCATGCCACCGGGCTCGACATGGACAGTCTAGCTAGTTATGGATTAATGAGCTGAGTAGTTGCTGGTTGCATATTATGCGCAAATATTTACCAGTTACGATGGAACCTTACCAGGGTGCCGGTCGGGCTTTCGGGTCCAGTTGCGTTTATCGACGTCGCTGTATTCGTTGCGTACGTCGGCCATCTCCGGAAGCGCACTGCGACAGCGGCACTCGGGGCACTTACGAAGACATTGCACGTGCTGCTTGAACTTGACCTCTACTCTTGTGGCCGAACCCCGGCGAGGTATGAAGTCGAGTCGATGAAGGCAAAGACAAATGAGGGCATAATATTATGGAATCAAAAACTTGCGGAAGAGGGAAAAGATGAATGAGTCTTCCCCTCTGCAAACCTGGAGGGAAAATCGTTCACACGGGACGCCACGGTTTCATCTCTGTCTTCATAGCTAGTCAGGTTCAGTTCACAGTTCGATCGAGAGACAGAGCTCGAACATGTGTTACATGCAGATAAAGAAAGCGGGCGTACGTGTTCTGGGATATCAGGTATCAGAGACTATTTGTTCCTGTTTGTGTTATGCATTCTGTAGCCAGATCATGTTTGCTCTACTTACCAAACTGTACCGAATTGCTCGCGAGATATCTCCACGCAGAGTGAAAATACTGAACGAAAATAAACCGTACAGTAGGCTTATTCCAAATCGGGAGGAATCTCAATTTTCTATTCAAGATTTACAGGTAGAACCACCGCAGGTTTCCGCATGCAGTGCTGAATGTGTAGCGTTGAACCCGAAACATGAAAGCTTGGTTTTGGTCAATTAGAGTATTACACAGCGGCTATTAAAGCAAAACAAATTCCTGCGGCAGTGGAAACAATCAAAGTCACAGCAACAAACAGGCCGACGATAGTCTCAGCGACGTATATACATGACCAATAATACAAGCCATGCAAAACACCATAGTTATAGAATAGGAGAAATGGAAAGCGACACCGGCAGAATCGCTTCTGGAAATTCTTTTTTATTATTATTATTATTATTATTATTATTATTATCCACGCTTTTACATTAAATCGAGTGTAAACATTTAACCTTAATCGAACAAAAGCGATTGTCAGCCACAGCGTAATGTATATGCACATATATATATATATATATATATATATATATATATATATATATATATATATATATATATATACTTATATATATTAATATATATATATATACTTATATATATTAATATATATATATATATATATATATATAGATAGATAGATAGATATGTATTTATATATATAATTCCAAAAAGTGTACGAAATTATGTTTACAAGAAATATAAACGCAGTGAGTGGGTCGTCATGGTCGTCGTACCTGTACCAAACGAAATCTCCTCGTTCGATGATCGCCAGTCCAGAGGCTCGTGCTTATCTGGAACGTGCATAACTTTACCGATCAGTCGGACTGCTCCTACAGGTTAATGGTGTGCCGCAATGTATCTACGTTTTATTGTTCCAGCGGCCTTGGCTTAGGCTAAGGCCCTCTCTTTCTCTCTCTCTCTCTCTCTGTCATTGTTTTTTTTGCTTTCTTTCTAGTTACACTAAGCCAGGTAAATGGCAACTAGTCAGCCATTTCGTTTTAAACCCACTTCCGCATTGTTCCCTACTTCGGAAAGTCGCGTCGAGACAATTTCGAGGATTAAATTTACCATGAATCCAAAGCATAGCTCGGTTGGTTTAGTAGCTGGGCTACTAATATATACTTACTTTCTCCGGGCCGGGCTTTCTCAGCCCCAACGTCTAACATGAAAATATTTTCTTTCGAAATGCTTCGTAGAACGGACCACAGAAATACAAGTGTGCAACGGTCGGGATCGAACCCGTGCACCTGCGTGCCTTCTCCGGTCGCATGGCGCACACGAGTGCACCCACCACGCCTCCACCGGGCTCGACTAATAGTGTATACATCCGCCTTTAACCCACACTCGCACGTGTGAAGGTGGGCACATATATGTACAGAGTACCTAGTCGACACCAACTGAAAGCCAGCGTTAAAAGGAGGCCTATTTTCTCCCATAGCTAGGCTGAATTCGCCTGAAACAGTGTCGATCTACACTGTTTGCCTGCATTACGGAATTGAAGTCAAACTTACACGAGAGCGCCGCTGTCCATTTTCAACTCTACTCATTTGAAGTTCGCACGTTCTCTAGGTCTTCAGACAGAATTTGTATTCCATATTCTAAACTATTCCTTACAGCTGCTGTCGTCATAAGCGTTAAACCGCTTAACATCGCAGTTATAGGCACAAATCCCTTTTTGGGTCGATACAGCTGCTAACATGACGTGGACTTATCAACGTTTACCTGAAATGCTCGAGGTACGTTGCAGAATAATGAAATTATTTTAAAATGTTCCTCATCTACGCGATTTGTATAAAATTCGAAAAGTACGTATCACTTCAAATGACTCGTATTTCAGTTAATCGCAGTATTGTTCTTAGCTGACAGGTGTAAGTCGACGTGAGTGACAATTATGGCCAACGCAATAGTAAAAAAATTCCCGACGGCAAACATTTTGGCACTTTCATGAGGCAAGTCGACACAGGCTAGTAGTAAATAAAGGGACTTTATGCGTCCACTGTACTTCGGGACAAAGAAGAGAAAGAAATCGAACACAACGGGCAAACAATTAATAAGAATGTAGTACAGGGATAGAAAACGAGAGTCATTCAAATAAAGAACATCACGTGAATAAAGCAATGAAGTGAATTCGAGTCACCTTTAAGATTAAAACGGGCCCCGTTTTGGTAAATTTTGATCGTATCCAAATAACAGATTGTTTTTAATTGCACGTAGTGTGCGTCGGAAGTTTCTAAAGGCTAATCATACGCCATATGTACTGCCTTTACTGCAAAGACTTGGATGGCATTTTATCAATTTTCTCATCAATCAACCCACCTATTTGTTTCAAAGCTTTTTCAAAGCTGTTTCAACTTTAACTCAGTCAGACGAAATCATCTAGAACTAACGGAAGATGCGGTAGCAATCTTACAGACAATGTGACAGTGCACGCCACGCACATTGGAACTTGAAAATGAGCGGCAAAGATTGATTAGGAAGCGGCTCTGGCAGACTGACAAACGTGAACTTTGATCACAAGCACTCCCGTGGATCGATCCTATCCGAGAGTGCGACCTCTGTTCGAGGGCCATCATCGCCACGGTCCACGAAATAAATGAAATCCACATTTGCTATCTGAAGACGTATTCGATCTGTAAAATTAAATGCCTGCCAGTCGGTGACAGTCTACTCCGTTCCCCAGGCGAGTCGATAGCCTACCCCATTCCCCGGGCGAGTCGATAGCCTACCCCATTCCCCAGGCGAGTCGATAGCCTAACCCATTCCCCAGGCGAGTCGATAGCCTACCCCATTCCCCAGGCAAGTCAATACCCTACCCTATTCCCCAGGCGAGTCGATAGTCTACCCCATTCCCCAGACTGCTATCACCTACCTTCGTACTTACTACTGAGGTCGACCGTGCCGACAGCCTGTCCCCGTACGTTCTTCGACACGCAAAGGTAGCTGCCAAGATCGCTGGGCGTTACGTAGGTGATGTTCAGCGTCAGACGATGCTCATAAGGGCCGACGCGTTCGTCGTGAGGAATGAATTTCGGCGAGTAATCTGCGTCCAACGAAATAGAGTTGCGTTAGACGGTGGTCGCAAGGGCGCTTCATGCGCTCCGCTCGCCACGCCTCCGTCAACCCAGACTAGTAGTACTGTTGGTCAGTTTGTTTGTAAACAGCAAGCTTTTTGACATATTCGTACAAACGATACGTTCAAACACATACATAACCACCACACACAGGCACATTTCGAGGCAGACAATCGATTCGTGTGCACAAACAAGCACCTACCAAGGCAAGGGTCTTCGTCGTATCCTTCGTCCAGTATGCCCGAGCACTGATACTAACCGGTCTTGAGCAGGAGTTTAGTTGCAGAATGTTGTGAGTCTAGGACTGCAAACGAGTCAAGTGTATGGCTTGTCCTAGTAGTGCCTAAACTCTAGCAAACTTCAGAATCCTTCTGATGGAAAGCAAGAAATCAGAACTCGCTAAACGCCCACCGCTCCATGCGCCTTGATATACGTTTTTTGTAAACCAAGTTTAAATTTAATGTCGTCCGTTTTGAAGAAAGCCAGACATGACCTTGTCACATGGCTTGCTGTTTCTTTGCGATTGGACCTTGCAAAGCCTAACTGGTGTACCAAACTGCGTTTTGGGTCTGCTGAGTCTGCTTTTACAGGCGATCCCTGCAGGGGTTTTGCGTTGTACGACGTAAGTTATCCTTCATTTAGTTATAGTATGTTAACCAGGGGCACTTTAAGGAAACGCTACCTAGTTCCGTAACCCTGCTGAATTACCTTACTGTCCGGGAGTGGTCTTTGATTTCTTAAACCCTGTTGACGATGTCACCACGGTGATATGAGATCTGTATAGTCCTTGTAAATGTATAAATACTTTACTATATACGGGGCAGGTTTATTGCATGATCGGTTTGCTGCGACGAATTAACTAGAGAATGGCGAGCTTTTACGTTACTTTTTGGGGGGTATAATCCATATTTGGCTGGTGGGCTACTGGCTACTTTCAAAAGTGTAAGGGCTGGGCCCCTAAGTTTCTAATAACTTAGAAAGACCTAGAGGGTTGAAATTACTCAGCACTGCTACTTTTTCTTATTTTGTCCTGGGGGTACCAAATAGCCATATCTCGATTATTTCTCTCCCTGCTGTGCTTAAGATCATTTTTACTCTTCCTAGAGCACACAGCTGGTGTCCTTATCGGTAATTACGTCTTTTAATATATATTGCACAGGTATATATATATATATATATATATATATATATATATATATATATACCTGTGCAACGTTACGTTCGATTACTTCAAAACACAAATGAGACTGCGTGTAATCCACATACCAAACATACACTAATAAATCCATGCGGCTTAAACTGGTTATTTTCACTGCGCCTTTAAAGGACAAATCGGTGCAATATCAAGTGTACGCTCTAAGACAATTAACTTTGGCGCCTCATTACGAAGGCTTTAGTCGAATGCAACATTCGTCGTTTATTGGAAGATATCATATGTGTAAATGTATTTTTACCCAACGGCTACCAGCGGAACTTCTTTAGATAGACCGAACGTCACGAGTGACGGATATTGCACAAAAGTATGCATAATCGGAGATATCTGAAAAGGGTTCTGCCAGCCCGGAAAACCTCACACACAGAACAGTTACATGCGGGAGAAAATGAAAAATAATTTGGAGTGGTTTAAAAACTCTTAAAAGCTCGTTTCGTGAGAGTCAGATGGGGCGGTCTGGAAGTTGGCTTTCATCTTCGTATGAGTAAGGGGACGATACTTGTTAAACAGGACGGTACGGCAGATCGCTCACGAAATAGCCCAGGGTCACACGTCCTAAATCCCGAAGGTATGACAGACGCTGTCTGATGTCGATAAAACAAAAGTTGATGCACGCTGCAAGCTACCTGTGAACTTGCTGAAACATGAAGCGGCGAGTCATATTAGGTTATATCTGATGTAAATTAATGATGCGATAACGAAATATGTTAAATTAAACTGCTCAGGGATTGTTGATTGGCCCATGATCCGGGGGACAATCCCTCCAGTATCTAAAATGAAGTTTTCCGTCGACGTTCGCCTTATGATTGGCATCGCCTCCAGTTTGGGGGGCGATATTATGTGGCTTCATTTCGCCGACAGCATTACAGCATTATCATCGCAGCGGACATTATCATCATAAAGATAAACAAAGACATTCCGGCAAACGAAATGACACCGTGGGTGGACACGCTTACACAACCAACATGGTATAGAGTTGGCTCTTTTGCAACATGGATAGGTTTTAATCCGGGAACCTCTAGCTTCGAATAGCGAAGCTCTAATTCCTCCGGACTTCTGTGTGCAGGGCTTGAATTAAATAGACCACTAACGAGTCCGGGCACTCAAACATAAAGCATGTATTCGGGCTGCTGCTGATGTAGCGTTTACACATATAAACATATACCATCTCAAAGTGGCATGCATGCGCTTTTGAGCTAGAATTGAATCTGATGGAGGTTACACTAAATAGCCGGACTCATAAATGCTGTCTCCACTGTAACGTAAAACGTTTACTTTAAGTAACTGTTTTCGTAATGTAACAATGACGAGTTATTGGCGAGTGTTATGGCAGCAACAAAGGCAACGTGAACGACTGCGCGATTAAATTATCACGGAAAGAATAATACGTGCGGCAACACAAAGGTCGGCAGGGCGGTGTGGTACAGACGGCCGTTTGCGATTCTAATGTTCCGAAGCGCGGGGGTAATCTTGATACGGTGCATAATAGGTAGGTGCCAAAAAGTTTGCCTAACCCAATAATGCGAGAGACGCGTTTTTAAAGAACGATAGAAATCGTGGATTGTGAGCGGTGCCGTCTGCAGAATAATTGTTTGCTATTATTAATGTTAGTAAAACATGCCAAAGCCATCTCTTGCCTGCGGCTAACAGACTTGGATCCAACTCGAAGTTGGGCCAGTCACCAATGATCGAGCCGGAGCGCGAGATCCAAAAGTTGACCGGTGGCGGAAACGCTTCAGAGAGGCACTCCAGCACCACGCCAGCTCCGTTCCATGATGCCACATTCCATTTCTGTATTCGAATCAGCGGAGCGACTGTTGGCGTTGTTGTTGTTGTTTTTATTAAGGTCGTTGCCAAAAACCAGGAGTTCCGGAGTTCCATAAGACGCGGCCCGATCCCGCCGGTGGTTTAGACGGTATCAATAACAACAACAAAAATAGAGACAAAGGCCAAAATGAGGATAGATACAGCATAGCAAGTGTAACTGTGTAAAATTTTATATGCCGGCAAAGTTTGCAGGCTTCAGGTCTGTTACGAAAGCATTGACATGTCGGGGGGGGGGGGGGTGATTGGGTGGTGGGGTTGTTATTGTAGTCATACCTGCTCGCAACGCTTCACACGTATAAGAGGCCTTATTGGCGATTCTGTCCATTACATATGTTTGTACGCTAAGAATAATAAAGCGGATATTAATCTACTTCAACTAGCTAAGCCAATGCGCATTGTGACTGTCACGTGTCTTAATCTACTAAGTTTCCATATACAGCACGTGACGTACTAGCCACACCCATATATATATATATATATATATATATCTACACATGGTATGCACGGTATTGGCAAACATGTTTATAAGTGCATGCATAATACAAACATCACCGTACAAGAACCAGATAGATCGACATACATGCGACGTTCAGAATGAGGTTTCTTGATGCAATAGGAGGAATGCCGTTAGACGCTGTGCAGGCGTAGGCACCCATATCGACACGAGTCACCTAGAATAATATCAGCGCAACACAATATTGGTTGTGCTGAATGAATTATAGACAGAAATGGCGCACCTTCACGCTGCTCACTAATGCTAGTAACAGTGTTTTTATATATCTGTTCCGGGCACAATACATGGTCCCTATGAGGCTGAACTGGTGAGTGGAGTTCGAAAAATGCCATTGAATTACAATGAACAAGACACACGTATATAGTACTTGAAATACACATATCCAATGCGTTACCAAGCAATAAATGAAGTGTATGTTGCTTCCGCCTAATCAGTATGCCAAGGAATTCCTGCGCATACAGACCAGATTAGCGCGTACACTGATCAGACACCAACTATTGCATTGCATTAGTGAAGGAGATAACACTATCTAATGATAATGCAATAACAGCATGCAACATATATATATATATATATATATATATATATATATATAGGGATAGAGAGAGAACCAGAGACAACAGTTAAGTTAAAATTAGTGATAATTATAAATATAAGGGATGCAATGACAACATTACATGACATTATCTAGGATACTTAAAGGATAAGGTTCTCAGTTCTGCATAATAATAAGAAGCAGCTACTTATTATGCTTTGGCTTGTACCTGACTTATGTTGAGTTGATTGCCCTCGAGCGAAGATACTGAAAGCAAGCCGCAGCCAAAGCACATACTATAATTAGCCAATAGATGCTAGACAAATGTGACTTCAAACGAATAACTACTTACACCCGTATTGTAGATACAACATATTAGTACAACAAACAAATAATAACTATGTCATTCTGCTTTGACAAGGCAAGGCGATACACACAGCGTTTATGCGGAAGGCGTTCTTGTTCTAGCTTTGGTATGGCGATACTCTTATACAGCCCCCGTCGTCCTGTTAGCCGTTAACAACCTGTAGCGTAAACGGAGAGCTGTTGCCTTTGCCTATTATACGACAGTGTTGTTTCAAGTTTTGAACGATAGAATTTGCAGTGACACTCGTAGCAGACTAATGAGTCCCTGCCCATAGCGGCAGCCCTCTCATTGCTTGGTGTGGCGGGCTTATTGTGCCTAAAGCACAACTGGTTGTCCTTAGACCCAAAACAAATTGTCTCGTGTACGTATTGAAAATAGTGATATATGCTAGTTAGATCTAGGCTGTTAGATCTGCAATAGTTATTGGTACCCTGCTCCAGAGGAACCTAAGATGGTTGCTCCTGGCAGACATAATCCCTGTGAAAATCCAAGAAGCACAAGCTATGCAAGCATTCAAGATAAAGGCAATGCAATACTATTGCAGGGGTGATATTTAAATCGTGACTTCTGTGCTAGGGAGAAATCCGGGACTAGCACCCTTCGTGTAACTCCTTTATTATATATATATATATAGTGTTTTGAAAGACGTGGAATCTCACCATGTGTAGTTCCAAGAATAGGCCTTCCATCGGTTCGAGACCACGCCACTCTTGGCGGAGGTTGGCCCGTCGCCGAACAGGCTAGACTCAGACTGGCCCCTTCGTTGACTTCGATGACGCTCGTCTCCGGACTAAGAATAATCTCCGGTGGAACTGCCGCCATTAAATGCAATGGGTGGTGGAAGAAACGCATGGTGCGTCACGTCAGATATTACTGAGCAGACAGTTAAAACGTAATATGTGTGTTTTTGCTTATATATATATATATCCTATCTACCTTGGAACCGAAGTGGTAATCCTTTGATGGTGGCCAAACAAGCGACAGTAACCGTTGCACCAGCATACCAACGATTATACTAGGAGCAACAACAAGTGCTACTATAGTCAATACCAGATATAGTTCATGGGTTAATAATAAACGTCGCTAATCCTGCGTTGGCTCTCACGCTTGTTTCTGCCACAATATCAAGATCAATCAATACTAAGGACAGGGCGTAACAATAACTGCCGGTCAACGGCGGTGGAGCACATGAAGCAAACAATCACAACATCTACAACAGTAATAATAATAATAATGAAAATTTTGGCAAAACAACAGCAAAAAAAGCAAAAACAATAACAACGGCAGAACAATATACCCACTAGCAGGAGCAGGAAATAACAGCATCAAAAGCAAACAAGCTAAAGTAGCATAAGGAACCGCGCAGAGTAGCACAATACAATGTTTGTACGTACTGAGCAAGCTGGCAATCGTGTCTAGCGTGCTATTTTCCGGTCGCCACGTCTGCACGCCCGGAACGCCGGCTTGCCCTTTCTCGCCGGTGTCGCCTTTTATGCCTCGTTGGCCCCGCAAGCCTGGGTAGCCTACAATTGAACAGAGAAACAGAACAATTTGCACTCCAAAAAATGCGCACATTCGTATTCGCATGCGTAGGTAGTGTCCCTATACTTAAAGGCTTTAGTTGGTCTGTCTTATGTTTGGTCACAGTGCGACTAGCTTCTGGAGATTGCAGTTTGTAGTTAGGCTGTTATCAACGCAGGTCTTTTAGAACAACCGTAAAATGGCTTTAGAAATAGTTGACTCTTGGTAATCTATGTAAAGCCTTTCAAATCGGTTCGACCGCTACAGCTAGAATTGCAGTCTCTGCTTGCTGGGTTCGAGTTCGAGTGATTAAGCTGTGAAATTGATATAATGCATGTAATACAAAAACTTATTAAGTTGCGCCGTAATGACAGCGACGTAACCCCTAGCATCATCGCAGCTGGGACATCTTAGGATCTAGAGTTGTTGTTGTGGCCGTGTGATTATCAACGCGTGTCGTGACGTTACGCTCTCGTTGATTTTTGTTGCGTATAATGTATACATAAAAGAAATGCTGGTGGATATAGGATATATACGATTACACTTCACGTCTCACCACCACCGTAAATCGGTAAAGTACAACGGCCTTGGAGGGTAACGCATGCGTATGTTGCGCACGCATATATGTATACAAGGCAAGAGTTCGACTAACCTGAGTCACCTTTCTCGCCCTTCAGTCCGGGGATGCCGTGAATACCTGCAACGACGCTCGGTGATATTAGAGGTTGTATCAGTACTCATGAGATGGGGCTAGAAAGGGTATTGGAAAAGTTAACGTCTAGTTTTTGCCACGCTATTATGATTTATGACAGCCGCAGGTCTGCTTCTTCAATTAGCATGATGCTAGTGCTCTACACAAAGGAAATGAAACGTTCCTCTTCATATGGTACTCGGTGGGTGTAAGTGTTCGATATGCTATGCCAAAATCAGTTTTTGATTAGAATGCGCACGCAAGTTTACCGAGCAAGATGGCTTAGTGGCAAAGCCTTTGCCTTGCATTCAGGAGGCCAGGGTTCGAAACCCAGACCGGCCACTCTTAAATTGGTTTGCATGGTTTCCAATTTAGACAAGGTAAATGCCGGAGTGGATTAAACATTAGCCATGACACGAAAAAACCGTACACGGACATAAGCCTTACGGAAAGACGTTAAAAAAGTGAGCTTTTTGGACATGTGCTCGGAACTACTACGCAGCTCCTTTACAGTTATTCGCATACAGGGTAGTATACAAAAGTGAAGTCATCATTTTCAGACAAATAGCGTTTCAATTTCGTAAAGAATGGTTAAATTATATTTGATATGGTACAAAGTTTAGCGAACTCTATTGCACTAGGATGTAACGACCCAAAAGCAACCGAATTGTGGCCTAATAGCTTCTCGGAATATTTGCCATACCAGTGCTAAAGGATTAATTGATAGATGTGCATGTGATCATATAGAGGGCCGCGTGCCAGACTGTGCGTTACGGGAGGATCAAAGGCGACCCACTTGTTGACGGTCGGATCTGTGATGCACAGTGTATTGCAAGCGGTATCGACAAGCCACCTGCAAACCTGGTTTAGCGCCGAAGCCTCTTAGACTTCTGTGCAAGTGCCGAGGCCGCACCACAGATCGCCACAATCTTGTATTAACCTAATTCCTCTTCTTTTGCGCAATACCGCCAGGAAAGCAAATATAATGTGCTCATAGCTCGAGCGTATACGATGTAGGTGGATAAATATGCAGCCAAAAACATTGCAACACATGCTTACGCTGTATGCTCTTACTACTTAGCCCCCACCGTTTGCCCGCAGCAGAAGCAGCAAAATGTCTGCATTTGCATTGAATGCGGCCTGCCCGAGGCCGGCTTTGACCGAGTCGCTGTTGGACCCGCTGAGGCGGTTCCGGCCGACTTTGTTCGAATTGTTATTCTATTTAAGCAGTCGCGAGTTTCTTGTCTTTGCTTGTCTTTGTTGGTTCCCTTTCAAGTTCTCTCTTTATTCCCCTTTTGACCACGTCTCTCTCTCTCTCTCTCTCTCTCTCTCTCTCTCTCTATATATATATATATATATGTACACGCCTTCTCTCTCTCTTAGTTCTTTTCCCTCTCCATCGCCTGCGCTCTATCTCTGGCTAAACGAAGTCGTCGTCCACTCGTGCCCTCAGCGGAGTGACCTATTATTCACTTGACTGTAGGCGGGCGCTCCCAACGTAGTCAGTCAACCCTGCCCCGCCAACCTGCTGGCTGATTTGTCTATTATCCACTTGGGACCGCCGACGAACGTTGTCGTTGTTGTTGTTCACGACGGCAGGTATTACTGGTGGTGCTGCTGCTGCGGCTGGTGCCCATTGCCGGCGGTCATCCCCCTGACTTTGAATCCTCCGCCCCCCACCTGCCTTCTAGCCCATCTGCTCTACTACTACTACTATTACTACTACGATGGCGCCTGACTCTATACGACGCCTAAGTTCTGCTTGGCTGCTAGCTTTCCTGACGGCTTTCCTGACTCCCTACCCCGCAGAGCTGTGCTGTTTGTCGCCATGTCACTCTTGCTCTAGCTGCATTCCCCCTTCGCTGTACAGCCTCGCGGCCCATTTCTGGCCCCTATGGCAATACTGCTTCTCGTCGTCGTCGTCGCCGCCGCCATCATTATCATCATCATCAACAGCAGCATCATCATCAAAGTCTTCATCTTCTTCCTCTTCATCCCTTTCCTTTAAGCAGGCCACTTCATGACCACTCGAGTCCACCTTGCTCGACCCAGAACTCAGCATAGAGCCGTCAACCACTAAACTATTCGTTCGCTTCGGCACACTTGAGTACACTCCCTTCACTCCCCCCCCCCCCCCCGGTGCCTGTAGCACACGGCCTCCTCGCTCTGTACGTCTCCGCTCGCTATGACGGGAGGTGGCAACGAACTCTAGGCAAAGGTCAGCCTTTGGTATGAAACGAATGAGCCTGGTATTAGTAGTAGTAGTAGTGGTAGTAAATGATAGTGGTAGTCGTAGCAGTCTGTGACTCTTGAGCGCGCGCTGGCAGTTACATCGTACTATGCAGAATTTTTGCCTCTCTGAATAGGTCTACGCATTTTATGAACTGTCTGACGTATTTTGAGTACTCACGGCGATTGTTTGTTTGTCTCTGCTTTGTCAATCATTTTAAAAAAAACGAGAGAAGAAGATATGTAACCCGGCTTAAGTAAGGCAGGGCGTTTCTGTGAACATGACTTTTTTTTACATAAACAAGTTGTCGTATCATTTTTGATTGAAACGGTCTCACAGAATGAATTTAACTTTTAATGATAGGAACTTTCCGCAAATTTCTGCACACAGTAGTATATAGTGGCTCTCCACAAAGAAACTACAAACATATCCTCTAATATTGAACCAGCTGGGTTTCATGCATATGTGATAGTGGCATCTGTGCCAAGTAATACGGCAGATTAGCGGTTCCTTTGTAAGTCCCTTTTTTATCGAGCGGTTCCTTTGCAAGTCTCTTTTCCATCTCTGTGAAAAAAATGGCCGAACCATCAGTATAGTTCTCGGCTACAAATTTCTGTTCTTCATAGGCTCGATATGAGTATAAATAGCTGTCCTTCATGCCACATGGTGCATATAGCCTAATGAAAACATTGCAGACGTAGCCTTTGCTTTTATCTTCTCGATATATCTGCTAAAAGAGAGCCTGGGAGGGGGGGGGGGTTAGTGTGACGTTTAAAAACGAAATTGGCCAACTAATTTGAGTGGTTCTCCAGATCCTATATATATATAGAAAATATATCTGCAAATAAGGTACCCTTAGAGAAATAGCATAAGACTCTATAAACATTTGACATTGTCAAACATCCTCTACTAGCAAATCAACTGTTGAGTGTTTAACACCTACGCGTCTGATTAAAAGTACAATGTATAACACACATAGGCATATAAGCAGCAAGTTAAGTAAGTACGTCAAACACAAGTCGTTAGAGTGGGAGCCCAACTAAATATAGCCTTAACTTATGCACGCACTCATGGGTGCGGCAACATACAGGCAACCTACTGAAAGCTTTCGGTCATTTAGTTGCTTTACGCGGTAGCGTTTGTTTGCAACGTTTACTCTCGCCGTATGACTTGTAGCACTGCGACGACTGGTGCAATGACTAGAACTAATAACGAACACCACACCCACAATTGAATGCCACTTAATAGGTAGCTAATGCGTACCGTTAACACCGTCAAGTCCGTGCGATCCAGGTATGCCTGGGTTTCCCTTGTCGCCTTTTTCTCCTTTTGGGCCATCTGCTCCTTGCATTCCAGCCAGACCGTCGAGTCCAGGAGCTCCCGGCGTCCCTTCGACGCCATCCAAACCTGGCTCACCCTTTGCACCTGGTGAAATGACCACACACACAATGGGAGGTCACTAGTGGTATATATATATATATATATATATATATATGCATACTATGTCTATTGAGTCTGGCATAATAAAGCACATAGTTTGAAAGAAATGACAAATTGGCCATGCATCTGAGTTACGCTCTGATGACTCCTTGGAGCCGAGCGTACATTCATACATTTTCTCTTAAAATGATGTTTTGCTGACTGCTGCCATTTGTTCTAACCCTTATTCATGAGATCATGCACGTTGAAGTTTTTTCAATTTGCAATATAAATAAGTAGTACATGTTGAGCGGTAATACGCAAAGTCAAAAGTATCTTTGATATTCCACCAACAACAGTACATTTATCTGGCTATTTCGTTTTAGCGTTAACTAGGAAGTCTCGAAGCATCAAATCAAGAGAGATTTCTGTTTATGTACGTGCAAGAGAGACCCACTTTGCATCAAATTATTGATCGTTTTTTTTTGTATATTACAATTATTTTAAATTGTGTAGCAGAGACATATACATATATATATATATAAGTCGAGGTCTAGGTCACTCCAATACTGTACCCATGCTACATCAGCCCGAACTGCTCACAGGAGGAATTTGAAAGGTTTCTTACTGAACTCGGAGACTCAGTACGCGACACCAGTAAAGGATTGGGAACCCTACTCACGGGCGACTTTAATGCAGCCAGTGAAACATGGGGATTAAAGAAAACGGATACAAGAGGAAGAACCTTACTCGATTGGGCAGCTAGTCATGACATATACGTACAAAACAAAGGCAAGGAACCTACTTTTCATAGGGCAGGCCAATACTCTCATATTGACTTAACGCTTTGCGATGACACGCTGGCTTGTAAAATAACGAGTTGGAAAGTCCTCACTGAAGAAGAAAACCTCAGCGACCACAACTGCATAAAGTTCAGAGTAAAGACGCGGACACCCAGGCCACCCGCAAGCAATAAAGCTCGCTACAGGATATCCGATGAGAAATCCTTTAGAGCAGAAATCAGCAATGCAATTGCCGACGTTGGACTACCCCAAACCCCAGAGGAGCTGCAAGAGCTTCTAATAACGGCATGTGCTCGAGCTACAAAGCCCATACATCCAAAGCGGGCGAACTTACAGCCAAACTACTGGTGGAACACGACCATTGCGCAAAAAAGGTCTGACTGCAGCAGAGCAAGGCGTAAACTAAAAAAGCCACACAAGACCTTAGAGGATGAAGCTCAAGCTTTGGTTAACTATCGAAAATGTAGAGCCACATTGAAGCAAGCAATTATTGATAGCAAGACAAATAGATGGCGCAACCTTCTCAAGGAAATCGATGGCGATCCTTGGGGGAAGCCCTACAAGATAATAAAAGGGAGTAACGCACGAAAGCCCAGGGCTGTGCTCACAAAGGAGCAAATCAGCCAGGCTTTGAACAAACTCTTCCCAAAACACGCTCGCTTTGACAGGGAGCAATATAACACGCCAGAGGCACCCACAGGAGAAGGGGACGAGCCCCCAGCGATAACGGTAGCAGAGGTACTCAAGGCTGCGGCGAGACTTAAGCCGGGAAAGGCCCCAGGACCAGACGGCATCCCGTCCCTGGCAGTCAAAGTACTATTTAAGGAGTATCCAGATCTGGTTGCACAGGTGTTCACTGCAGCAACCAGAAAGGGAACAATACCTGCAAACTGGAAACAAGCTGAGGTTGTCCTTATCCCCAAAGACAACGGATGATGTATGCCTATCTGCCTACTGAATACCCTGGCGAAAGGGTACGAGGCAATCATTGAAGAAAGGCTCAGAACCTTTGTAGAGGAAAACGGACTTCTTTCGGACTCCGAATATGGATTCAGGAAAAGGCGGTCAGTTCTCACTGCTGTCTATCGAGTGACGGACAAGGCTGACCTTTTACATAGTTCAACCATATGCACCAGAAAACTGTTTCTGGCAATACTTCTAGATGTCAGGAACGCCTTTAATAGCCTCCCGTGGAGGACAATACTGGACACGCTAGTGAGGAAAAAAGTCCCACATTATCTTGTCAAGGTCATCTCAGGATACCTGGAGGACCGAACTGTTTTCAACGGTGAAGTGGAATTATCAATGGCAGCAGGAGTTCCACAGGGCTCGATCCTGGGTCCTCTGCTCTGGAACCTAGCGTACGATGGCGTACTCTGCCAGGATAACCTTCCACAAGGAGTAGAGATGATCGCGTACGCGGATGATCTGGCTATCACAGTTCAGGCAAAGACTGCAGAATAATTGGAACTTAATGCTAATAAAACACTAGAGTCTACGAGGAGATGGATGGACGAAGCCGGCTTAGCAATCGCTCCGGAGAAAAGCGAGGCTATACTGCTAACGGGACGGAAGAAGGTGAGTCCCATCAGACTATACCTGGCAGGACAGCAAATAAAGCAGGTCAAGGAGGCGCGGTACTTGGGGATTCGCTTGGACAAGAGCCTGACGGGCCTCGGCCACCTGAAGATAACCTCGGCAAACGCGGCCAAGGCAGCTAATGCAATTGCAATAATTCTACCAAACATTCACGGACCAAGAGAATGCAGACGTAGATTGCTGATGTCAATGGCCGAATCTATAGCGCTATTCGGGTCTCCAGTCTGGCTCAAAGCTTCTTTGAAAACAAAGAAAGCGAGAGGGATCCTTGGAAGCACTCAGAGAATGGCGGCTCTCAGGATTATCCAGGCGTATCGCACCGTTAGCACAAACTCTGCTCTCGTGCTGGCCGGAGCTCCTCTCTGGGATCTAAAGATGGAGGAAAGGCGAAAACTCTGAGAAAACAGCTCGAGCAGCAGTAAGGAAGTAGAGAGAGAGAAGTCAATGGAAGCATGGCAAGCCAAATGGGACTCCATTCCTTCAGGAGTACCGGGGCACACCCTTCGATCCCTCATCCCAAACATCAAACAATGGATTGAGCGACCGGGGGGAGAACTAAACCATTATCTTACGCAGATCCTCACGGGACATAGGGACTTTCAGACATACCTCTTTCGAATCGGAAAAGCTCCCTCATCGAGCTGCGTTTATTGCCAAGAGGGAACGGAGGATGACTCGACCCACACTCTTCTAAAGTGCCAGGCACTGGAACAGGCTAGAGCCACAGCAATTGCAAAACTCAGGAACAAATGGACCAATGAGGGAGACGGAAGAGGAGCAAATATTCCAGATCCCCCCAGAGGAACCCTTAAGGAGTTCGTATACTACATATGCGGTACGACTTCTGGGTGGAAGCTAGGAGCAGCTATGGCTACGGAGGTAATGAAAGAGAAAGAAACCCTGGAAAGCTCAGGAGAGCAAGATTTCCGTCTACTGCACTAGAAAATCACGTTAGTCCGAATGATGCGGCTTCGCAGGTGTTAGTACAAGACACGTCGAACGTTGGGGAAACCCGTGAGTGACCCCGGCCAAATGATCCGAGTGGCACTCGCCACTTCTCCTGATGGCTTATAGTACTGTTCTATGGAGATCTGGGTCATCAGAGAGTGAAGCTTAAGGGGGGAGGTGCGTTTAGTAGGTATGGGTCTTAGCGGGCTAACACCCATCCGCTGGGGTCGAGTCCCACACTGCTCGAATGGAAAGTGGGATCTTCTCATTTTCTACTCGTAGCAATAGTACGTAAAAGTATTTAACCCTCCTCCATAAAAAAAAGGTCACTCCAATGCGATTAAGTATTTTTGACATATATAGTAAATATATTTCTTTTCTGTGTGCTGAACTAATGTCTCATTGACCTAGCTAGCAGTAAAATCGATGTTGCTCTGTGCACTTAGAAAACGACCAGAACGCAAAGCAATGATGTCTAACTAATCCTTCTAGTATTTTTTTCTAAAGAAACGCTGGATACCTCGCCCGGTTACGAGATTCCTCTTAACTTACGAGATGTTTTGCTAAGTTGAATTTTGCATTATTTGCCCACAAACAAGCAACTCCCATTATAAGTTTTTTGCAGTTTGCATTAATGCATGTCGTGCACTCACTCACCTTTTATCCCCGGAGGCCCCATTGGTCCAGGTTTGCCTGTTTCGCCTAAAAAAATATAAGGCAATTCGTAAATTTAGCAGGGACACATTTGTTCATCTAACAGCCTGCATAGTCCCCGGGAGTTGTTGTAAAGCTCGATTTAAAGAATTCGGTTAACAGTACAAAACGTGATCACCTGATGAGGGGTTGCTCCTAACACCTCTAACCTACTACGCCACTTCGGATTGGCATACCGGCATCGTTCCCTTCTGGTTCCGCCTGAGCAAGTTATTTTGTCTGCCACCACAGTGCCGCACGGCCTATTTCTGTCTGGCCCTGGGCGCCTATTTTGTCTGGGTATCAGGGATTTGGTAAATTCCGTCAAGAGCCCGCTAAACCTCTGTTATCTTGATGATGGTCCATTAGGAGGAAGTGTTCGCACTATTGACGCTCATTAGCCTATGAAAACATCTATGTTATTAATCACTAACAGTAGCTAAGAGTATTCGACGTGAAACTAACACCTTAACACCCTCTACGGTCGGCGGCGGTGGCGCATCCGAAGCTAGTTACGCAGCCCACCTTGCGAACACCAACAAGCTAAGAAAATACTCGTCAATTGGGTATCTAAACAAAAACGGTTTTTTTTGTGTTCGAAACCTTGGGTGCTTCTGGCGTTCAAACCAAACTAATCCGCAAAAACGGGACGCTCTTCGACGTGTCAGCGGGTGATTGCGGATGGTCCTTTTTCTTTAGGCAACGTCTGGATGTTGACTCTGGACACAACGCGATGACGCTGCCTACGTTTGGAGAGCAATTCTGAAGAACTCTTCGCCTGGGCTAGAAGAAACGGACACTGCTACACGCGGCACATTGACTTTGCTGATCCTTCGTTATATGTGTAACATAAAATGAAACTTCATGTTCTCTGCGATATACACATATACATACATGTACATATCTATATGTACCCGCACGTACGCATTAACATTGGGGATCACGTAACCTTGTGCTAATGCTATGCTTATGCAAAGCAATGCACGTAAATCACCCATATTGTTTATCTTGACAATATATTATTCAGCAGTATTTTAGCAACGGTGTGAACTTAAAGATCCATAAAGTGTATACGGGCCATAGAAATTATTTATGAGACCTGTAATAGGTGGGGGAATCCACGTAGGATCAGTTAATTGAATATCACGGTGATAAAAACCACAAATGTAAGACACGCGTATCTTATAATGTGTTCATGTTTAAATAAACGATAAAAATAACGTGTTAAGTGTTAAATGTTATTTAATTTAAAAATCCATAATGAAGAAGTCATTAAGTGTCGATAATACAGAAACGAATACGTAGATAACGATATATTATATTAAAAACACAATTATATATAGTAATCATGAGTTAGTGTAATTATCGCAGACAGATTAATGTTCAACGGCAAATAGTGCCTGATTGTTTCTGATGCGTTATTCTAAACGAAATTTAAATACAATGATAATCTGTTAGCGTATATTAATGTAGACATACAAACGTGCATACCTTGAACGTACTCAGATCCGCAGTACATAGTACTGTCCTTACAGAATCTTGTTATTACATCCACCTGTAAAACACAGTTCTTAGCAGCTACTTTGCTCTAACAGTTTGGAAATCAGTGGACAAAAAACGGGAATCCTGGAACTAGGAGTCACGGCTTCAATTCCGACGTATTCCCTGATGCGAGCTTTTTGCGTTTAATTTTAGGTTTTGATTAATGTGTTACCAAATAAACGAAATATATACTAAACACTAAATCAATAATGATCTTATGAATACATATATATAGCCGCCGAGCAAGATGGCTTAGTGGCAAAGCCTTCGCCTTGGATTCGAAAAGACTGGGCTCAAGACCCAAACCGGCCACTCTTAAATTGGTTTAGTCATGACATGAAAAAAACGTACACGGGCATTAATTAACCTTACGGGGAAAACATTATATATATATATATATATATATATATATATATATATATTTGTAAATGGAATGAATTCGACATTTAGTTATGGTAATAATAATCTAGGCATTTGGGAGAGCAGCCGAAGTTACTAGAGAGTTACGTACGGGAACCGTCGCATAGTGATCTTTCATCGGAGCGGCGTGTCGCGTGTCGTTGTTGTTGTCGTCGTCGCCGTCGTCGTTGTTGTTGTTGTGGACCTTGAACGAGACGCCGGAATGACCCGGTGTCAAGACGATTTGGTTGCTGCTGATCACCGTTGCCGAGTTCGCTGAGTCGCCAGCAGCAGCAGCTGGCTCTGTAGTGGCTGTACCAGTCGCAGCCGCAAGGCTAGCGGTGTCCGCAGAACGGGCGGGAACGTTGGCAGCATCGGCAGGATCACTCATAAAGTCCCACTGGTCGATCTGCGTGAACGGATCTGCGCTGTCTCGTACCTGTCGTCGATGAAGAATTTGCGGCTCCAGCAGATCGAGAACCTACAATTGATCGGGCAAAAAACAGAGTCGGTTGTCAGTCGGTTTGCAGCGATAGCGCGAACACTAAGTGCTGGGGCTAAGCTAAAGGGCCCGGGATCAGTGCAAGCAAAAGTAACAAAGGACGATGAAGTTTAATAAACATCATGGTGAGCCGTGTAGCCTGTCGTCTTCGGGTAGACTGTTTCTTAACGGCTGGTCTTTGGAGTTCGTCAATAGCTTTAAGTTGTTATAACTTCAACTGACTCTAATAACTTTAAATTATTGTAACTTCAACTAATTCTAATAGCTCTAGATTCATATAACTTTAACTAACTCTAATAACTTTAAGTTATCCCGGCCTGCGGGACCACTTTACTGCGGCATGTTTTAGCGGACACGTTATGAGGGTCTGTTGTGCCCTAGCCATTTTATTCAAGAGATACGGTACCCAAATCCGAGTTTCACCTGGTGCAGCAGTCAGACTATTTGGCGACATGCTTTTCCTAAACCTACTCTCATTTTGGCTTTTAGCAGGTTCAGAATTAGGGGAAAACCTTTAGAAAACAGAAACATGTGTTACCCTTTGAGCAAGTCGTGCATACCTTTATTAAGTTTAAACCTTCTGTTTGACAGCTACCTTCAATATTGACATGCTAATTATTGACATGCCCACGAGATTGAGGAACTTACTGTGCGATGACCAGAGAGTTTCGGGTTTACAATCAAAATAATTCGATTGGCAAGACAGAGAAAGGTGATTCTGCAAGTTCCAACAACTAGAACTTTACTATCGTAAGCAAGGTCTGCTCAGGGTCGGTCGGTCGAAAGCTACATACATATGTATACGCAATATGTGGTGTATAGCTATCATGCGACCACCACTGCTCTATGGTTTAGGTTGGTTTTCTCAACGTGATTCTCGCGTGCGTCTGCAGATAGTGTAGGACAGCTTGCGAGAAGTGCCACGCTATTCGTATAGCGCGGTGCAGCGTGTCTCGCTGCTTACGTCACTGGCCAAACTGAATGTTTATTCTGGTCAAGTAGTTGAAGATAGATTTATGCTTCTTGAGAGTGCGATCATAAACATTATTTATGAGAGCATGATAGAGCGGAATGAGCGAGAGCAACGAGATGGAGAAACGAAAAATAGAAACAGGCCAAACGAAACCAAACAGAAGCCACAACACTCGAACCTACAACCTGCACTGTGGTGTCCGCCGTCAAGCCTACTCAGCACAGTTTAACTGGCTTTCATGAGTACCCTAAGCAACCTGAACGACTTGCATACGCGTGGCGATCTCGTGTCCAGCCTAACGCATGCCTAACTAGGGGTCAGATGTCAGTATAACTTTTATTAAACAAACGCAAATGAAAATATTCACTTACGTTATATAAATGGTGTTACGAACACGTACGTGATTTTGCTTAGCGATGTTAGCATGATGAGCAATATATATATATATATATATATATATAGTGCAGTGCGCAATCGTGCCTTCACATTGTCGTGTAGTACTAATGTACTTTATAATATTATAAACGTTTATTGCATTTGTCGTCGACAGCACCCACGTTAGGCACCAGAGCTCAAAATGATTAGAGATTATGTTTAATCTAGCTGTTTAGGGCTTTGGGGAATGATTGGGACTGGTTAAACGCAGTGCATAGTTGGTCACGTTTCTCTTCTACGGCTGCGGACACTGGTAAACGAAGGGCATTTGCTCTGCTGGCTGAGTGTGATCATATGAACTAGGGCCAAGTGAGGCGGTGTGGTCTAGAGGGCTCCTGCGCTTAGTTGTAGTAGTGTTCTTATGCACCAGTTGTTAAGTGAAATTAATTAAGCGATGCTCATTAATATACTACATATAGGCTGGATGTCTATGGAGAGGATGACGCTGACGTCAGCAGCCATGCTGCCACAAGGACTGTTAGGACATCCAGATCATACATATTATTATTTCCCTCATATTGAGTATGCATATAACATAGATAATTATACAGATATACAATTATAAGTCCAGCTGCTCGCGGCATGTGATTCGAGAGCAGGGCAGTGCAGCGATCTCTTCCCAAGTGCCAGGCGAGGCAGACGCAATATGAAACTTCGTACACGCCTGAGGTCGCAAAGCGGACAGATGCATCCGTGTAATCCTAGATAATCATACGTCGATGATTCCCGTCGAGCAAAATCCTTTCTAAATCTTGACAAATTAGTTGCAACGTATTAACTCAAACAAATTGTCAGGCCCTTCCACGAAGGTCTGCATGAACCTTAGAGACAAACTAAGAGGCGCAGCTACGCCGGCATTCTTTTATAGTTTTTTGGCGCTCTAATGGAACAGAAGGTGGTTGAGGACAACTAAGAAATGGCCAACACAAGAAACTGATTATAGGCTCCACTTTGACGCTAAGATAGGTCTCAGTGTGCATACAATGCCAAAATCGCATTGTGCCGGCGGTAAGCAAACATAAAACGAAATTTGAATGTATGCTAACAGGGAGCTGTTTCGCACAGTGAGCAAGAGCACACATCGGACCGCGTACTGACGCTTGCACGCTTAGATACTTTATGCCTCAAGGAAGGAGAGAGAGAGAGAGAGTTTTTTCGTCCAACATTATCTTAAAAAGCTCAAAAAGAAAGCTCGAGAAAAGCCGTCTCCGGAGACCAGTATATCGGAACGCAGACTGTCCAGCGGGGATGGCTCATCACGGAATTGCTTCGATTTAAGACAATAGCCTAGAGTAGACTACGACATATCTAACAGGCGGCGACAGTGGAGAAAGCTAATTACTGGTGATATCTAGATAGGGTTCCGGGGCACACAGATGATACTGGCGGGGAGACGATAAATGCTCACGTCTATGCTAAAGATTGCAAGGGACTAGCGAAAGGCAATAGCGTACACGTGCATGGATGCTAATCAGACATATATGGAGTACACAGACAAGCGTAGACAAAATAGACGACGCAGTCCGGACTGGATATATATATATTTTTGAAGGCCGATAAAGACCGATATATGTTTATATTTAACTATCTATGTAACTAAGCTTTTTCGACAGCCATAGTTGCTATGTTTTACAGTTGAAGCTTTCACGTTCACCAGCCGTACAATGTTGCCAAGACGTTTCCGCCTCCTCCTCCTTCCATTGGGAAAACATATCTTCTTGTCGAGTTCTACCAAAACTAAAAATGTGAACCTATCGTTCTGATGCACCCTTGCCGAAGCAGGCCAAAATGCTAGCACGTATGCAAGTTTTCACTTTCCATATGGCGGCAACTACGTAACGCAGCACTATCACTCTGATGCGAAAATGATGGGCACTCAATTTGCTATTGCCTAAGAATAGTTATTTGGGCGTAGTTTTTTGGTCGTAATGGCAAAATTGTACGGTTCTGCACGTAAAAGCTTCAACGTAGGACATAACAACATATCGACTTTTTATGACTTTCCTTAATCCTACTATTCGCCCTTTGCTAGCTTGCGTTGGATGTCATTCAGATTATGAAGAATTTTCTCCTGAATACGCCGGTATAATCGGTTCCCACAAACGGACATTTTGCACAACTATATAGAAGCGAAAAAGGCAGAATAGCTACTCTTCTAAATTTCATTCTCACTCTTCAGCAAGACGTTTCCGCCCCCTCCAACCATTGGAAAAAAATATTTTCTTGCCGAGTTCTACCAAACCTTAAAATAAGTATATATTGATATGATAGACCTTGTGTGTGCGCAGAGACAACTTAAAATGGTTATCCATAGTTAAGCATTGATAACAACACATAAGCAAAGACAATATGAATAGACATGCAAGCTTATGACAGCAAGCGCGTCTTGCTATAACCAACCTTGAAACGAAAAAACGGTCATACGCCGGCAGGAAAGGTGCTTGCACTCACAACAGTGATTTTGGAAGCTTAGGGCTAGTTACAACTTTAACGAGCCCGCCGCTGAGACCTCTCAGTCTCACTTTCATGCGACGTTTTTTAGAAAGTTAGCAGTGGCCAATTACTTAGAGGTTCGTCAGCGAGAGTTCTAGGCCATAATTACATGCTGGGTATGTTCAAAAGTTTTGTTCCGTTTTGCCTACAGTACAAGCAATCATTTGCAATAACATATTGGCATCAATACTCCGGAGGAACTGCACTCGCTTTCTGAGCATCGTCTTTTCACTTACATGGTTTTAGAAAGTTCACGGTAAACAAACTATCCAGTAGCAGAGCTTTGTGGATGACGGCCATGCAGTAGAAAACATTCACGCCTGGGGGTACGTACATCTATGTATGAGAATCATTAAGCGATAGCTGGATTGCTGAGACTTTGCCTTTAATGACGAATTGGCATAAGTATGCCAATAGGTCTGCTAACGGACCCATTCCGTCACAAATCAACCCCTGCGAGCAAGTAGTAATTCAATCAAATATGTGCAACTTGACTTTTGCCTAATATTAAAACACAAGAAATAAAAAGGGGCCATATTATGCCAAAAAGTCTTTTAATGCAAATCGGACATTATTTTTCCCTGACCTCTAGAATCAGGTTTACTCTAAATGCTAGCACCTACACACGTGCTCCACGGGAAAATACTTATCATACTCCGTACAAGTAGACAATTTGACGTACAAGTAGACGATTTGTTAAACATATTACACTGGGTATTGCAAGGAGACACAAGAGTGATTAAATACGAACTCGGAGTTCTAACTTTACCAGCCAAGGTGTTAAGTGACAACGGCTGTGCCTTGCATTCGGGAGGTCGTAGATTCAAAACCTGGACCGGCCATTCTTAACTTAGTTTTTATGGTTGTCAATTTGGATAGGCTAAATGCGGGAGTAGGCTATAATATACTATGGTTAGACAAACAACGCGGAGCAGCGATGTCTCGATAAAAGAGATGGTGCATTACCATCCACTCCACTATAACACTACTAGCGTCAACTAAACCCTGCAGGGAAGAAAACTATACAGGGTCGTGTAGATCAAACGAATAAAACAGCGTGGCGTGGTAGAATCATACAATTGATTCTGCTACAATATTAATAAGGGCAACAAATATTCATCATGTTAGCTGGAAACTTAGCGCATTTCGAATCGTAAAGGGTGACGCTACAACTGAGAACATATATCCCTGTTAGCCAAAAAATGAAACACTAAATTGCATTTACTTTTCACTATCTTGAAGTAAACAGATAATATGTCTAGAAAATTCGATTGAGCAAGGTAAAGATGCAAGGTCTCACAAATAAGCAGAATGGGGCGTTAGAGAAACACCACGAGGTGGGTATGCTGTCATATTAATGAATAAATCGTTTCTTACCTTTCGGGCTACAGCGTTCACCTGATCGTCAGAGGCACTCGCTAGCCGACACCGGGCATCCATGATGAGAAAAAAGTTAGTGGCCCATAGCGCCAACAATACGACTAGCGCACAGAAGATGGTGCGGCTGTGATCGGCCTCGTTCCCCATTGTAGCGTTTGGAACGTTTGACACTTAAAGCTACCGCCTCCGCGCATTCGACCCTCGCCGCCGGCCTCTTAGTCCGTCCTTTTGTCGATAGATTGCAATGTGCGTTTACTTCACTATCCTGCGTTTTTCTTGTTCATAAATTCCGCATTGCCTACTGTAACGGCGCATGCAGATCCACGTGGAGTCCAGTTGAAGTTGGCATGGAGTAGTGCTTTCGTGTGTTAACACACCGTCAATTAGCGGGTATACCGCTGCTAGCGCATGGCCTCTGCAAAGGAACAACGTTGTCCATAGCAGCCTCGACAAATCGATGCGTGACACACACAATGCGAGTACAGCGCATGCACAAGGCTACACACGGGTAGCTGTGTACTCTGTACTGTATGAACGTCGTCTGTACACTCGCCTACACGCCGACGAGTTACACCGATATATACTGAATGGATGGAAGGAGTCGTTCTTCTCGATCCTCTCTGTACGCACGCGCTCACAAGCACAAAAACACCTCTAGACATTTACTCGATGCGTTGATTGGGTCTGGCCGAAGATAATACTCTAACACGATATCACAAGACAACTAATCAGGTCTGAAGATCCATTTGCAGCTCATAGAAACGTAAAAGTAACTAAATGAGTAAGAAGCCGAGAGAGGAAGATAGATTGTCCGTCGAGATATGTAGCAAAGCCCACTATGATCACGACATTAGCGTCGGTGATATTGAGACTATTCACAGCTGCGTATGCGGTACGGTTGTCATCCCCGTTACCGACTTGTCCGTCAATCTTGGTATTGACTTCATCTACCGGTATCGGCGATCGACGGATATTTCTTGAGTTCCGAATCTCGTGCTTTTCTTCCTCTAAGAGCCGACTAGTCAGCTGCGGAGACTGAAGCTAAGCACACCTTCATCATCATCATCACGATCCTCGTCGTTACTTCACTATTATTAAAATTGTGTCGCCATCATCATCTTCTTCATAGATTCATTATGGCTGTTGTTGTTATTGTTGTTGTCGTTGCTGTTGTTGCTGCTGCTGCTGCCGCTGTCACGCGACCAAGCGTCACCCGATTACCGGGACGACAGCGAAGAAACGTGCCCCGACACCTCTCCAACTGTAACTAGTGGTAGTCCAGCGAGCACGGTCAGTCATCGTTTGAGATCTTTCTTGCTTACTATTACTACTACTATTACTATTACTACGACTACTACTACTACTACAACTGTTAGCGTAGTCAGCGGAACTATCACGATAATCGCGAGTTGTTGTTGTTGTTGTTGTTGTTAGACGCGAGCGCGCGTCTAACCAGCGTGATGTGTCCGATCCAGCTGTCGGCCTTGACCAGCACGTCGGGTCGTCGGGATTGGAGACGATTTGCACTGCGTCAACGGGAGTAGAATCAGCTGCAGCTGCCGTTGCAGTTATCTTTGACTAGTCTCCGGTCGGCGAATCGTCGCCGCCGCGAGAACGCCATACAATGCGGATCAAGGTGAGGAGGACATGCAAACGAGCAATGACACTCTGCTTTGATGACTTCAATCGATAATAATGATGATGATGATGATGATGACGGCGCCAATAATCCAGCCAGTCACAATCTCTGCCAACAACTGCCAACAGTGCCAATTCCTGCCAACCAACGCAGCGTCAATTTGTGCCACGGTGTCACGGTTTGTCAACGGCAACGTTGAGGGCGACGATGAAGGCAACGTCCACCACCACGATGCGTTTTTGCGAGCACAGCGTGTCGTCGACTCAGACGACTTTGGCGATCCTTGCCAAAGCCGGCACGCCACGAGAACGTTACGGGGCGGTGGCGTCGGCGTTGGCAGCCACGGTCACCGGTGAAGGTAAAGACAGCCACGCCAATCACAAGCAGGCGGCTCTAACACGGCGCGGCATTGGTCGATCTATTTGCTCATCATCACATCACAAGATTGCGGCCACTGTTTACAATAATATAGCCACTTTGGCCGCTGTAGCCGCTGCTCTGTTGCTTCTCGGGCTACTGCAGCAATGGTCGATACTATGTCTAGTCCTATGACTACTACTACTACTACTGACGTACTAGCGACTAAGATGCCATGGGTCGATGCCGGCCGGCGGAGATCGTCTTCGAGGTCTGTCTACAAGAAGAGCAGCAAGAAAAACAAAAAGATGAAGAAACGGTGGCGATGAAAAAGATGGTGGTGCTGGTGATGGTGGTGGTGGTGGTGATGATGATGGTAGTAAAGATGATGATGGTGGTGGTGGTGGTAAAAATGATGATGATGATGGTGATGGTAAAGATGATGATGGTGGTGGTGGGGAAGATGAAGATGATGATGACGAGTGTGAAGATTGGCTACCTACCGCAAACAAGTGTAAGCGGGCGAATACCGTTGCCGTTGCGGCCGCTACTGTTACTGCTACTACTGGCTCTGCGTGCCATCTTGCCAGCGTGCCCGAGCGCGCAGGCGCTATTCGTGTTGCTTTGTTTCGATTCGTCAGTCAGTCAGTACCAGTGTACCAGTGTGGTGAGTAGTTGTTGCTCATCGAGAAAAGAGAGAGAGAGAAAGCAAATGCCCGATGTTTGAAGCTAGCACGCCCATCACCAGCAAGCATAGTTGCTGCCATCAGCATTATCGTCACCATCATCCTCATCATCATCATCTTCATCATCATCGCGATACTCAGCATGGTCACATACATCACCATCAGCATCATCAGCATCACCACACTTATCATCATGCTCTACCACCATCTCCATCATGACAGACATCATAACCGTCACACTATCGCTGCCACCACCACCAGCACCACCAGGACGCTGCCACTTCATCATTACGATAGGGCTTCGCGAGCCTGAACGAGACAGCGAGATGAACTCTGGCTGTCTATACAAATATCGTTGTGGGTTTGCTTTTGCTTGCTTTGACAGCATGGCGGGGCTGTAACCAACCGATCAGGCAGGCGCTTGCCTGTCCTGCTCTACTCGCGTCCGCCTCGAGGTCGACAGGACGAACGAACGAACGAACCAACGAAAGCTCGCTGCTGCCAGCGCCGTCCGCCGCCCACCGCCACGGAGGGCAGCCGCCGCCCACCGCCGCCCCTAACGAATAGGGGGGCCGGTCAACCAGGACCACTTCGCCGCGCCCTGGTCGGTCGGGTTGCCGTCCAAACTCACAACAACAAACGTCCGACCCCGCCAAGTTATCATCCGTACAAGCAAGCAGACAAACAAACACACATCCAATCACCCACCCACCCACTCACCAAACAACTCGCGTTTTCCGGCTAGCCAACCAAACTGCCAGCCAGCCCAGCACGGGCGTTCGGGCGTTGCTCTCAGCCGCTAACAAAAGGTGAAAGAAGAACAACAATAGCTGCTTTTGCAGCAGCAGCAGCAGCAACAACAACAAGGATGAGATCGTCGACATGTCCGTAGCCCACCGACATGTTCACTGGCAGGAGGCCGAGGCGAATGCCACAAATGAAAACACTCTATCCCTATCTATAACAACAACAACAGTAGTAGCTCGACCAGTTAGCTTCGACTGTTTGCTCCGTTCGAGACGGACTACGGCAGTACAGGACTACTGTTGTTGTTGAAGTTGTTACTGTTGTTGTTGTTGCTGCTGTTGTTGTTGTTGTTGCTGCTGTTGTTGTTGCCGTTGTTGTTGTTGTTGCTGCTGTTGTTGTTGTTGTTGTTGCCGTTGTTGTTGTTACTGTTACTGTTGTTGTTGTTGTTGTTACTGTTTTGTTACTGTTGTTGTTGCTGTTGTTGTTGTTGCTGTTGTTGTTGTTGCAGCAGCTGTTGTTGTTGCTGTTGTTGTTGCTGCTGTTGGTGTTTGTGTTGTTGTTGTTGTTATTTGTTTGCTTTACGTTTCATTTCATGTTGTCAGTGCTGCTGTCGTTTTATCATCATCGATATCACATTATAGAAAGTATTGTGAGTTTGTTGATTTTTATTAAGGCCAGCCGCGCTTTCGACCGTGGTCGCGCAACGAATTGCGAGCATTTCGTGTCAGCTTATCTGCGGTTCGTCAAGTCGGTCTCATATACTCTCTCTCCACCACCATGCCATAGGCGCCGTCGCGTAAGGGGCTTTCGTTTACCCATAACGCATTGCTGCTACGAAATATAGAAAGCCTGGCCAGATGACAAATAGCTTAGCCATTGTGACATTACAACTAAATCAGGTTCAAACAGAGATGCTCATGCTTCAAACCTATGTTCCTTAGGGTTGTGAGTATTTTTAGATGGGTTTGTCTAATCATGGTTATATCGTACGCCTAACATGTCTAACTTGGCACTATTTAAATACAGTTTCATTTATATCAGAGAAAAATGCACCATTGTAGTGGTAGTAAGGACTGTAGTTGCGTATAAAATGTCCAGGGATCTGAGAAGTGCACACAAGCAGATATGCTTACGTTCTCAAAGTATAAGGGGAGTTTTATTATCGACATGCTGTTATAGAACCTCGTCACAAAATCGTGAAAAACAGGTGTCGGAGTCGGTTCGGAGCCGGCAAAGGCCCACTGCGATAATTTCAATAGGCTCTTAAATACTGGGAGATGGCCAATATTTCACATACCCCCAGATATTGTGTATCATTCAGAGAAAGACGCGGTGAAGACAGAACGAACTGAATTATTTACCATGCAAAGATTGAGCGAACGCTGAGGAATATGCTCATCCAACTGCTATATACACAAAATACGAGATTGAGATAAGAATGAGCAAACGCTTTGACTCAAAGTATATGTATCTCAGCATCATTTCAACCATCAAAATTGCTCTTCTAGTCTTCCGGCGGGCATATCCAAGCAGCTGGGCCGGTGATTCGTTTCTAGGCTCCAGCTGCCCTACCCACTATTGCTTGACCTAACTGTGGCTAATGTTGAACGTACAAGCCCACTGCTGGTAAACCCGCGTTCTTCTCCATCATCAGGCTCGCGATTACGTGGCATTCCTTATACACTATAGACCAGTATTCTCTGTATCCTCGCCATCTTGCTCGAAATCATATAGCCATGCACGCTTCGTTTGCGCTCTTCCGGCTCCGGGGAGGTGCATCGAGGCTGCAGTGAACGCCCAGCTGCACCAATATCTTCATCCTCGGTTCTTCATTGGCGCTCTTTTTTAAACGTCTTTTATTTTTTTAAGCTTTCTTCTGGCCTTGTCAGGATCATTTCTTAGTGCCACAGTGTTGTCTAGGTGCGCGTTTCTCATCCCTTCATCCGGATGCAATTATGCGGCAAACCGCAATGATAGGTCACAAACCGTGCCGATGGCAATGGTTCGCGCTCGGGTGAGCGCCGCACAGCGCATCATTGTCTGTACCACGTCGTCAGTCTCACCGAAGTAGCATAACACACATGTGTCAACTGCCTGCCCTAGGCAGAATCGTGGCCAGGTTTTCTGAGACTTTCAAAACTTTTGGCCAGGTTTTCTGAGACTTTCGTAAACATTTTTACTACTTGGAATGAGACGATGGTCCGTGTCGCATGTCTCGAGTTAGCTGTAATTATCTGGCCTGCCGCCTTTGATCTTTTAAGGTGCCAATCCGAATAGTGATTTCTGATCCAGGTAGAAATTCTCACCAGCGTCCCGTTGGCACTCCTTTCCACGGCAATTCCCTTACAAACAATAACCATGAGCCCAAAACTGTCCGCATAGACTAGAGTTTCGACACCCGTTCCGAGATTTTCTATTTATAAAGCCTTTTTAACCTCAGATTCCTCCAAACCGGACTCAAAATGGAGCCCTGCGGCGCTCCTGCGGTGACTCCGAGCACTCAATCGCCCGAGGTTGGGCTTCGATTTGCCAGGAAGTAGAAAATGACACGCTGGAGGTAGACGGCGATGTCTTGCTCTTCAGTACGGTCTTTATATCATTCGAAGTTCTTGTATCAACGTAATTAGTTATGCATCTAACAAAATTAAGAAGACTAAAACGTGGTGTACAGAATGTTCAAGACAGTTTTCTCTTTGGTACGACAGAGAACCCTCGTAAGCTCGCCCATCGTTGAACAGCCTTTTTGGAATTCGAACTATCTGTTAGAAAGTGTCTGCTTAGGCTCTGAGCCGTCGAACAATTGTATTCTTTATAAGATTGTTTTCCTGTACACAAAAGGCAAATTGAGTGACAGACCTCGTCGGTCCAACGCCGGCCCCCATGCTTGGGCTGAGAACCAACCCAGCTGTTTTCCATGTAAGTAGAACGTACCCTTCCCTAAGTATCATTCTCATCTCCATGGCGCCGCTTCGCGAGAAGCTACTAACAGTGCCCGTGTTCGGGTGGCTTGCTCTCTGGCGCACTAGAGGGCATTCCTCAGGGAGTCCATGGTTGAGCAGCACCGGTCGGAATAGAACTGTCTGTCAGAAACTGCCTGGTTGCTCTCGATCTCGGTATGGCGATCTCGAATAATTATATTCCCCTTAAGCCTGCTTGTTGTATATAAGAGGCACATTGGGCGATAGACCTTGGGTCCGACATCAGTCCCCTAATTTTGGCTGAGAAGCAAATCAGCCGTTTTCCATTTGAGTAGGATAGCACCCCTCCCTAAGCATCGTGTTTGCCTGAATAGACATCGTCATTACATCCGGGTGCAGCTTTGCGAAACGTCGATACCAGTAGTCTACATGGGTTCAACATTGCGACTATGCAATATATGAATGTATAACCGTGCGGAAGTTGTTCGTCTAATGCACCGGCTGTTTATGTATGATTGCTTGATTCTAGCAATGGTCATTTTTTGGCGCACAAATTCCGTCACGCGCCTCCTAAAACATAGCGCATGGCTGCAATTTTCCACAGCGTGTTTCCTTTATGCATTCAGATCGCTTAGTTCTGTCTGTTTTTTCTGGGGAAAATAGGCAGTAAAGTAACTAGGCTTGCACGCACAATCCTTCCTAATAGCTTAATACACGACAAGTAAAATATTGAAGTTTGTTATTGCTTAAATGCATTGATGTCGTAACCCCTTTAATTCCGAAGAACATCATAATAAACACCGCGCGCGCACGTCAGTTTTCGTACACAAGCTGCAATGCAATTGTTGTCGGCTTTATGATGACCGACCCTTATACATACGAAAGTGATCAAATTTGACCCGTGACCGAGTATCATGAATTGACTTCTGTTTGTCGGGAAGGTTTACTGGGTTTGGGTTTAAGAGAGGCTTTGTTTCATTGGAGTTTTGTTTCACTGTTTAAGAGAGGCTTTGTTTCATTCGGTCCGTGTTGTGGATCGAATTTTCCTTGGCGAGCTTTGCTTATTGAGAATAGAACGATAAAACCATATACCGCTGAGAGTCAGCAGCCGTGCTGCCGCTAGTACTGTTGGGGAATTGGATTCCACAACACGGACCGAATGAAACAAAGCCTCTCTTAAACAGTGAAACAAAACTCCAATGAAACAAAGCCTCTCTTAAACCCAAACCCAGTAAACCTTCCCGACAAACAGAAGTCAATTCATGATACTCGGTCACGGGTCAAATTTTATCACTTTCGTATGTATGAGGGTCGGTCATCATAAAGCCGACAACAATTGCATTGCAGCTTGTGTACGAAAACTGACGTGCGCGCGCGGTGTTTATTATGATGTTCTTCGGAATTAAAGGGGTTACGACATCAATGCATTTAAGCAATAACAAACTTCAATATTTTACTTGTCGTGTATTAAGCTATTAGGAAGGATTGTGCGTGCAAGCCTAGTTACTTTACTGCCTATTTTCCCCAGAAAAAACAGACAGAACTAAGCGATCTGAATGCATAAAGGAAACACGCTGTGGAAAATTGCAGCCATGCGCTATGTTTTAGGAGGCGCGTGACGGAATTTGTGCGCCAAAAAATGACCATTGCTAGAATCAAGCAATCATACATAAACAGCCGGTGCATTAGACGAACAACTTCCGCACGGTTATACATTCATATATTGCATAGTCGCAATGTTGAACCCATGTAGACTACTGGTATCGACGTTTCGCAAAGCTGCACCCGGATGTAATGACGATGTCTATTCAGGCAAACACGATGCTTAGGGAGGGGTGCTGTCCACTCAAATGGAAAACGGCTGATTTGCTTCTCAGCAAAAATTAAACTTGATGCCTCACGGTGAATTTCAAGCCCATCAGGGACGGATGATAGTCAAAAAATAAAAACAACCTCGTTAAAAAATATGTGTAGGCCAAATGCATGTTTTAATTCATTTTGATAGTAGCATATTCCTGATGAAACGATGCAATTTGGCAGAGAAGTTGTGCTGTTTATAATCTGAAATCACAAGACCTATTTGCATATGCATATAATGAAGGGCCGTTTTCAAAACTGATGTGGATTCGCATCGTTTCTGCTATAGCATTTGCCTTATCAATATTGGAGACTCATTCAGGAATACCCGATTGCGAATTAATAAGTATGGCTTCCCGCTAGCAAAATAGCCAGAAGTCCTTGAAATCACGACGCCATTTAATCACTCACTAATTTTGCTGTCGAACAACACAACACGTGCTTACGTATATATATATATATATAAACACACTTTATGGACTACCATCATTGTGCAAGTAGTATATATACAGAGTGTCCGTATTTGATTTGGCAAAACTCTAAGGTATAGTCAAGCTCGGTGAGAAAATTATTTTTGCCAATGGAAATAAAAAGCGGAAATGCTTCGTATAAGAGCGAGATGATTTTTAATTAATTTTTCTGAATTGTAATTGAAGGGGTGGCTGTTTCGACATATGTTTACATTGGGAGAGAAAGCACCCCTCAGTTGAAAAACCGAGCATACCGGTGCATTCAGGAGAAAGTTCTACATTTTCAGAATTATATCTGGCCTTAGTTAGAGCAGGGACTATTGCAATATAAAGTTCAAAACTATAATTTTACTTTTGCATGTTTGAACTTTTACGCTCAGGTTTCCAAAAACTTCCATCACGCGTGTACAACCAATGCGTTCAGACGAATGCACATCTTAAGTGAATTATTCTTTTGGCAGCCGACGTCTGTGGCTGCAAAGTAACTGAAATCTCCCGATGGCCGTGTCGGGTGTAAGTACATACATGCAGCTGCTATGTTTGCTTTTCTTGTCAATCAAGTCACTCGTCAAACCTATAGAAGCGTAGAAAAATATTTATTTCACTTCAAATCTTGCTCGAACGAAAGCCCGTCAGATAATGAGCACACTGTGTCTGTAGAATGGCGTAAAGCCTCTGTAAGCAGCGCCGGTTGGCGGCAATGGCAAAGCAAGCTAAAGACATGGCGGCAAATAGAACATGCCGTCACCCCAGTAACGAAGACGCGCGCGCCCAATTACGGAGGAACACATTGTTGAACAAGTAATGACACGACCTTACGCAAGCATTAGGCAGGTGGTTCGAAGTGTCGGTGTAAGTACGCACCACTGTCCACAAGGTGCTTAATAAATCAGGGCTACATCCGTACCGGTTGCAGCGAGTTTAAGCTTTGCGAGATTCTGATTACCAGTCACGCATTCATCACTGTCGCTGGTTTCTGCAGCAAGCAGCGATCAATGTGGAATTTCCAGTTCTTGTCCTCTTTACTGCCGAAACATCTTTCACACAGGATGGTGTGTTCAGCGCACACAATGTTCATTGGTGGTCCACGGAGAACCCGCATATGACCCGCTCGCATGCATACCAGAGTCGCTTCTTCGTGAATATCTGGGCTAGCATAGTGGACAACTATCTTATCGGACCTTATATACTTCGCTATGTTAACCTTACATCCCGATAGGCTAAATGGATTACCATACCACATATTTCTGAGCACAGCCTTGCCAGAACTCTTGGCAAACGTTCCACAGAGTATTCGGTCGAAGATGTGGTTCCAGGAGGACGGTGTTCCAGCACACAACGCCCTTCCGGTGTAGAATTATCTGAATGAGACCTTCGCTAATCGCTGGATTGGCCGAGGCGATCCACACGCTTGGCCACCGCGATCGCCAGATACGTCCAGTTTTGACTTTCTGTCTTGGGGCCACCTACAGGATCTAGTCTATGCCTAAGTCTTCTATGGATCTGATCGGCAGAATAGTTACTGGTGGTGGAACCATTCGGAAGACGTGGTATCTTTGAACGCGTGCAACGAGAACTCTGGCAATGTAGAAATTTCTCCTGAATGCGCCAATATGCTCGTTTTTCAATTTAATGCGTTCTCTCACAATCGTGAATTTTGCAAACGCATATCGGGACAGCCACCCTTAAATCACAATTCAGAAAAAAATCATTAAAACATAATTTCACTCCTATACGAAATGTCTTCGTTTGGAGTGAGAGCGAAATTACCAAGTGGTTACACCAAGCTTTTTATCCTGAAATATCTTCACTTAATCTGCGACAGTCCTCCTATCGACAAAGCAATCATTTCTGCGTGTTTAGAGGAAACATTTTGCATTCGATGTTAGATCAAAGCAGAACAAATGTTGTATTGAGAATAATTCTAAAAAAATTAACTACCCTGTCTATATATATATATATATATATATATATATATTTATATACACATATATATACACACATATACATATATTGAGTCTTATTGTTTGTGAACATGGCTACATATGATCATGATCGTAGAGGAAATGATCCTCCTCGCACAAACTAAGAGTACAATAACTTTTTCTAGTTCTACTTTTACTAGTTCGTATTCTACGATTACTACTACTACTATGCTGGTTTAAAACTATGTTGTGAAAATCTGAAACGTACAATCCGGCGCATTGCAGCTTACTTTCAAGAGCCGCCGAACGTAAGTCCACGAAGTCAAAGTGGCGTCTTCGAGCCATTTCGCTAACAAATCATGCGTGACCTGCTAAGCTCAGAGGGGCAGGATTGGAAGGGTGGTAGTAGAGGCAGCACTAGATCGGGCTATACTGGGGGCCAAGGGATCAACGCAACAACCACTCGCCGTCGGTTAGTGCGAGAAAGCGAAACAAAGAAGGCGCTACAGCTTATATGTATGTGTATATATATATATATATATATATATATATATACAGAGAGGGAGAGAGATAAAGAGAGCCAGGAATAGCGCTAAAGCATGTGTGCATATATATATATATATATATATATAAATATAAAGAGAGAGAAAGAGGGGGGGACAGGTGGCTCAGACTAGGGAAATACGTAGAAGGAAAAGAGAGGAAAAGACGAAGGGACTAGAAAGCATAGGCAGAGAACACGGTGCGAGCGATATTGCCAAAGTGCGCCTACAGAGTGGGCACGAGGGGGCGAGTGTACGCTTTCCCGATATGGTGCAAGGCCAGCCATAACACTAATACTAGCACTGCTACTACCACCGCTAACATTACGACGTTGACGACGACGACGACTGGTTCAGTATTAGTAATCCTACTATAAAGGCCGCAGTCCGAGCGGACCCCCGAACGAAAGAGAGGTGCTTGCGGCGGGGGGGGGGAGGGGGCGACGATAAAGTCGTTCAGCGCGGCCAGCTAAACCGAAGACCGAGTTGCATCGACTTCGGTTGCAGCTTTAGCTACGACGCTATTTTCTGCTACTGTCCGATGTGTCGTCGTCGGGGGCGGCGGCCGCCCCCGCCGCCACAACCTTAGCCGGTGGGGTCCGGCCGAGGTTTTCGACACAGAAGCCGATGCAGCAGTGGAAACGCCAATGGAAACGACCGTTGCAACGCCAGCCCACCACAAACCCACCACAGTAGTCGGCGCGATAGTGGAACAGTTTAGCCGCAGCAACAGCAGCAGCAGCAGCGGCAGCCGCAGCATCAGTAGCAGAAGTAGGGCGAACAACATCATAGGGGCTATTCGCTGAACATAATCCTCTTAGTGGCGTTAGCGGTTGGCTCTCAATGGCCCAAGAGCTGCGGCGAATCGGGACAGATCCCGGCTATTGTGGACCTCGCCCGCTGCTGCTGCTGCTACTCGCAGCTTGTTTTCAGCCCGGCCTGCCGGCCATTGGCTGATTCGTTCGGCGACGCGACCGTCGACGAAATGCCGCCGATGACGTCGGTAGGTGCGGAACACAGCTCAATTCCTTGCTCAATTTCGCCTTCCATTTTCTCGCTTCCTTCTTCCAGAGAGACAGGGAAAGCCGTTATTCAGCTTCGGCACGTCGTTGCCTGCCTGTGTCAAGCGCACCCGCGCAAGGTGTTTCAGCCGTCATGATCTACGCTCATGTGTTATGAAAGATACATTTGTCTCACCTTTACCAGGGAAGATAAGGGTGCACAATCGCCACCCAAACCACTGCTGCCGCCGACAGGATTGCCATGGCCACGATCACACACCTGTCGAGTTTTCTTCAACACGTCATTCAGACCCGATTGGCCCAAATTTTGCTGCAAGGCGGATTAGATGGGAACCACGTGAGGCCTAAAACCGACACAAACCCCGACGACGATCGGCGTGCTAAACAAACAGACCTTGTTTAGTAACTTGTAGCTATATATTTGTAGTAACGCAACTCTAATTTCCTAGACAGATCTGCGCAAAACCTCTATATATATATATATATATATATATATGCGTATGTGCACGCATCCGGTAACTTCTCAAAACGAAGTTGGTCGTCTGTATTAAAGAACGGCTATAAAATATTCAACAATCCGGCATTCATGCACACACAAACGGCTACGCTCCGACACGCGCCCAACAACCTGCTCAGTGTCACTTAAAATAATGGATAGCCAATCTCGACACATGTTGGCCAGCTCTTCAACGGTTCTCAGTTGTATCCCGATGTGTGTCTCAGTATAGGGATAATGGGCAACTAAAGTCCACCAGGAGCTACCTCGACTTCTTGACCAGGAAAGGCTGCGGGTACGAACTATCGTAAAACAAAATAAACTACTATGTGTTGTTTCAACCGTAATACTAATAATAATATAATAAATAGTACAAGTTGTGCTACAGAAGAGGTCTAAATTTATCGACGGCGGCGCAACTAAACACACCCCAATTAATCCGACTACAGGGGTCGCACAAGGCAAAAACCTCAGCCCACCACTGTTCTCAATATTGGTAAGCGATCTGCCGGACGGCAATTAGCGACGCCACTCGCCAGGGAGTACACTTATGTATGCTGATGACCTTGTCCTCTGCTCCCAGAGTCGACTTCGTCTGCCACAGTTACTTGCATCACTGCAAACATTTGTTGACCCGGACTCCCTAGTGATAAATGCTTCAAAACTTAATGCGATGAAATTTTGGTGCGGGGTAGTGCCTAACTAAAACGAAAGTAATCTTTTTTGCCAAAAAAAGATGCATTTTGTTTGAGTTAAGCATCTGTAGAATTTTTTCAGCATTTTTCATGTCTTGGAATAATTTTTTGTCAACGCAAAAACAACATTTTGCTAAACATATTGGGAAAATGGCTCGAAAGGGCACTCTGTCATTTCATAGTATCCCAGAGCCTCATCGGTTGTCGCTGGAGCTTGCTCTCACTCTTTTTAATTTAAAGATTGCACCGACCGCTACTTACATGCAGGATGCAGATTTTGCCCATTTGTCGAGGACGAACCTCAAAATAGTTGACAAAATGAAAGCCAGTTTTCTGCCGCAACCGGCTTGTATATATGTTGGCCTTTACACCAATCTTTGTGGAAATATATGTATATATATATATATATATATATATATATGTATATATATATATATATATATATATATATATATATATATATATATGCAATAGACACCCTACATTCGTACATGACTTCTAACGATTCCCACGTTTGTCTCGTCACTGAGACTTGGTTGAGTGACGCCTCCGTTTCTGATGGTGAACTGAAAAAACAAGAAGTCTATCGTGTGGTCAGGAAGAACCGAAGCACAGGAGGCGGCGGGCCTGATTGTTGATCTGGATGGTGATGATGATACGCTTGAGTTGGTATGTGTTGACCTCACTTTCACGAGCTCATCGGCTCGCATCGGCTGCGCATATAGCTCCCCAACCGGGACTTTTGACCAATTTACGATCTATGTGGAGAGACGCTGTGAACAACCATGATAGACTGTGCAATATTGATGCTACCGTGGTTCTGTGCGGCGACTTCAATCTTCCTTCAATCGATTGGGTCAACCAGGCATGCGTAGGAGACTTCGTCGAAACACGAGAATCTGTTTTCATTGATTTTTGCTCTAATTCTGGATTAGAACAACTTGTTTATTAACCCACTTGTTTGAGTGGCAAGAATAAAGTTTTAAGTCATCTTTCGAATCCACCACCCACACTAAATGTTCGACTGTATATCCCTATACGATGTAGGATCAAAAATTATACGTTGTATAGAGAGCTTTCTGACTGATAGAAGCTTCATTGTAAAGGTATACGACTGCTTTTCATCTCCCGCTAAGGTTACTTCAGGTTGTCCGCAAGAAACAGTTTTTGGATGCTTTTGTTACACTTTGTATACAACCTCGATGTTATTCATAATGCTATGCGAGGTATCGACGAAGGTGTACGCTGACGACGTAACCATATATGCACGCGCCAATTCTACGTCAGACTGTAAACGCATCCAGAAATGCAAAGACAATTTCTATAAATGGACACAGAAATTAGACTTGAAACGGTTGACCTCCAAGTACAGAGAAGTGCACTTTGGAAAAAAAAATGACTACTACGTAAATACGATGAGGGACTTAAGTATAATTATGACACCAGGCATGACATTTTCTGAACGGTGTCGATAAGTCGCGCTGAAGGCGACAAAAAAATGCAATTAGATTCTTAAATTTGACATTGCTAAAAATCCTGAACTGTATATAAAATGATTCAATTTTTATGTCAAACCAATCCTGACGTATGCCTCTCAAGTGTGGTACCCCATGAATAAGAAAGATAGGCGACTACTGAGGGGTGTGATCAAGAAATTCACACGCCGAGTTTCCTATCGTTGTGACGTCCTACAGACGCAAATCGCTGTTGAAGATTCCTCTCTTTTATGCAAGCAAAGCGCGTTTTAAAAAAAATATGTATAAAAATGCATATGTATTTATATATTTATATTTATACATAAATAAAAAAGTAGTACAGTAATTCTTTAAAAAAATTGTGACAGCACGTTCAAGCCTCATATATATGTATATATATATATATATATATATATATATATATAAATTTGAACATTTAAGCGAACGTTCCACAGGGCAAACAATTGCAGAGGCCGCCGACGCGTCTAGAAGCTCGCTGCATGGTATTTAGTGCACGCCTTTTCTTTTCTCTGGTTACTAGAATTGAAGAGTGTATATCCCTTCAACGACAATACAGCAGCAGTATGTGTCCAGTGTGATAACGACAGTACAGCCAGTCACTGCGACCCGAGTTTGTCTAGTAAAGCCTGCTTTGTCTAGTGATTGGCATCAGCTTCACCTATGAATGTCACTTGACAAACGTTATCTACCATTTCTAACCGTATGAATGAATGAATGAAACACATAGCTTTATTCATGAGTACTTGCAAATACACTCGAAAGTATACAGCCTCTGTACTGCGAAGGTAGCCCATGGGCTTGAACGAAGGATGAACTCTCAAATATTTTTTTCAACTAGATAATTGAAGAAGCACTTGCTCAGAAAACGTCTGTGCTTATATCGCCTGCCATGGCTTTGCTAACACTTAGCAGAAAATTTATAACTCTGGCTGCTATTGTATCTGTGACAAACCGCCGTTTGTCACAAGTGTAATATTTAAATCACAAGTATATACCGATTTGATTTTGTGTGTCGTTTTAGATGTATGCCTTTGGTAGGCCATATCTCTTTTACTGTACTAATCTCCATTTGTCACACTCGTTAGCTTTAAATTGTCTTGAGTGAGTTTCTGTAACTTCGTCTGGAAGGAAACTAATCAAATTGACTCTCTGCAATATATATATATATATATATTGCAGAGTACGGTATACATTGCTTGTGTACGGTGTATATTTACGTACGCTCCACTTGTAGCATTTTGTCTTTGCTCGCTGTGAGTTGCCGTGATGGCAACATGCCAGTACGCATTGGCATACGAAAATGCTTAGACCTAGGAAGTCATATTGTAACCAGATAATGCATAAGGTCACGTTGCCCAATGTTGTAAGTCATATATTACCGAAGAACGCTTCTTGCCGTGATTTTCATGGGCGACGCAAGCGTTACAATATTTTACGGTCTGCGGCATAAGAACTACTTTGTCATTTTTCTCTGCAAGGGAACTGATTTTTGTTATTGGTCAAAAACTAGAATTTTGTCGGGCATATATATATATATATATAAAATATATTGCAGTCGCTGCAGTTGTCGGCTTCTTGCTGTTTGCCAATTACTGCCCTGCCGTCATATCTTGTTCAGGTAAGGCTGCATGTCTAGTAAACCCCTCATCCCCCGTAAAAAGCATAATAACGCCAGTAAATATACATCTTTAAACTTTACTAGAAATGCTTCTTGGGTGACCGTTGATTGCGCAAAGGATATACATTCTGCATTCGATGCCACTAAGCCATCTCCTTTGGTCAAATGTAGTAACCTGCATACACAATCTCAACAGTATGATTGGCACTATAAACAGTAAAATAAAATAAATAATTAATACAAATATATAAATTCAAACTACCGTCCGCGTGAACACTAGGCTTTGACGAAACCCTCGATAACTCTAAGGAGATAGACGACAAACTCAACCGGCACTTTGCTACGCTTAGAGATTCCACGGTAGGACACCTTAGATTGAGTTATGACACACGAACTATTCTTAACAAAAAATAGTAAAAAGGCTAATTGCTTACACTCACGATTGTGTTAGTCTCCGAGGTTTTTAGGCTTTTGCTCAGTCTCGTGCCAGTTGAAGTCCAGATGTCATGGAGGTGCCTGCAAAGTAGCTGAGGTTGGCAACTCCATATGTTGCAGGCCCGCTGACGAGAATTTTTCGGCGTTCCTTCTGTGTGAAAAAAACACCTGCGACAGGTATTTTTTACATAGGGCGGTGGTTCCTAGGCATTAGGTCTGCCTTGTTATCTCCTTTGACATTGCGGGAGCATTTCATTGTCCTCAGCACTTTTTGCACTCGGCGCGTGAGGCTACCGCCTTTAGAGCTCGTTATGTATGTACCTCTAAATTGTATTCCATTTTTCAACGATAACCTAGGCCTTGTTGCATGCAGTTTCGTCAGTAAAATACGCTTGAAATGACATTAACAATGAAATGGTTAGTTGAACAGTTGTATAACAAGCGGTACATATGGTAAACAAGCGTGCCACTATAAATGCAGCTTCGTTAATAAAATACGTTTGAAAGAGCATTGAAATGGAATGACTTGTTAAACAGTTGAATAACAAGCGGCACATATGGTAAACACGTGTGTCACTATAAATGTGAACATCATAGTGTTAGCTGTCTACACATAAACTGTGGTGAGAGGTCTCGCCCGTAAACAAAATGAGAAGAAAGAAAAATCGAGATAGATACACCATCGGATATTCTTACTGCACTGAATCTGCAGTATGTCCCTTTGGACATGTTGTTGTAGCCTGCGCCGGTAAAAGTGAAGCGCGGAAAAGCACGTACTGCTTCTCGAAACGCTTGCTGACAGCGAGCAACTGCTTCCGCTAGGATTGACAACGATCTCTCGTTCGCAAACCACATACTTAGTTGCTTGTATTACGGATTGCCTGTGTGTCGTGTGCAGGTCGAGCAGAGGAAGAACAAAGAATATATCGTGGAGTCGTCGCCAAAGTCGACACGGAGACAGGCCTATTTCGAATATTCGCGCTCGCTTCGATGCCAAGAATCAGCGGCGCGCATTTTCTCTCCCCAGCCGAGGCCTTAGTGGGCGTCAGTGTTTGTGGTCGGGTCTCCGCCGCAGGGCCGCCCCAGCAACTCGCGGCGTTCTGCGACGGTTTCGACTGCGTCTCCAAGTCTGAGAGTTAGTGAATTTAAAACAAATTGCCCGGTCGGTCGGCAGTACGGGCGACGACACAACGCGGCACATACTCTATGGAGTCGGAACGGACGGTATTCGCCAGCCTCCCGAGCCGCTTGTTCTACGAGCTCCCTCTTAGGCGCCTCTTCCATCAGTCGAATCGTTTACATTTCGGTTTCATCAGTAGGCTTTAGGTTAGCGTCCCTCCCGTTGTTACAACATTGTTTGATAGGGGGAGGGAGTTTGCTTGCTTCGCTCAGTCTTGCGTGTCGAGCGCCTTCGTCTCCTACAGTGCAACTACGATTCCTCTACTCTACCGCTCTTGTTCGCTTTGAACCCTGTTTCACTTCTTTGTATGTAGCAGGCAGGTAGCATAGCCCGGCACTGTCATCTACGAAAGAGTAACAAGCACACGCAACGCTCGGAAACGACTCAACTGAATAATAAACAAGTCATTGAAAAAGAAGATATATATATATATATATATATATATATATATATATATATATATATATATATATATATATAGTGTTTTTGCTAACCAACTGCAGGAAAAAAAATGTTCATTGGAAAATTGCATTGCAGGTGTCATAAAGCATTTCGTCGGAGATTGTCTGAAAGGTCTTATATAAACAGCATTAGAAATCTGATCTCTTTAAGTTGCAGTTGGTTTGGTCGTTAGGAGACACACAAGGTCACTGTCGTATGCATTAGAAGACTATCAGTTTGAGGTTGTTACGTGGATTTGCTCGTAGTGTTTACGTTGGCGCTCTGAAATGGCGGTGGTACACTTGCACCCCCATGTTCCCCAAAAAAGCGTTATCTCTGTCTCGCTTTCCATGTGCGGAGCTATTCTAGTGGTTTAATTTGGGTAAGAATGACGTTAGTGATGACATAATGCGCGTGGTTATCGTATGTTTTTCCGCGTTGTAAGATTGACGACGTCAACGCTAAGTAAATACCTAAAAAAAGGTTTTCCGGAGTCTGCCACAAGCAAGGCAGACTGCTGTGTAGACAAAACTAACTTTTAGCGGGGCGCTCGCACTAACACCACGCGTTATGTCATTGGGATACTATACTACTGGGTAAGGAATGTACATCATAGACATATATATATATATATATATATAATATTTACATCTTTATTTTCTCCTCCTGCTTCTTCTGATCAACGTACTTATTCGGCTGCTTCTCCTCCTTGTCATCTTCTTCGTTCTCCTGCTTCTCCTCGCCTTCTTTATTAGCTTTTCTGCTCATTCTCTTTATTACTTATCATTCTGCTTCTCCTAGCCCAGCTCCTAATCCTGATCGCCGTCTCTTTCTCTCTCTTGTTCGTTCTTATTATAATTTCCCTTTTTCGATGCTTTCGCATCCTGCTCCTTCTCTTGATTATTTGCATTTTTCTTCTCCTTTTGGCTACGACCTTTCTTCTTCAGTCCCACCTCAACATACTACTTGGCAATTTCCTTCTTCTCTTCCGCTTATCCTTCTCTATCTCAACTTTATCACATTTTCTTTTGCCGTTAACCCTATTTCCATAACTTGCGGCTTCTTCTCGTGTTTATTTTTCTCAACAGAAGCCGTAAGAACAACAAAAGCAGCAACATTTACAAAATGCAGCACCTGCAGCAACAGGAAGAAAACAACAGTAATCCAAATGCTCGTTGTGTAGCGCGAGCTGCTGTGCGTTTCGCCAATATATGTATACATGCATGAAACAATGAATGTGCAAGTGTGCCCTTGTTGCCGGAACTTTTACAGACGTTTAATGATCTTAGATTGGACACTTTGGGGGAAACACTAAATCTTTAGCTTACCGCTGTGGCAGGGGATCAGATAATGCTTCCGGTCTTTTAAGGTGGCTTAGCTATGACGAACGTGGTCACGATGGTAGGACCCGCAATCGTGTCATCAGTGACTCAGTCAACATCAGAGCATCCTCGTTAAGTTATGGCGTCCATCGTGGGGGTGAAATTGGCGACCATCGTGGGGTGAAGTCGTGTCATCAGGCTGCGGGCCGGGTTAGGGCATTATTGGATAAAGATGGGCGGGAAGTTTATAACGTAGAACTACAAAGGCTGACCGACAGATTGTTGTCTTTATTCGACTCCCCTCCTGGTGACAGGACTAAGCAGAGCTGTTGGACAGCCCCCTTGCAAGGAAAGCTATTAGCAAGCCTAGTTGATACAGCCCCTACCGTAGCTGATAAGGGCAGGCTTTGAGCCGTTAGTAGTCTGGGAGCTGGAGCTTGGTTGCATGCCCTACCATGTCCATGCATAAAGAATCTTTTGAATGACGAGACGACGCACATTAGTATAGGACTGCGACTTGGTAGTCACCTAAATGTTTTCCACCGACGTCGTTGTGGTTATCTTATGAACACGTTGGCTTAACATGGTTTGCCATGCGCCTTAAGAGTAGGCCGAGAGAGTACGCCACTCGGCTTTGAATGATACTTTTAGTCGAACACTGAGATCTACTGACTTTCCGTGTGTACTGGAACCTCACGGTCTATCTAGGGACGACGGAAAATAACCTGACGGTTTCATTCTGACCCCCTGTGAGCGTGGCCGCATGCTGTTGTTTGGGGCGCAACTGTAACCGACTCGTTAGCCCTTTCGATGGACGGTGCAGGTGCGGACCAAGCATGTTCATAGAACCAGCTTGTTCTAAGAACCGTCTTGTTCTTAGAACCAGCTTGTTCTTAGAACCACCTTGTTCTTAGAACCACCTTGTTCTTAGAACAAGCTGGTTCTATGAACGTGCTTGGGGCGCAACTGTAAGCGACTCGTTAGCCCCTTCGATGGTCGGTGCAGGTGCGGACGAAGCATGTTCATAGAACCAGCATGTTCATAGAACCAGCTTGTTCTTAGAACTGTCTTGTTCTTAGAACCAGCTTGTTCTTAGAACCACCTTGTTCTTAGAATCGCCACCTGCAAGCTCGCTTTCTTCGAGCTGCACTTCTCTATGGATGCTTTCGGGGTGAAGCAGCAGTTGTGTCTGTCGTTCTTTGCACTTTTCTAGTTTCTCCTGGAGGCCTTCTTTTGCCGTAGCTGCTCCCGGTTTCCAGGCCTGTTTACTGGTGACGATGTATTCTGTAAACTTTGTTAAGCCGGGGTGGATCGCTGACCTCGTGGTGTGGATCTCCCTCCCTGGTCCATTTCTGTCGGACGAGTCTGCTTACCCTTAACCGCGCAGCCTCCCAGGCCTAGCACTGTAGCAGTATGCGACTTGGAGTGTCCTCATGTGCCTCTTGGCAGAATACGCATATCAGCGACACAGCCTTTCATATTCGGAACAAATACGAGTTGAAGTTTCCGTGTCCTGTGAGAATTTAGGTAAGGTGATAGGTGAGGTCTCCCCCAGGCCTCTCTTTCCATGCCTTGATATCTGGCAGCAATACGCGCAGGGATCCTCCAGGACCCTCGGGGGGGATGGCGTCGCACTCCTCCTCTTATGTCTTAATTGTGTCGTTTCTTCCACTGTATTTTTCCGTCTGGGTAGGAGCACCTAATTCCCATATTTACCCTTTCAAGTGCCTTGGGATCCCAGGGGATCGACCCTGCCAGTACCAGAGCAGCATTCGTGCTGAAACGTTGTTCTTAGAACCAGCTTGTTCTCAGAACTATCTTGTTTATAGAACTGTCTTGTTCTTAGAACCGGGTTATTTTTAGAACCGGCTGGTTTTAGAACCGGCTTGTTCTAAGAACCGGCTTATTTTTAGAACCGGCTCGTTTTTAGAACCGTCTTGTTCTTTAAACCAGCTTGTTTTTAGAACCGTTTTGTTTTTAGAACCAGCTTGTTCTTTAAGCCAGATCGTTCTGAAAAACGTCTTGTTCTTAAAACCGTCTTGTTCGTATAACCAGCTCGTTCTTAGAACCAGCTTGTTCTTGGAACCAGCTTGTACTTAGAACCGTCTTGTTGTCAGAACCGTCTTGTTGTCAGAACCGTCTTGTTCTTAACACCGTCTTGTTCTCATAACCGGGGTGTTCTCAGAACTGTCTTTTGCTCAGAACCAGTTCATTCTTAGAACCGTTTTGTTCTCGAAACCGGTTCGTTCTTAGAACCGTCTTGTTCTTAGAACAGGTTTGCTCTTAAAACCGGCTCGTTCTTAGAACCAACTCGTTCTTATAACCGGCTTGTTCTTAACACTGTCTTGTTCTCATAACCGGTTCGTTGTCAGAACTGTCTCTTGCTCAGAACCGGTTCATTCTTCAAACCGTCTTTTTCTCAAAACCGGTTTGTTCTTAGAACCGTCTTTTTCTCAGAACCGGTTCGTTCTTGGAACCGTCTTGTTCCAAGAACTAGCTTGTTCTTAGAACCTGCTCGTCATAAAAACCAGCCTGTTTTAAGAACCGGCTCGTTCTTAGAATCAGCTCGTTTTCAGAACCGTCTTGTTCTTAGAACGAGCTTGTTTTAAGAACCAGCTTGTTCTAAAAACCGGTTTGCCCTTAAAACCAGCTTGTTCTAAAAACCGGTTTGCCCTTAAAACCGTCTTGTTCTTATAACCAGCTCGTTCTAAGAACCGGCTTGTTCCTAAAACCAGCTCGTTCTTAGAACCGTTTTGTTCCTTGAAGCAGTTCGTTTTTAGAACCGTCTTGTTCTTAAAGCCGACTCGTTTTTAGAACCAGCTTGTTCTTAAGACAGGTTCGTTCTTAAAACTAACTTGTTTTTAGAACTAACTTGTTTTTAGAACCAGCTCGTTCTTAGAACCAGCTCGTTCTTAGAACCAGCTCGTTCTTAGAACCGTCTTGTTCTTAGAGCCGTCTTGTTCTTAGAACCGTCTTGTTCCTAGAACCGTCTTGTTCTTAGAACCGTCTTGTTCTTAGAACCGTCTTGTTCCTAGAACCGTCTTGTTTTTAGAACCGTCTTATTTTTTTAATCAGCTTGTCCTTAGAACCAGCTCGTTCTCAGAACCGTATTGTTCTTAGAACCAGCTTGTTCTTAGAACCAGCTTGTTCTTAGAACCGGCTTGTTCTTAGAACCAGCTTGTTTTAGAACCGTCTTGTTCTTAGAGCCGACTAGTCATTAGAACCAGCTTGTTCTTAAGACATTTCGTTCTTAGAACCGACTTGTTTTAGAACCAGCTCGTTCTTAGAACCGTCTTGCTCTTAGAACCGTATTGTTCTCAGAACCAAGTCGTTTTTAGAACCGTCTTGCTCTTAAAACCGTCTTGTTCTTAGAACCGTCTTGTTCTTAGAACCATCTTGTTCTTAGAACCATCTTGTTTTTAGAATTAGCTTGTTTTTACAACCAGTTCGTTTTTAGAATCGTATTGTTCTCAGAACCGTATTGTTTTTAGAACCGTATTGTTCTTAGAAGCGTCTTGTTCTTAAAACCGCCATGTTCTTAGAAGCAGCTTGTTCTTAGAACCGTCTTGTTCTTAGAACCAGCTCGTTTTTAGAACAGTCTTGTTCTTAAAACCGTCTTGTTCTTAGAACCACCTTGTTCTTAAAACAGTCTTGTTCTTAGAACCGTCTTGTTTTTAGAACCAGCTTGCTCTTAGAACCAGCCTGTTCTTAGAACCGTCTTGTTCTTAGAACCAGTTTGTTTTTAGAACTGTCTTGTTCCTAACTAAACTAATTGTCCTTTTCTCAGAACCGGTTCTTTCTTAGAACCGTCTTTTTCTCAGACAAGGCTCGTTCTTAGAACCGTCTTGTTCCAAAGACTAGTTTCTTCTTAGAACCGACTCGTTTTAAAAACCAGCTTGTTCTTAGAATCGGCTCGTTCTTAGAACCAGCTTGTTCTCAGAACCGTCTTGTTCTTAGAACCAGCTTGTCCTTAGAACCGTCTTGTTCATACACTCTCTTGTTCTCAGAACCAGTTCGTTTTTAGAACCGTCTTGTTCTTAGAACCATCTTGTTCTTAGAATTAGCTTATTCTTAGAACCGTCTTGTTCTCAGAACCGTCTTGTTCTTAGAACCGTCTTGTTCTTAGAACCGTATTGTTCTTAAAACCAGCTTGTTCTTAGAACCGTCTTGTACTCAGAACCAGCTCGTTTTTAGAACCGTCTTGCTTTTAGAACCAACTTGTTCTTAAAACCAGCCTGTTCTTAGAACTGCCTTGTTTTTAGAACCAGCTTGTTTTTAGAACCGGCTTGTTCTACGAACCGTCTTGTTCCTAACTAACCGTCCTTTTCTCAGAACCGGTTCGTTCTTAGAACCGTATTTTTCAGACCCGGCTCGTTCTTAGAACCGTCTCGTTCCAAATACTAGTTTCTTCGTAAAACCGACTCGTTTTAAAAGCCAGCTTGTTTTTAGAACCAGCTCGTTCTTAGAACCAGCTTGTTCTCAGAACCGTTTTGTTCTAAGAACCAGCTTGTTCTTAGAACCGTTTTGTTCATAGAACCGTCTTGTTCTCAGAACCAGTTCGTTTTTAGAACCGTTTTGTTATTAGAACCGTCTTGTACTTAAGACCATCTTGTTCTTAGAACCGTCTTGTTCTCAGAACCATCTTGTTCTTAGAATTAGCTTGTTCTTAGAACCGTATTGTTTTTAGAACCGTCTTGTTCTCAGAACCGTCTTGTTCTTAGAACCAGCTTGTTCTTAGAACCGTCTTGTACTCAGAACCAGCTCGTTTTTAGAACCGTCTTGTTCTTAGAACCGTCTTGTTCTTAGAACCGGCTTGTTCTTAGAACAAGCCTGTTTTTACACCCATCTTGTTCTTAGAACTAGCTAGTTTTTAAAACTGTCTTGTTCTTAGAACCAGTTTGTTTTTAGAACCGACTTGTTCTACGAACCGTCTTGTTCCTAACTAACCATCCGTTTCTCAGAACCGGTTCGTTCTTAGAACCGTTTTTTTTTCAGACCCGGCTTGTTCTTACAACCGTCTTGTTCCAAAGGCTAGTTTCTTCTTAGAACCGACTCGTTTTAAAAACCAGCTTGTTTTTAGAACCGACTCGTTCTTAGAACCAGCTTGTTCTCAGAACCGTCCTGTTCTTAGAACGAGTTTGTTCTAAGAACCAGGTTGTTCTAAGAATCGGCTTAATCTTAGAACCGGTTTGTTCTTAGAACCAGCTCGTTCTTAGAACTGTCTTATTCTTAGAACCAGCTTGTTCTTAAAACCGTCTTGTGCATAAAACCGTCTTGTTCTTAGATTCGTCTCGTTCTCAGAACCAGTTTGTTTTAGAACAGTCTTGTTCTTAGAACCGTCTTGTTTTTTGAATCGTATTGTTTATAGAACCGTCTTGTTCTTAGAACTAGCTTGTTTTTAAAACCATCTTGTTCTTCAAAAAAGCTTGTTCTTAGAACCGTCTTGTTCTTAGAACCAGCTTGTTTTTAGAACCGTCTTGTTCTTAGAACCTTGTTCTTACACCGTCTTGTTCTTAGAACCGTTTTGTTCTTAGAACCAGCTTATTCTTAGAACCAGCTTGTTCTTAAAACCAGCTCGTTCATAAAACCGTATTGTTCTTACAACCAGCTCGTTCTTAGAACCTGCTTGTTTTTAGAACCCGCTCGTTCCTTGAACCGACTTGTTCTTACAACCAGCCCGTTTTTAGAACCGTCTTGTTCTTTGAACCAACTCGTTTATAGAACTAGCTTGTTCTTAGCACCGACTCGCTTTTAGAACCAGCTTGTTCTTAGAATAGGTTCGTTCTTATAACCGACTCGTTTTTTCAACCAGCTTGTTCTTAGAACTGGCTTGTTTTTAGAATATGCTCGTTCTTACAACCAGTTCGTTTTTACAACCGTTTTGCTCTTGAAACCGTCTTGTTTTAAAACCGTCTTGTTCTTAGAACCAGTTTGTTTTTAGAACCGTTTTGTGCCTACAACCGTCTTGTTCTCAGAACCAGTTCGTTTTTAGAACCGTCTTGTTTTTAGAACCAGCTTGCTCTTAGAACCGTCTTGTTAGTCAGCTTGTTTTTAAAACCGGTGTGTTCTACAAATCGGCTTGTTCTTAGAACTGGCTCGTTTTTAGAACCGGCTCGTTCTTAGAACTAGCTTGTTCTTACAACCGAGACGTTTTTAAAACCAGCTTGTTTTTTGAACCAGCTTGTTCTTAGAACAGGCTCGTTCTTAGAACTAGCTTGTTCTTAGAACAGGCTCGTTCTTTGAACCAGCTTGTTCTTAGAACAGGCTCGTTCTTAGAACCAGCTTGTTCTTAGAACAGGCTCGTTCTTAGAACCAGCTTGTTTTTAGAACCAGTTTGTTCTTAGAACCGTCTTGTACTCAGAACCAGCTCGTTTTTAGAACCGTCTTGTTCTTAGAACCGTCTTGTTCTTAGAACCACCTTGTTCTTAGAACCGTCCTGTTCTTAGAACCGTCCTGTTCTTAGAACCGGCTTGTTCTTAGAACAAGCCTGTTCTTACACCCATCTTGTTCTTAGAACTAGCTTGTTCTTAAAACTGTCTTGTTCTTAGAACCAGTTTGTTTTTAGAACCGGCTTGTTCTACGAACCGTCTTGTTCCTAACTAACCGTCCGTTTCTCAGAACCGGTTCGTTCTTAGAACCGTCTGTTTTCAGACCCGGCTTGTTCTCAAAACCGTTTTGTTCCAAAGACTAGTTTCTTCTTAGAACCGACTCGTTTTAAAAAACAGCTTGTTCTTAGAACCGGCTCGTTCTTAGAACCAGCTTGTTCTCAGAACCGTCCTGTTCTTAGAACGAGTTTGTTCTAAGAACCAGGTTGTTCTAAGAATCGGCTTAATCTTAGAACCAGTTGGTTCTTAGAACCAGCTTGTTCTTAGAACTGTCTTATTCTTAGAACCTGCTTGTTCTTAAAACCGTCTTGTGCATAGAACCGTCTTGTTCTTAGATTCGTCTCGTTCTCAGAACCAGTTCGTTTTAGAACAGGCTTGTTCTTAGAACAGGCTCGTTTTTAGAACCGGCTCGTTCTTAGAACTAGCTTGTTCTTACAACCGACACGTTTTTAAAACCAGTTTGTTCTTAGAACAGGCTCGTTCTTAAAACCAGCTTGTTCTTAGAACAGGCTCGTTCTTAGAACCAGCTTGTTTTTAGAACCAGTTTGTTCTTAGAACCGTCTTGTACTCAGAACCAGCTCGTTTTTAGAACCGTCTTGTTCTTAGAACCGTCTTGTTCTTAAAACCGCCTTGTTCTTAGAACCGTCTTGTTCTTAGAACCGTCTTGTTCTTAGAACCGGCTTGTTCTTAGAACAAGCCTGTTCTCACACCCATCTTGTTCTTAGAACTAGCTTGTTCTTAAAACTGTCTTGTTCTTAGAACCAGTTTGTTTTTAGAACCGGCTTGTTCTACGAACCGTCTTGTTCCTAACTAACCGTCCGTTTCTTAGAACCGTCTTTTTTCAGACCCGGCTTGTTCTTAAAACCGTCTTGTTCCAAAGACTAGTTTCTTCTTAGAACCGACTCGTTTTAAAAACCAGCTTGTTCTCAGAACCGGCTCGTTCTTAGAACCAGCTTGTTCCCAGAACCGTCCTGTTCTTAGAACGAGTTTGTTCTAAGAACCAGGTTGTTCTAAGAACCGGCTTGTTCTTAGAACCGGTTTGTTTTTAGAACCAGCTCGTTCTTAGAACTGTCTTATTCTTAGAACCAGCTGGTTCTTAGAACCAGCTTGTGCTTAAAACCGTCTTGTGCATAGAACCGTCTTGTTCTTAGATTCGTCTTGTTCTCAGAACCAGTTCGTTTTAGAACAGCCTTGTTCTTAGAACCGTCTTGTTCTTTAAATCGTCTTGTTTATAGAACCGTCTTGTTCTTAGAACCAGCTTGTTTTTAGAACCGTCTTGTTCTTCAAACCAGCTTGTTCTTAGAACCGTCTTGTTCTTAGAACCAGCTTATTCTTAGAACCAGTTTGTTCTTAAAACCAGCTCGTTCTTAGAACCGTCTTGTTCTTACAACCAGCTCGTTCTTAGAACCTGCTTGTTTTTAGAACCAGCTCGTTCCTAGAACCGACTTGTTCTTACAACCAGCCCGTTTATAGAACCGTCTTGTTCTTTGAACCAACTCGTTTATAGAACTAGCTTGTTCTTAGCACCGACTCGCTTTTAGAACCAGCTTGTTCTTAGAATAGGTTCGTTCTTATAACCGACTCGTTTTTTAAACCAGCTTGTTCTTAGAACCGGCTTGTTTTTAGAATATGCTCGTTCTTACAACCAGTTCGTTTTTAGAACCGTCTTGTTCTTGAAACCGTCTTGTTCTTAAAACCGTCTTGTCCTCAGAACCAGTTCGTTTTTAGAACCGTCTTGTTCTTAGAACCGTCTTGTTATTAGAACCGTCTTGTTTTCAGAACCAGCTTGCTCTTAGAACCGCTTTGTTCTTAGAACCAGCTTGTTCTTAGAACCGTCTTGTGCTTGGAACTAGCTTGTTTTTAGAACTGTCTTGTTCTTAGAACCAGCTTGTTCTCTGAGCCAGCTTGTTTTTTAAACCGGTGTGTTCTACGAACCGGCTTGTTCTTAGAACTGGCTCGTTTTTAGAATCGGCTCGTTCTTAGAACTAGCTTGTTCTTACAACCGACACGTTTTTAAAACCAGCTTGTTTTTAGAACCAGCTTGTTCTTAGAACAGGCTCGTTCTTAGAACCAGCTTGTTCTTAGAACAGGCTCGTTCTTAGAACCAGCTTGTTCTTAGAACAGGCTCGTTCTTAAAACCAGCTTGTTTTTTAGAACAGGCTCGTTCTTAGAACCAGCTTGTTCATAAAACAGATTCGTTCTTGGAATAGGTTATTTCTCAGAACCGTCTTGCTCTTAGAATCGTCTGCTTCATAGAACCGTCTTGTTCTTACAACCGTCTTGTTTTTAGAACCAGCTCGTTTTAAGAATCGGCTCGTTCTTAGAACCAGCTTGTTATTAGAACCAGCTTGTTCTTAGAACCGACCCGCTTTTAGAACTAGCTTGTTTTTAGAATAGGTTCGTACTTATAACCGACTCGTTTTTACAACCAGCTTGTTTTTAGAATAGGTTCGTTCTTGTGACCGACTCGTTTTTCAAACCAGCTTGTTCTTACTAACCGGCTTGTTTTTAGAACCAGCTTGTTCTTAGAACATGCTCGTTTTCACAACCGCCCTGTTCTTAAAACCGTCTTGTTCGTAGAACCAGTTCGTTTCAAAACCGTCTTGTCCTTACAACCGTTTTGTTCTCAGAACCAGTTCGTTTTAAGAACCGTCTTGTTCTTAGAACCGTCTTGTTCCTAGAACTGGCTCGTGTTTAGAACCATCTCGTTCTTAGAACTAGCTTGTTCTTAAAACCGACTTGCTTGTAGAACCAGCCTGCGCTTGTCCTTAGAACAGGTTCGTTGTTAGAACCAGCTTGTTCTTAGAACATGTTCGTTGTTAGAGTCAGCTTGGAAATAGATCATGTTCGTTTATAGAACCAGCTTGATTTTACAACCGGCTTGTTCTTAGAACTGGCTTGTTCTTAGAACTGGGTTGTTCTAAGAACCGGCTTGTTTTTAGAACTGGCTCGTTTTTAGAACCGTCTTGTTCTTAGAACTAGCTTGTTCTTAGAACTAGCTTGTTCCTAGAACTAGCTTGTTCCTAGACCTAGCTTGTTCCTAGAACTAGCTTGTTCTTAGAACTGTCTTGTTCTTAGAACCAGCTTGTTTTTAGAACCGGCTTGTTCTAAGAACCGGCTTGTTCTAAGAACCGGTTTGTTCTAAGAACCGGCTTGTTCTTATAACTGGCTCGTTTTTAAAACCGGATCGTTTTTAGAACTAGCTTGTTTTTGAAACCGACCTGTTTTTAGAACCAGCTTGTTCTTATAACTGGCTCGTTTTTAAAACCGGATCGTTTTTAGAACTAGCTTGTTTTTGAAACCGACCTGTTTTTAGAACCAGCTTGCTTTTAGAACAGGTTCGTTGTTAGAACCATTTGTTTTTAGAACATGTTCGTTGTTAGAATCAGCTTGTTCTTAGAACATGTTTGTTGTTAGAACCGGCTTGTTTTTAGAACCGTCTTGTTCTTAGAACCGTCTTGTTTTTAGAACCAGCTTGTTCTTAAAACCAGCTTGTTCTTAGAACCACCTTGTTTCTAGAACCGCCTTGGTCTTAGAACCAGCTTGTTCTCTGAGCCAGCTTGTTTTTAAAACCGGTGTGTTCTACGAACTGGCTTGTTCTACGAACTGGCTCGTTTTTAGAACCGGCTCGTTCTTAGAACTAGCTTGTTCATAAAACAGATTCGTTCTTGGAATAGGTTATTTCTCAGAACCGTCTTGCTCTTATAATCGTCTGCTTCATAGAACCGTCTTGTTCTTACAACCGTCTTGTTTTTAGAACCAGCTCGTTTTAAGAATCGGCTCGTTCTTAGAACCAGCTTGTTCTTAGAACCAGCTTGTTCTTAGAACCGACCCGCTTTTAGAACCAGCTTGTTTTTAGAATAGGTTCGTTCTTATAACCGACTCGTTTTTACAACCAGCTTGTTTTTAGAATAGGTTCGTTCTTGTGACCGACTCGTTTTTCAAACCAGCTTGTTCTTACTAACCGGCTTGTTTTTAGAACCAGCTTGTTCTTAGAACATGCTCGTTCTCACAACCGCCTTGTTCTTAAAACCGTCTTGTTCGTAGAACCAGTTCGTTTCAAAACCGTCTTGTCCTTACAACCGTTTTGTTCTCAGAACCAGTTCGTTTTAAGAACCGTCTTGTTCTTAGAACTGTCTTGTTTTTAGAACCAGCTTGTTCTTAGAACCGTCTTGTTTTTAGAACCAGCTTGTTCTTAGAACCGTCTTGTTCTTAGAACCGCCTTGTTCTCAGAACCAGCTCGGTCTTAGAACTAGCTTGTTCTTAAGAGTGTCTTCTTATAAGAACCAGCTTGTTCTTAGAACCAGCCTGTTTTTAGAACCGGCTTGTTCGTAGAACCGCCTTGTTCTTAGAACCAGCCTGTTTTTAGAACCGGCTTGTTCTAAAAACCGGCTTGTTCCTAGAACTGGCTCGTGTTTAGAACCATCTCGTTCTTAGAACTAGCTTGTTCTTAAAACCGACTTGCTTGTAGAGCCAGCTTGCGCTTGTCCTTAGAACAGGTTCGTTGTTAGAACCAGCTTGTTCGTAGAACATGTTCGTTGTTAGAGTCAGCTTGGATTTAGATCATGTTCGTTTATAGAACCAGCTTGATTTCACAACCGGCTTGTTCTTAGAACTGGCTTGTTCTTAGAACTGGGTTGTTCTAAGAACCGGCTTGTTTTTAGAACTGGCTCGTTTTTAGAACCGTTTTGTTCTTAGAACTAGCTTGTTCTTAGAACTAGCTTGTTCCTAGAACTAGCGTGTTCTTAGACCTAGCTTGTTCCTAGAACTAGCTTGTTCTTAGAACTGTCTTGTTCTTAGAACCAGCTTGTTTTTAGAACCGGCTTGTTCTAAGAACCGGTTTGTTTTTAGAACTGGCTCGTTTTTAGAACCGTCTTGTTCTTAGAACTAGCTTGTTCTTAGAACTAGCTTGTTCCTAGAACTAGCTTGTTCCTAGACCTAGCTTGTTCCTAGAACTAGCTTGTTCTTAGAACTGTCTTGTTCTTAGAACCAGCTTGTTTTTAGAACCGGCTTGTTCTAAGAACCGGCTTGTTCTAAGAACCGGTTTGTTCTAAGAACCGGCTTGTTCTTATAACTGGCTCGTTTTTAAAACCGGCTCGTTTTTAGAACTAGCTTGTTTTTGAAACCGACCTGTTTTTAGAACCAGCTTGCTCTTAGAACAGGTTCGTTGTTAGAACCATTTGTTTTTAGAACATGTTCGTTGTTAGAATCAGCTTGTTCTTAGAACATGTTTGTTGTTAGAACCGGCTTGTTTTTAGAACCGTCTTGTTCTTACACCGTCTTGTTTTTAGAACCAGCTTGTTCTTAAAACCAGCTTGTTCTTAGAACCACCTTGTTTTTAGAACCGCCTTGGTCTTACAACCAGCTTGTTCTCTGAGCCAGCTTGTTTTTAAAACCGGTGTGTTCTACGAACTGGCTTGTTCTTAGAACTGACTCGTTTTTAGAACCGGCTCGTTCTTAGAACTAGCTTGTTCATAAAACAGATTCGTTCTTGGAATAGGTTATTTCTCAGAACCGTCTTGCTCTTAGAATCGTCTGCTTCATAGAACCGTCTTGTTCTTACAACCGTCTTGTTTTTAGAACCAGCTCGTTTTAAGAATCGGCTCGTTCTTAGAACCAGCTTGTTCTTAGAACCAGCTTGTTCTTAGAACCGACCCGCTTTTAGAACCAGCTTGTTTTTAGAATAGGTTCGTTCTTATAACCGACTCGTTTTTACAACCAGCTTGTTTTTAGAATAGGTTCGTTCTTGTGACCGACTCGTTTTTCAAACCAGCTTGTTCTTACTAACCGGCTTGTTTTTAGAACCAGCTTGTTCTTAGAACATGCTCGTTCTCACAACCGCCTTGTTCTTAAAACCGTCTTGTTCGTAGAACCAGTTCGTTTCAAAACCGTCTTGTCCTTACAACCGTTTTGTTCTCAGAACCAGTTCGTTTTAAGAACCGTCTTGTTCTTAGAACTGTCTTGTTTTTAGAACCAGCTTGTTCTTAGAACCATCTTGTTTTTAGAACCAGCTTGTTCTTAGAACCGTCTTGTTCTTAGAACCGCCTTGTTCTCAGAACCAGCTCGATCTTAGAACTAGCTTGTTCTTAAGAGTGTCTTCTTATAAGAACCAGCTTGTTCTTAGAACCAGCCTGTTTTTAGAACCGGCTTGTTCCAAAAACCGGCTTGTTCTTAGAACCAGCCTGTTTTTAGAACCGGCTTGTTCTAAAAACCGGCTTGTTCCTAGAACTGGCTCGTGTTTAGAACCATCTCGTTCTTAGAACTAGCTTGTTCTTAAAACCGACTTGCTTGTAGAACCAGCCTGCGCTTGTCCTTAGAACAGGTTCGTTGTTAGAACCAGCTTGTTCTTAGAACATGTTCGTTGTTAGAGTCAGCTTGGAAATAGATCATGTTCGTTTATAGAACCAGCTTGATTTTACAACCGGCTTGTTCTTAGAACTGGCTTGTTCTTAGAACTGGGTTGTTCTAAGAACCGGCTTGTTTTTAGAACTGGCTCGTTTTTAGAACCGTCTTGTTCTTAGAACTAGCTTGTTCTTAGAACTAGCTTGTTCCTAGAACTAGCTTGTTCCTAGAACTAGCTTGTTCCTAGAACTAGTTTGTTCTTAGAACTGTCTTGTTCTTAGAACCAGCTTGTTTTTAGAACCGGCTTGTTCTAAGAACCGGCTTGTTCTAAGAACCGGTTTGTTCTAAGAACCGGCTTGTTCTTAGAACTGGCTCGTTTTTAAAACCGGCTCGTTTTTAGAACTAGCTTGTTTTTGAAACCGACCTGTTTTTAGAACCAGCTTGCTCTTAGAACAGGTTCGTTGTTAGAACCATTTGTTTTTAGAACATGTTCGTTGTTAGAATCAGCTTGTTCTTAGAACATGTTTGTTGTTAGAACCGGCTTGTTTTTAGAACCGTCTTGTTCTTAGAACCGTCTTGTTTTTAGAACCAGCTTGTTCTTAAAACCAGCTTGTTCTTAGAACCAGCTTGTTCTTAGAACCACCTTGTTTTTAGAACCGCCTTGTTCTTAGAACCAGCTTGTTCTCTGAGCCAGCTTGTTTTTAAAACCGGCTTGTTCTTAGAACTGGCTCGTTTTTAGAACCGGCTCGTTCTTAGAACTAGCTTGTTCTTACAACCGACACGTTTTTAAAACCAGCTTGTTTTTAGAACCAGCTTGTTCTTAGAACAGGCTCGTTGTTAGAACCAGCTTGTTCTTAGAACCGTCTTGTTTTTAGAACCAGCTTGTTCTTAGAACCGTCTTGTTCTTAGAACCGCCTTGTTCTCAGAACCAGCTCGATCTTAGAACTAGCTTGTTCCTAGAACAGGCTCGTTCTTAGAACCAGCTTGTTCTTACAACAGGCTCGTTCTTAGAACCAGCTTGTTTTTAGAACAGGCTCGTTCTTAGAACCAGTTTGTTCTTAGAACAGGCTCGTTTTTAGAACCAGCTTGTTCTTAAAACAGATTCGTTCTTGGAATAGGTTTTTCTCAGAACCGTCTTGTTCTTAAAATCGTCTGCTTCGTAGAACCGTCTTGTTCTTACAACCGTCTTGTTTTTAGAACCAGCTAGTTTTTAGAACCGGCTCGTTCTTAGAACCAGCTTGTTCTTAGAACCGACTCGCTTTTAGAACCAGCTTGTTTTTAGAATAGGTTCGTTCTTATAACCGACTCGTTTTTACAACCAGCTTGTTTTTAGAATAGGTTCGTTCTTGTGACCGACTCGTTTTTCAAACCAGCTTGTTCTTACTAACCGGCTTGTTTTTAGAACCAGCTTGTTCTTAGAACATGCTCGTTCTCACAACCGCCTTGTTCTTAAAACCGTCTTGTTCGTAGAACCAGTTCGTTTCAAAACCGTCTTGTCCTTACAACTGTTTTGTTCTCAGAACCAGTTCGTTTTAAGAACCGTCTTGTTCTTAGAACCGTCTTGTTTTTAGAACCAGCTTGTTCTTAGAACCGTCTTGTTTTTAGAACCAGCTTGTTCTTAGAACCGTCTGTTCTTAGAACCGCCTTGTTCTTAGAACCAGCCTGTTTTTAGAACCGGCTTGTTCTAAAAACCGGCTTGTTCCTAGAACTGGCTCGTGTTTAGAACCATCTCGTTCTTAGAACTAGCTTGTTCTTAAAACCGACTTGCTTGTAGAACCAGCTTGCGCTTGTCCTTAGAACAGGTTCGTTGTTAGAACCAGCTTGTTCTTAGAACATGTTCGTTGTTAGAGTCAGCTTGGATTTAGATCATGTTCGTTTATAGAACCAGCTTGATTTCACAACCGGCTTGTTCTTAGAACTGGCTTGTTCTTAGAACTGGGTTGTTCTAAGAACCGGCTTGTTTTTAGAACTGGCTCGTTTTTAGAGCCGTCTTGTTCTTAGAACTAGCTTGTTCTTAGAACTAGCTTGTTCCTAGAACTAGCTTGTTCCTAGACCTAGCTTGTTCCTAGAACTAGCTTGTTCTTAGAACTGTCTTGTTCTTAGAACCAGCTTGTTTTTAGAACCGGCTTGTTCTAAGAACCGGCTTGTTCTAAGAACCGGTTTGTTCTAAGAACCGGCTTGTTCTTATAACTGGCTCGTTTTTAAAACCGGCTCGTTTTTAGAACTAGCTTGTTTTTAAAACCGACCTGTTTTTAGAACCAGCTTGCTCTTAGAACAGGTTCGTTGTTAGAACCATTTGTTTTTAGAACATGTTCGTTGTTAGAATCAGCTTGTTCTTAGAACATATTTGTTGTTAGAACCGGCTTGTTTTTAGAACCGTCTTGTTCTTAGAACCGTCTTGTTTTTAGAACCAGCTTGTTCTTAAAACCAGCTTGTTCTTAGAACCAGCTTGTTCTTAGAACCACCTTGTTTTTAGAACCGCCTTGTTCTTAGAACCAGCTTGTTCTCTGAGCCAGCTTGTTTTTAAAACCGGTGTGTTCTACGAACCGGCTTGTTCTTAGAACTAGCTCGTTTTTAGAACCGGCTCGTTCTTAGAACTAGCTTGTTCTTACAACCGACACGTTTTTAAAACCAGCTTGTTTTTAGAACCAGCTTGTTTTTAGAACCAGCTTGTTCTTAGAACAGGCTCGTTGTTAGAACCAGCTTGTTCCTAGAACAGGCTCGTTCTTAGAACCAGCTTGTTCCTAGAACAGGCTCGTTCTTATAACCAGTTTGTTCTTAGAACAGGCTCGTTCTTAGAACCAGCTTGTTCTTAAAACAGATTCGTTCTTGGAATAGGTTTTTTCTCAGAACCGTCTTGTTCTTAAAATCGTCTGCTTCATAGAACCGTCTTGTTCTTACAACCGTCTTGTTTTTAGAACCAGCTAGTTTTTAGAACCGGCTCGTTCTTAGAACCAGCTTGTTCTTAGAACCAGCTTGTTCTTAAAACCGACCCGCTTTTAGAACCAGCTTGTTTTTAGAATAGGTTCGTTCTTATAACCGACTCGTTTTTACAACCAGCTTGTTTTTAGAATAGGTTCGTTCTTGTGACCGACTCGTTTTTTAAACCAGCTTGTTCTTACTAACCGGCTTGTTTTTAGAACCAGCTTGTTCTTAGAACATGCTCGTTCTCATAACCGTCTTGTTCTTAAAACCGTCTTGTTCGTAGAACCAGTTCGTTTCAAAACCGTCTTGTCCTTACAACCGTTTTGTTCTCAGAACCAGTTCGTTTTAAGAACCGTCTTGTTCTTAGAACCGTCTTGTTTTTAGAACCAGCTTGTTCTTAGAACCGTCTTGTTTTTAGAACCAGCTTGTTCTTAGAACCGTCTTGTTCTTAGAACCGCCTTGTTCTTAGAACCAGCCTGTTTTTAGAACCGGCTTGTTCTAAAAACCGGCTTGTTCCTAGAACTGGCTCGTGTTTAGAACCATCTCGTTCTTAGAACTAGCTTGTTCTTAAAACCGACTTGCTTGTAGAACCAGCTTGCGCTTGTCCTTAGAACAGGTTCGTTGTTAGAACCAGCTTGTTCTTAGAACATGTTCGTTGTTAGAGTCAGCTTGGATTTAGATCATGTTCGTTTATAGAACCAGTTTGATTTCACAACCGGCTTGTTCTTAGAACTGGCTTGTTGTTAGAACTGGGTTGTTCTAAGAACCGGCTTGTTTTTAGAACTGGCTCGTTTTTAGAACTGGCTCGTTTTTAGAACCGTCTTGTTCTTAGAACTAGCTTGTTCCTAGAACTAGCTTGTTCCTAGACCTAGCTTGTTCCTAGAACTAGCTTGTTCTTAGAACTGTCTTGTTCTTAGAACCAGCTTGTTTTTAGAACCGGCTTGTTCTAAGAACCGGCTTGTTCTAAGAACCGGTTTGTTCTAAGAACCGGCTTGTTCTTATAAATGGCTCGTTTTTAAAACCGGCTCGTTTTTAGAACTAGCTTGTTTTTGAAACCGACCTGTTTTTAGAACCAGCTTGCTCTTAGAACAGGTTCGTTGTTAGAACCATTTGTTTTTAGAACATGTTCGTTGTTAGAATCAGCTTGTTCTTAGAACATGTTTGTTGTTAGAACCGGCTTGTTTTTAGAACCGTCTTGTTCTTAGAACCGTCTTGTTTTTAGAACCAGCTTGTTCTTAAAACCAGCTTGTTCTAAGAACCAGCTTGTTCTTAGAACCACCTTCTTTTTAGAACCGCCTTGTTCTTAGAACCAGCTTGTTTTTAAAACCGGTGTGTTCTACGAACCGGCTTGTTCTTAGAACTGGCTCGTTTTTAGAACCGGCTCGTTCTTAGAACTAGCTTGTTCTTACAACCGACACGTTTTTAAAACCAGCTTGTTTTTAGAACCAGCTTGTTCTTAGAACAGGCTCGTTGTTAGAACCAGCTTGTTCTTAGAACAGGCTCGTTCTTAAAACCAGCTTGTTCCTAGAACAGGCTCGTTCTTAGAACCAGCTTGTTTTTAGAACAGGCTCGTTCTTAGAACAGGCTCGTTCTTAGAACCAGCTTGTTCTTAAAACAGATTCGTTCTTGGAATAGGTTTTTTCTCAGAACCGTCTTGTTCTTAAAATCGTCTGCTTCATAGAACCGTCTTGTTCTTACAACCGTCTTGTTTTTAGAACCAGCTCGTTTTTAGAACCGGCTCGTTCTTAGAACCAGCTTGTTCTTAGAACCGACCCGCTTTTAGAACCAGGTTGTTTTTAGAATAGGTTCGTTCTTATAACCGACTCGTTTTTACAACCAGCTTGTTTTTAGAATAGGTTCGTTCTTGTGACCAACTCGTTTTTCAAACCAGCTTGTTCTTACTAACCGGCTTGTTTTTAGAACCAGCTTGTTCTTAGAACATGCTCGTTCTCACAACCGCCTTGTTCTTAAAACCGTCTTGTTTGTAGAACCAGTTCGTTTTAAAACCGTCTTGTCCTTACAACCGTTTTGTTCTCAGAACCAGTTCGTTTTAAGAACCGTCTTGTTCTTAGAACCGTCTTGTTTTTAGAACCAGCTTGTTCTTAGAACCGTCTTGTTTTTAGAACCAGCTTGTTCTTAGAACCGTCTTGTTCTTAGAACCGCCTTGTTCTTAGAACCAGCTTGGTCTTAGAACTAGCTTGTTCTTAAGAGTGTCTTCTTATAAGAACCAGCTTGTTCTTAGAACCAGCCTGTTTTTAGAACCGGCTCGTTCTTAGAACCAGCTTGTTCTTAGAACCGACCCGCTTTTAGAACCAGCTTGTTTTTAGAATAGGTTCGTTCTTATAACCGACTCGTTTTTACAACCAGCTTGTTTTTAGAATAGGTTCGTTCTTGTGACCAACTCGTTTTTCAAACCAGCTTGTTCTTACTAACCGGCTTGTTTTCACAACCGGCTTGTTCTTAGAACTGGCTTGTTGTTAGAACTGGGTTGTTCTAAGAACCGGCTTGTTTTTAGAACTGGCTCGTTTTAGAACTGGCTCGTTTTTAGAACCGTCTTGTTCTTAGAACTAGCTTGTTCCTAGAACTAGCTTGTTCCTAGACCTAGCTTGTTCCTAGAACTAGCTTGTTCTTAGAACTGTCTTGTTCTTAGAACCAGCTTGTTTTTAGAACCGGCTTGTTCTAAGAACCGGCTTGTTCTAAAAACCGGTTTGTTCTAAGAACCGGCTTGTTCTTATAAATGGCTCGTTTTTAAAACCGGCTCGTTTTTAGAACTAGCTTGTTTTTGAAACCGACCTGTTTTTAGAACCAGCTTGCTCTTAGAACAGGTTTGTTGTTAGAACCATTTGTTTTTAGAACATGTTCGTTGTTAGAATCAGCTTGTTCTTAGAACATGTTTGTTGTTAGAACCGGCTTGTTTTTAGAACCGTCTTGTTCTTAGAACCGTCTTGTTTTTAGAACCAGCTTGTTCTTAAAACCAGTTTGTTCTAAGAACCAGCTTGTTCTTAGAACCACCTTCTTTTTAGAACCGCCTTGTTCTTAGAACCAGCTTGTTTTTAAAACCGGTGTGTTCTACGAACCGGCTTGTTCTTAGAACTGGCTCGTTTTTAGAACCGGCTCGTTCTTAGAACTAGCTTGTTCTTACAACCGACACGTTTTTAAAACCAGCTTGTTTTTAGAACCAGCTTGTTCTTAGAACAGGCTCGTTCTTAAAACCAGCTTGTTCTTAGAACAGGCTCGTTCTTAAAACCAGCTTGTTCCTAGAACAGGCTCGTTCTTAGAACCAGCTTGTTTTTAGAACAGGCTCGTTCTTAGAACCAGCTTGTTCTTAAAACAGATTCGTTCTTGGAATAGGTTTTTTCTCAGAACCGTCTTGTTCTTAAAATCGTCTGCTTCATAGAACCGTCTTGTTCTTACAACCGTCTTGTTTTTAGAACCAGCTCGTTTTTAGAACCGGCTCGTTCTTAGAACCAGCTTGTTCTTAGAACCGACCCGCTTTTAGAACCAGGTTGTTTTTAGAATAGGTTCGTTCTTATAACCGACTCGTTTTTACAACCAGCTTGTTTTTAGAATAGGTTCGTTCTTGTGACCAACTCGTTTTTCAAACCAGCTTGTTCTTACTAACCGGCTTGTTTTTAGAACCAGCTTGTTCTTAGAACATGCTCGTTCTCACAACCGCCTTGTTCTTAAAACCGTCTTGTTTGTAGAACCAGTTCGTTTTAAAACCGTCTTGTCCTTACAACCGTTTTGTTCTCAGAACCAGTTCGTTTTAAGAACCGTCTTGTTCTTAGAACCGTCTTGTTTTTATAACCAGCTTGTTCTTAGAACCGTCTTGTTTTTAGAACCAGCTTGTTCTTAGAACCGTCTTGTTCTTAGAACCGCCTTGTTCTTAGAACCAGCTTGGTCTTAGAACTAGCTTGTTCTTAAGAGTGTCTTCTTATAAGAACCAGCTTGTTCTTAGAACCAGCCTGTTTTTAGAACCGGCTCGTTCTTAGAACCAGCTTGTTCTTAGAACCGACCCGCTTTTAGAACCAGCTTGTTTTTAGAATAGGTTTGTTCTTATAACCGACTCGTTTTTACAACCAGCTTGTTTTTAGAATAGGTTCGTTCTTGTGACCAACTCGTTTTTCAAACCAGCTTGTTCTTACTAACCGGCTTGTTTTTAGAACCAGCTTGTTCTTAGAACATGCTCGTTCTCACAACCGCCTTGTTCTTAAAACCGTCTTGTTTGTAGAACCAGTTCGTTTTAAAACCGTCTTGTCCTTACAACCGTTTTGTTCTCAGAACCAGTTCGTTTTAAGAACCGTCTTGTTCTTAGAACCGTCTTGTTTTTAGAACCAGCTTGTTCTTAGAACCAGCTTGTTCTTAGAACCGTCTTGTTTTTAGAACCAGCTTGTTCTTAGAACCGTCTTGTTCTTACAACCGCCTTGTTCTTAGAACCAGCTTGGTCTTAGAACTAGCTTGTTCTTAAGAGTGTCTTCTTATAAGAACCAGCTTGTTCTAAAAACCGGCTTGTTCCTAGAACTGGCTCGTGTTTAGAACCATCTCGTTTTTAGAACTAGCTTGTTCTTACACCCGACTTGCTTGTAGAACCAGCTTGCGCTTGTCCTTAGAACAGGTTCGTTGTTAGAACCAGCTTGTTCTTAGAACATGTTCGTTGTTAGAGTCAGCTTGGATTTAGATCAGGTTCGTTTATAGAACAGCTTGATTATAGAACCGGCTTGTTCTTAGAACTGGGTTGATCTAAAACCCGCTTGTTTTTAGAACTGGATCGTTTTTAGAACCGTCTTGTTCTTAGAACTAGCTTGTTCTTAGAACTAGCTTGTTCCTAGAACTAGCTTGTTCCTAGAACTAGCTTGTTCTTAGAACTGTCTTGTTCTTAGAACCGGCTTGTTCTAAGAACCGGCTTGTTCTAAGAACCGGTTTGTTCTAAGAACCGGCTTGTTCTTAGAACTGGGTCGTTTTTAAAACCGGCTCGTTTTTAGAACTAGCTTGTTTTTGAAACCGACCTGTTTTTAGAACCAGCTTGCTCTTAGAACAGGTTCGTTGTTGGAACCATTTGTTTTTAGAACATGTTCGTTGTTAGAATTAGCTTGTTCTTAGAACATGTTCGTTGTTAGAACCGGCTTGTTTTTAGAACCGTCTTGTTCTTAGAACTGTCTTGTTTTTAGAACCAGCTTGTTCTTAAAACCAGCTTGTTCTTAGAACCAGCTTGTTCTTAGAACCACCTTGTTTTTAGAACCGCCTTGTTCTTAGAACCAGCTTGTTCTTAGAACCGTCTTGTTCTTAATACTAGCTTGTTCTTAGAACCAGCTTGTTCTTAGAACCAGCTTGTTCTTAGAACCGTCTTGTTCTTAATACTAGCTTGTTCTTAAGACTGTCTTGTTATTAGAACCAGCTTGTTCTTAGAACCGGCTTGTTCTACGAACCGGCTTGTTCTAAGAACCGGCTTGTTCTTAGAACTGGCTTGTTCTTAGAACTGGCTTGTTCTAAGAACCGGCTTGTTTTTAGAACTGGCTCGTTTTTAGAACCGGCTCGTTCTTACACCTAGCTTGTTCTTAAAACCGACTTGTTTTTAAAAGCAGCTTGCGCTTGTCCTTAGAACAGGTTTGTTGTTAGAACCATGTTCGTTGTTAGAATCAGCTTGGATTTAGATCAGGTTTGTTCTTAGAACCGGCTTGTTTTTAGAACCAGCTTGTTTTTAGAACAGGCTCGTTCTTAGAACCAGCTTGTTCTTAAAACAGATTCGTTCTTGGAATAGGCGTTTTTATAGAACCGTCTTGTTCTAAGAATCGTCTTATTCATATAACCGTCTTGTTCTTAGAATCGTCTTGTTCTTAGAACCAGCTTGTTTTTAGAACCGTCTTGTTCTTAAAACCTTCTTGTTCTTAGAACCGTCTTGTTTTTAGAACCGTCTTGTTCTTAGAACCACCTTGTCTTTAGAACCGTCTTGTTTTTAGAACTAGCTCATTCTTAGAACCGTTTTGTTCTTAGAACTAGCTTGTTCTTAGAACTGTCTGGTTCGTAGAACTAGCTTGTTCTTAAAACCGGCTTGATCTAAGAACCGGCTCGTTCTAAGAACTGACTTGTTTTAAGAACCTAGCAGTGAACCAGCGTGGACAGCAGTGAGCACTAACCGGTTCTTTTCTGAATCCGTATTGGGAGTCCAAAAGAAGTCCGTTTTCTTCCACAAATATCATGAGCCTTTCTTCAATCATTGCCTCGCATCCTTTCGCCAGGGTATTTGCTAGGCAGATGGACCTGACTCCTCCTTTGTTTTTGGGGATGAGGACAATCTCAGCTTGTGTTCAGTTTGTAGGTATTGCCCCCCTTCTGGTTGCTGTAGTGAACACGTGTGCAACAAAATCTAGATACTCCTTAAATAATATTTTGGCCGCCAGGGGCAGGATGCCATCTAGCCTTAAAAAAGTTTAGGGACGGGGGGGGAGGGGAGGGATATATATATTTCTTTTCTTAATGTATTAATCAGTTCTAGGGTTACAGAATATGTATGCATATCAAGAGAGATCTAGAATGAGAGGGGGAGATAATAAACCGGTGAGCACTTTTAGAAGGTCCAGCAATCGCCTACCACTCTCGCAGCAAGCCATTGCTATAGTGCAAAAGCCTCAGCGGCAAAAATTGGGCAAAGGCAGACGACGCAAAATAGAGGATTCTACTTTATTGGTTCGTTTGAAACGTTCACTTGGGTCGAGCGATAAGCGAGCGTAAATTGGCGTAATGGTGATGATGATGGTAATCATTACGTCGCTGCTGCTGCTGACCTGTCGACTGGGGTACCGGCGAAAGAGAATCATTCGGGGAAACCAACCCCTGGCTGGAGTTTAGGAGAGCCGATAGCGGCAACGACGGGCAAAAGGCCACTATCACCGCTGCCACTACTAGGACTCTGGATACTACTGCTCACGCCTCTCCCACTATGTGGGACTTGCCCTTAAAGTCAGAGCTGGGGCCAGCTAGACGAGGCCATCTATTTGGGTGGGACACAGTTCGTGATCAGACAGACCACTCTGGGAATTTACCGCTTAGTAGTAGATGTCGCAGGAGCTTGCGGCCATTGGCCGATTCTGACATAGACCGACCCGACGACGGGAAAGGAGCACCATCAGAGATGGGGTGACAGCAAGAAGGCCAAGAGGTATATATATATAAATAGAGAGAGAAAGAGAGAAAGAGAGAGAGAGGGAGGGAGAGAGATAGAGAGAGGGGCTGGAGGAAAATGAGGAGTAACACAAAGCACGATGGACGTGGTAGCGAGAGAAGAGTGCCCACAGGGAAATGGCGATAACGAACCGCCAGAGCGCAGGCCAAGATCGGCGATATAGGTAGGCTCCGGACTCCGTGCCTAAAGGAGTGCAGGGCGCCGAATTTGGAGCGGCAAACTCCGCCTGGCAGTTGTACGGCACCCGTTCAGCCCGGCGTTCCCTCACAGTCAACTCGTCGTCGACAGAACGACGGGCCAGGAATAGGTAGAGAACGCCTCATACACCGTTTCGGACACATCAATGAGGACGACGACGACGAAATGTCTCCGAACACGAATCCGCATACATACAGATAAACATGTGCACAGAGGAATACAGGAAAGTGAGAATGAAAACGAAAACGACAACATCGATTTGTGAAACCGGGGAAATGACTCAAACGCACTGATATCTTGGCGCTGCAGAAGAATCGCAGTGCCTTTGGCGGTGACTGTAATAAACTCGCGTTCGCGGAAGCAGTGTCCGAACGGAAGACTCCTATAGCACCGAGTGTGCAGAAAGATGAGGCAGACATGCTCATCAGCGTCAACATACATGAACATTAACAATGTGCACACATGAACACACAATATACAAATGCGTGTATGTGCATTTATATGTAGCCACGCTCATAGGTGCACATACGCATCATATGTACACATATGTTCGCACATATCAGTCAAACGCGTACACGGAAAAGCTTAGTTCATAGATGGACTTGTGTGTTTGGTTGTTCATTGTTCGCTGTGGTACGGCTCAATATGGTTATGCTTGAATCTCAGTGTCCCTTTTAGGGGTGACTCATTCTTGTCTTCCGAGAGAGGTCGTGACCGTTGCTGACGCTCAGTTATCTAACGCAATTCTACGCTCTCAGTAGGACGATCATGCGATCTATGATCGAAAAAGTCTTGGATCGTTTTCACGCCTGATCAACCGTTTGCTTTTTATTTTTCGAGGCGTGTATATACGTGTATGCGTTTTATTTTAGAGCGATATATTTTGAACTAGAATAACGCAGTTGTAGTAGATATTACATGCGGTCATCGTATACCTACCTTGACTTTGTTCACAACTGAGCTTTACTCCGTTTATTCCAACGCGCTCCGCTGTTCTTCTATATATCGGTACAGACAAAATGTATCTTAATAATAAAGCAAAATATCCTGGCGAGAAAATGAGGCCGTTTCCGTTTGTTGATCGTCTATAATCGTATAAGGTCCTTTGATTGTTCCGAGAGCTTTTGCTTTACTGAGCATGTAGTCTTTAACGAGTTCGTCGATGGTCCCGCAAATGAACTGCTCAATCAGGTCTGAACGAAAATCATGATTCGCTACTTTCACAGAAGCGATCATATAGGGCACACGTCGCTAACCCCGACGCAGTGGGCTGCCACATGCCTACTCACGAACAGTTACTTTAAACACCACATGGCGCACGTATGCACAATAACCGTCAACGTACCCAATGCACATTAATCACTACAACACGCAGTAGAATATTCCGTCGCTACCGTAACGTTTTCCTGTTGCTACCACACCCACAGAAATACTTCTCAGGCAACCGCCTATAGCCTGAGGACCACTCAACTATTTTCACATGCGGGATAGTCAGTCGTGGCTTCCTCACTTCTTTTTTAATGCATCCTATTTAAGTAGCGCCTTCTAGTCGTCAGCGACGTCAGGACGCCCTTTTAGTAGTTAATCACAACATGCACAAATAGTTGAATCGAACTATATATAGTCAAGCGCTTTCTTGTTTTCAGAGGGGATGGGGGGCTTCTTTACACAGACGTGTTTTCCAGCCAATTAAGAGCTAACCCACTTTACCTTATCAAACGGAAAATGGCCTGACTTATCTACCGTTTGGCGATGAACAAAGTGTTGCCTGGAATGCGACGATATCAAGCACACTTTTTAGTTCTTAAGAGTTGCTCAGATCACACAAGGCAGGTTGAGCCGCAAACAAGGCCGAAGCAGTCAAACGAAAAAAATATCTCACCCTGAGAATTTTATTTTGATGCGGTAATACTTGAAGTTTAAACCAACCGCAAAGTCTAGACATTTTCCTAGCAAAATTATTGCAGCGGATGTCAAGAGAAAGCGGAGACTTTTGACAACAGCTCTGGAACTGGTGTGAATAATAGATAATAATATATTTAACATGGGTATAACACTTATAACCGCAACATGGCTAGGTTTAGATAGAAGACTTGTGAAAAGTAGCGAATTAACCTGTGATAATACGATTTCAGAACTCCGATGTAATCAAGGAATAATCATAACAAACATGACATTCGTGGAGAGATATATTTCTAAAGTTTGATACTGTCGATGATAAGCATCCTTATGACGTTTATCGGATGCACGCTGTGATTTATGAATGTACTACCCCTGTATCTTAGATTCACGCACCGGTAAGTCTAATAATAACATTAGATTTCATAAATATATATCTGGCACAAAATCACTTATTGAAACTTACCCCAGACCGCAGTATGGGACTAAACTGCGTGAGGAGAGCAAAATACTTTGGGTTTAGAGGAGCCCAATCTGGACTTCAAAGATTCTAAGTCACTTTTGGGTATGTGAGCGATCAAAGAAAAATAAGGGAATAAGGGCACTAAAAACAAACTATGCGGTTATACGTTGACATGTTTTAAGCATTTATTTTATTTTGCTTAGGTAGGCAAAGCATGTACCTACTTTCTCTCTGTCAACATCGTCAATATGCCTGTATGTATTTGTATTAGAAGATGACACCTTAAAAACAATAAATAGGAGCGGTAACTCCCTTCTGAGTGCAGCGCTATTCCTTCATTGTTTTACAAAAAACGTGGCACATGGTATAACAGAGCCACCCCCAATAATTTATGCCAGGTCCTATGAAAAAAGTATTATGTCTGCTTCTTTGCGACAAACCGTAATTACCCCTACACACAACAAGGGATCAAAGTCAAATATTGATAATTATACACCTGAGGGAACTCGTTTACTTGCACAAGATTGTAATATGAATTGATTAATTGTTATACACTTGTGGCACAATTATCAATAGTGGAAGCCATAATATTGTTGAAAACGATTGCACGATTTGCCCGAGTCAACAAAATGATTTCCTAGAGCATGGCGAAAATGTTGAGAAAACATAAACTCATGATATAGAGTTCTAAATTGTACCATTGTATATATCACAGATTTAATTTTAATTTATTATTTTTGTGGTTTATTAACATCCAGGTTAGGTAAATTATAAACATGTTTATCAGTCACAGCTAGTGTTTTTTTCACATCGTCGGATCTTCTCTCATCTTGCTAGTTCAGCGGAATTCTTGCGCACTGCATAACACGTGATGAAACACTTTGGCTAGAGTTAGAACATTCTTAATAAGGTTGTTTTTCATTCTAAACCATCATCCGTCTCCTACGGGCTTGGAACTCATCCTGAAGCATATATTCAGTGCACCAAGGGCCGGGCATATTGAGAGATCAAGGGTTTCCCCAACAGCCTTTATGGCAGCAATGCCGCTGACTCTCAGCAGTATGGTTTATTATCTATTCTCAATGAGCATCGCTCAAAGAAAATTCGATCA